>CM070036.1:135243200-135267545 GCA_036250615.1 Ptychadena robeensis | reverse complement strand
AGAAAGGGGTCTCTTTGTTTTTTTAAATTCGCCTCCCATTGAAGTCAATGGCGGGTTCGCGGGTTCGGCGGGTTCGCCAACTTTTGCGGAACGGCAAATTCCGGGTTCGCGCCATCACTAACTGACATCACTTCCGGCTGATCTAGCAGCGAGAGGGCATACTCTCTCTGCTAATGTCCCACCCTGCTTGTGCTGATAATGTGTGGGGTGGGAGAAAAACGCCCTCTCTCTACTAAATCAGCGCAATTTCAAGAATCCGCGGAAAATCTGGGATATTTAGCCAGAAAAGCCACATAAAAAATTAGACTTTCCTGGCCAAAATGGGAAGGTTGACAGGTCTGGTCAAGTATCTGGTTTTCGGCAGGAAAGTCTTGATTTTTATGTGTTTTTTCTGGTCAAATCCCGATTTTGAAATCGGGGTAACTTGGGAGGGAGGGGGTGTTACTTTCCCTCCTAATTTGCAACTCCACTTGTGCAGATAATGTGTGAGGTGGGAAGTTAGCAGGGAGAGTAACAACCCCTCCCTCTTAAGTTAAGCAGGTACTGAATAGGAAGTAGGGGAGGTAAATCTCCCGATACTAGAAGTGAAGTCAGTGATGTTCTGTATTTTGGGATGCGGATGTGTCAGTCCAAATACCGGAAATGACATCAGTGACGTAGCTTCCTGTCATTTTTCCCTTTATCAATAAGGGAAAGCTTGACAGGTATGAACTGGGGGTAAGTTTATTTACAAAAATTGCTGCCACACTCATAGCTTTCCTGTTCAAGACGAGCTCCCTCTGTGTCGGCGTCTTTGTCAATTCTTCTGGGTTCCACCTCCTCGAAATCAGTGATGACTCCAGAGTGGTGGGAGTGGAGGGGGAGGGGGGGGGGTATGGAAGCCAGGAATGAAAAGATGGGTAGGCAGACTAAAGAGGCAAATTTTCAGGGCTTGGTGTTAAAAGTTTGAGCATGTCTAATGGCTTTAGGTCTTTGGCTACTAAACTAGTTTGATAGTGATGAGCAGCATAGACAATATTGTTATTTGAAAATATCGCAAATTTTTCATCTAATATTTGTGATAAATCCGCAATCTTCAGCCATTGTTACCGTAATTGCACCTATTGGCACTTGTACATGCGCATATTTCAAATGCAATGCACAGTAGTTCTTGATGTAAAAAACTTACTGATACTGATGTAAAAACGTTTGAATATCTGTGATTACGAAGGTATAGCACTATCATTGCGATTTTTACAAATTTTGCGACTTCTTGTGACAATATTCGCAATAAAAATTTGCGATTACAATATTCATAATCAAAACACTATGGGGCACCTAAGTTGATGAACCTAGGCAGACTAACTCAAACATCAATCTGAGATTTCCGGGAAAAATGTAAAGGTAGCCATACAGGTCGACAGGTCGATTTTCCCCTCGATTTTTGACCGATCGATCACTGCGCGCGTTCACGAGTTCGATCGGCAATCAATCGGGTTTTGCTCACCCTGCCCGATCGGCCCCAAAAAATCGCAATCGACTAAAAATCGGATCGGACAATGAACTGACATGTTGGTTTTTTGGTCGATCGGCAATCGGAGTACATTGATGGATCCATAGCCCTATACAGCAGCCTTTCCGATCTATGGATTTTGTGGAATCGGCCATTTTGGAGATCGACTCATGTCCAAACAACAACAAATCGGATTCCCAAGGTGGTGTTGCATCGATTCCCGATCCGATCAATTGCCGACAATCAATCGACAATTGATCGCTGACAAATCGACCTGTGTATGGCTACTAATGTGTATTTTTCATCATATATAGGTATGACAAAACTCATTCAATAGCATGTTTAAAGCCAGCCATACACAGTCAGATTCCATGGCCGCTCGATCACCTATCCGATCGATTCCGGCGATTCTGGCGGGAATCACAGGTGTGATCGATCGGCCAATTAAGAGAATCCGATCGCTGCATACCACCTTGTCCAACGGATTCCGGGACGATTCCGTGTCCGATTGTCCACCTCACAAATGGCAACTCCCCCTGATGTGTGCAGAATCGGATCAAAAAGACCAACATGTTGGTTCTCTGTCGGATCCGATTCTGAGCCCCTGATCAATCGGACCTGATCGATCGGACAAGGTGGGCTGCACGCGATTCCGGCACGATCGTTTCGCGTGCACGCGCCCGGAATCGATCGGCCCGGAATCCGGCCGGAATCCGACCCGTGTATGGGGGCCTTAACAGACCAAAAGGGAATAAATAAAAGATCAGATTAGTTATCAAGGTTAAAGACACTTGTTAGAATTTATGGGAACATGGAACATAATGGTAATATAGTGGGAACCCTGCTGTAGAATTTTAAACTTACATTCAAAAAGGGGTCCCCATCCAAAGTATCATACAGGAATCAATGTTTGAGTTGCGCAAATGGTGATTCCCGTATTCTTGGCCAACGACCAGAAGCAGCGTGGTGATGTCCCCAAGCTGTGATCACTCGCTGGCTGAACGGGAATCTATATGTGTATGACTTTAGAGTGCAGGGCACATACACTTTTTTGTACAGATTTTCTATTTTTGGCCTTCTGTACATGTGTTAAGACATTGTATTCTTTTGGCCTTTGATGTACCAGTGGTAATATGTGAATGCCTACCTTAACGATGCAGACAGACAGGTTCACTATGTCATATATGTTATATGCAGGGGTGCACATAAGTGGTACTCAAAAGGGACAAAAACTAGCTACAATTTGTATTGTTACAAAGGTCATATGCGTACTAACAACTTGGAGACGCTCCGTGTCTGGGCGGCCGCAGCTAAATATTAAATGTATACAATTGATGTTGCTTGGATAACTGCAGGGAAACATGAATAACTATGAAAGGTTGCAGCTAGGGGTGTGAAATTGGGAATGTAAATTAATAATCCTCCCAAAAATGGAGTTCTAAGGGTGTTGGAGATATAAGGGTAAAATCTGACAAGAGAAAAGCACTGTGTGACAGCTGGAATATGACTATGAAAGGTTGACATTTGGACTGCAGGTAGTCTCAGTGGTTAGTTACTAAGCCAGATATTTTAAGGTTATACTACTGAGGTATGAGATCTGGGGGTTCAAACGTGTTGTGAGAGTTACATTTGACCCAAAGCCAGCTGGTGACCTGTGGATGGAGACAGTTAGTCGGAGGCTCAATCAGGAACAGGGGGGTCCATCTGCAGCAGAATCTACCATGCAGGAAGCTGATGCAGAGGACATTGAGGAAAACCACATACATATGGGGTGAGTACCAAACACCATTTCCTGGTACTCATCGGAGGAGCTCACTAAAAATGTGCACACCTGATCATATGTAATGCATATGTGTAATGAAGTCAGATTGAAAAAAGGAGAAGCATTAATTAGTACAAGTTCAAAAAGCAAAATGTTTTAAAAGTGTAACTCTAACTAACTTGAATACTCCTTGCATGTGCATCCACGAATCCATATGTGTACTTATATATATATATGCAAGCAATGAACTATCATTTCTAATTCTGGGGAAGGTGGACAGACACTTGGCAAAAGAAGAAAGCCGTATATTATTCTGCCTACAAAACATTCTTAAAAAGCGGTCAAGATGTTCTTTTCCCTCTAATCCTCATTTATACTCCTTAGCCAATTGTTTGGAATTAAATTAGCTGCAATTTGGGGGAAAAGAAGGAATGAAAGGCGGCGCATTGAGCAGATATCACTTGTTATCTGAATGGTGAGCGTTCCAAACTTTTCACAACTATTCAGCGAGCTTCAAGGGGTACACTGGCTGAATTGTTAGACTGTCACTCTGCAACAAAGTCTATCAGCTGGTGCTGCCTTCCAGAAAAAGAATCCAGGCAGAGAGGGTGTTAAGAAGAAATCACCCGATCCATTTAAGGGAAAAAAATTATTTTACCTGAAACTATATTTAATGCCATGTTATGTCTAGAACTCTCCCTTACACAGTACATTTATATTTAATATAAATACATTATCCATGAAATGATTTGCATTGGTTAGTTCTACTCCTAATTAGGATGGCGATTGAATGTTAATGAATGAAGCAGAAAGTTTAACCTCAGCCATTAATTGGTCCTTTAATTAACACCTCTCGGCATCACTCCAACAAAAGAAAATATTCGTCCATTAGAAGAACAGAATGAATGATTTAAGTCTGTGCACCCCCAGAATAAGGAAATACAGTTTTGATATCTGAGAGTTTGATACATTGTGATGATCCTAGGGTATTGGTGGCCAATAAATCAAAGAGCTTATCATTTTGATTAGGTGAGAGTGGGTCTGATAGGGATCTGTATATAGAGTATAAGTGCTGCACTTAACTTGTGAGCTGGCTTCAAAGTATATGTTAATGTGTTTTTGTAGTTCACACATGTAAGCTTAGCAGATGAATTCCAGGCTGATCGCTTAAAAACTCCAATTAGTACAGAATGCATTCTTTAAAACTCATTAAATGTATTTTCTGCATGCAACAAGTGTAAGTCCATGGGTCTTTCCTAACATTAGCCTCCTGTAATCTCTAGTACAGCACTATTCACAGTGGGAGGGTGACTCACTAGTCACTAGGAGCCAGTCATACGCTACCGCTAGAATATATTGGGGAGGGATAACCCTGATGATTGAATACATCTGCTCTAGTTTTTGTTATTGCCTGTTAGTGTTGAGCTCGATATTTAAATTGCGAATATATTCAACGAATGTAATTGTAAATATATTTTTGCAATGCATGGCCATACACTCGAATCGTGAATATTTGCGAATATCGAATCGAATATTAGTAGAATTATTCTTGAAATATCACAAACTCGAATATTGCTTATACCGCTCATCTTTTTTGGCTGTTGATATGGGTTGTTGCTGCAATAGCAGCTATGACCCCTATTGCATGTCCTAGTGTCTAGTGTTATGATGTTTCTCATATTTCTCACATATGTGTTTCCATTGTGTATCTATCTGCTTTATGGGAGTTCAGCATTTACTGCCCAAAGATACAGGTTTCATTTTGCTATGTCTATGTAGAGAAGGGTTGGGGGTATACGACAAAGAAAAAAGTATGTCTCACACAAATAGTTTTTTCACAAATTCAGTTCAAAGTCAAGTCAAAATTTCGAAAATCGCAATTTCGACTTTGATTTTGATCTTAATTTATGCAAATCTCCATGTGCAAGAGCAACACTTTTTTTTAAATGTTTCCACAACCCTTCTCCACATCTCCAGCAATTTTGGTGATGATACCATGTTCAGGAGCTTTGTAATTATCTTACAAAGTTAGCAAGTCGAAAAATTCGACCATCTCTATCTAAGACCATTAATCTTGGGATATACTGAGATCTTAAACATAGAGCTGCTACTTAGCTGAAATTTAGATAGAGCCTGCCATGCTTCTTGTCAGTAGAACATCCTCTCGATCCCCTTTACTACACCTAACCAACCAGTTTCAGTCATTGTTATCTTGTATTTATATAGGGACAGCATATTACACAGTGTTTTACAAAGTTGATAGCCTAATCACTAACTGTTTTAGAGAAGCTCATAATCTAGTGTCCCTAACATAGCTGCATGTTACCAACATGGTCTATGGACAATTTATTAGGGAAAACCAATTACCCTACCAGTATGTCTATGGAGTGTGAAAGGAAACCCATGCAGACAAGAACATACAAACTTCTTACAAATTTGGATCTGAGACCTTAGTGCATGACCAGAGTGCCACTGAACCACACAAGACAGGGATCTCCATCAAATGTGGGTTTACCACATTATACTGTATTTAGAAGATATAAATTACACTCTTCACTCTCCACTGCATATATTGGACACGATTGAGTTCCTTAACTCAAGGTCCTTAAATGTGGACTAGTTTTCTCCTGATTTGGATATGTTAATCGATTCTTTATTGCGGCCATTTGTTTCAATAGGGCAAATGCACCCTCAAATATGTATGTCATTCAATGGCCGCATTACATGCATTGTATCAATATAAATGCAGGGATCCGCTTTGAGACAAACACAGTGCATCTCTACCACAGACCATGATTACTTTGCATTGTGTAGGGGGGCTTGAAAACGTAATGATCTCATTTGTGGTGGGATGTAATAAAAATGTTTTATTTTCATACCTGCATTAGCATGAAGGGGGAAGGAGAACTAAGAATGGTAAAATATAAGATTAAACTTTTGCTTTAACTAAGATGCAGACATTTGAGGACTAGTTATAACCCTGGCAAATGTCATACTACTCACCTTTGGTGAACATTTATGGTCTATTACTTAGTCCTGTCAATAAAACAATGTTCAAGGGTATTATACTATGGTTTTGAAGAGTTTGAAAGTTTATCCCTTCTCCAGGTGCCATTACCAGTCTTACAATTCTTTTGTCCTATTGTAGTGACATCTATTGCATGTTCTTTTGGATTTAAAATATCCATTAACTTTTCTCCTGCTGCTACGGCTGGTGTGTTAATCCTTTTTATCGAAGTGCAGTACTTTATACTGAAAATGTGATACTTTACTTTTTCAAAGACTGTTTTCTCCATTTTTTAGTAGCTGTTCAATTCTTCATAATCAGTGAGGAAACGGGTTGGCTTTCCAAAACTGGCATATGAGCAAACCTTCAACACTTCACTTGTTTAAAAATAGGCCACAACGTGTGCAATAAGTTCCAGTACAATAGGGTTCAGGACCCTACAAAGTGATACATTAGCTGTAATTCAGATGTAAGTCTCATATACAGTATTTGCCAGAATACCCTTTGCGAGTTTCAGTATAATAGACTCTTTAGTAGAAAGCCTTCATAACGTTCAGACATGAAGACGGTGTAAAAAGGGTCAGGGCACTCGGTGTGTGGGAACATTTAAGACATAATACAATGGAAAGGTATTGAAATGTATAGCTAAGGAAATAGTGACAGCTGCCTGGAGGAGAGAGATGTGAAGATTTATAAGAGGTTTCAATCTACATAAATTGTCTACTTGGAGAAGAATAATAGATATGGTGGTATTTTTGATAATGATATAATTGAATAATAATATACACAATCAAAAAAAAAAAAAAAAGCAATGCCGAGAAACAACACAGACTAGTGAATTAGTGTCCAATGGTGCACAGAGAGGAGATTGATTGCAAAGAGACATTACAGCTAGTGGATAGGACACATAAAGCTCTGACTATAAGTACAATTATGGTAAAAATAAACCTGAGATGTAGTAGAGTAGAGTATATCTGAATGGCTAGTTTTTATTGCGAATATCGGCACTTTGAGAATTTGTGAAGATTTCAAATGCAGTGCTATATTATCAAAATCGTAAATATTCTGGATTTATTGAGATCAGTACCTGGAACTTCTGTGCATTGCTTTTGCAATATGCGCATGTACAATTGACGATTTGCGCAATGAAGGTAATTATAACTTGGAGCAAATATTAGCCCAAAAAATTGGGATCTTTTGTGAATATAAATATTGTCTATGCTGCTCATCACTGGTGTAGGGACGTTGCATTTGCTAACTTTGTGAGCTGATTACAAAGCCTCTGAACATGCTATCAAATTGCTGGAGAAGTAAAGAAGGGTTGTGGGAACATTTGAAAAAAAAGGTTTTGCTCTAGCACATGTAGTTTTTGCATAAATGAAGTTCCAAAATAAAGTCAAAATTCCGATTTTTGAAATTTTGACTTGACTTTGAACTTCATTTGTGCAAACACTATTTGTGTTAGAGACATACTTTCTTTCTTTGTAGTATACCTCCAACCCTTCTCTACATCTCCAGCAAGTATGGTGTTGAAACCATGTTCAGGGGCTTTGCAATTAACTCGAAATCATCAAATTGTTTTTTTTAAATCCGACCATCTCTCGACGAAATATGTCAGAGGCACATATTCCAGGTGGTCTGTATAATCTATGGTTTTATTATGGATCTAATAAGAAAATAGGTAGGTGTATCCATTCATCCAATTTTCAGCTGTTTATGAGCATTGCCATAGTCACTGATTAATTGAATCCATACATCCCACACTGCATCAAATGTTGGAGGCATGTTATAAAAACCTAAACTCTGGTCTACCTCTTACTAGACTGTCACCTCTGCTGCTAGACTAATTTACTTCATTAACCGCTCCTCCCCTGCTACTACTCTCTGCAAATCTCTGCAAATCTCTGCACTGCAAATCTCCACACTGCCTTCCAATTGTCTACAGAATTATGTTCTGAGCCTTGCTTTTAGATCACTCCTCACCTCCTGTCCCACTTATATTTCCAACCAAATACACCCCTAACCGCCCCCTCCGCACCTCCAGTGACCTACTATATATCATCACATGCGCGACTTCAAGACTTTTTTAGGGCTGGTGCTACTCTCTGGAACTCTATCCCTTGCCCCATTTGACTCGCTCCTACCTTTGGCACTTTAAAAAAAAAACTTTGTCTTACCCATTTTCTCATTCCTAACATCACCACCATGCAGTTCCCAGTCCCCCCCCCCCCCACCCCCCCCCCCCCCACCTTTTGTACACTCTGTTCCCTAACCAATTAGATTGTAACCTCGATTGAGCAGGGTCCTCCTGTGTCATAACCTGTACCTGCGTGTTATCCTAAAAATAAATGATAATAATAATAACTCACCTAATGTTCTCCATGTCCCTCCCTATCAAACACTCTATGATATGGTTATCTGTCAAATAAAAATTATATAATAAAGTTATATAACAATAAAAATAATACAAAAATCTATAATGTAAATCCCAATTGACCCTCGTCTCTTCTTCCTACAGATAAGAAATTGATAGTCAGAAAATTACAATATATGATGTCATCATTTTCTCTCTATAAACCTATTGTAAATAAGTTTTCAGCATAAAAACTATGGTATTATCTAGCACCATCCAACAGCCATTTGTATTATTTGAATTAAATAACCTGAGATTAAAAATGGCAATTTTTTTCCTTTTTCTTTGATATCAAGAAATTAACTTTTATAACTTTTAAAAATATTTTTAATACATCGATTATATTTGCTTCCTTTCTTGACCTCAGCGACAGAAAGATGAGTAAATCTTTCCCACATAGAACATTAAAAAACAACATTGCTTTTTCAAAGGATTGTAAATAAAACATGCTACACATTTATTAGGGTTATATAATTATCATAAGAAAACTTTAGATATCTATCAACGTGTTTTATGTTTTTTATAAATACATAGTAAGCCTTTTTTGCATGATCAATTCTTGTTCTGCGTCTTAGATAAATAAAGCAGTATAAACACTCCAAACTCCAAAAGAACACAAATATTACAAGCTTGGGAGTCGTCAGTCAGCAATCCCGAGTCTAGCAAATGCAAGGCAATTGATTTTCCACGGTTTTATGTCATCATTTGTGGCCCCCGGAGACTTCCCTCAGACTGCATCGGGGACTGCATTGTTGACATACAAACTACATAAATAATGCATTTATATTTTGTTAGGCTCTCGAGTACTGAATGAGCTCGCTGTGGATGTATATCATTTGTGCTGGCATAAGGTCTACTGAGACCAGGCTGCCTTGATATTTCTGGAATGGGAGGGTTGCTTTGTACGTTCTCAATGTGCTGTGTTTCAAATTTTCTGTTATCATCTCTTCTCCTTTTTTCATAGAATTGTCCTAAAACCAATGATACTTCATGCAGGTTCTGTAACCTGGCACATAGAGGTGTTCATAACATCGCACACAGCACTTTAGTCTTTATTCAGTTCTGAAGTCCTTTCTTTTGCATATATCTAAACCTGCCCATACAGGGTTCAATATTTGCGTTCTATTGACTTAAAACTATACATTTTAAAGTCAGCTATAGAGAAATCGATTCCCACACACCTGGTACTAGAGATGGTCGAATTTTTCGACTTGCTGACTTTGTGAGCTGATTGCAAAGCCTCTGAAAATGGTATCATCACCAAAATTACTGGAGATATAGAGAAGGGTTGTTAAGTTAAATTAAGTTCAAAATCAAAGTTGAAATTCAGATTTTAGACATTTTGACCTGACTGAATTTAATTTGTGCAAAAACTTTTTGTGTTAGATACTTTATTTTTTTTTATTAAGTATACCCCCAATCCATCTCTACATCTGAGGATACCATGTTTAGGAGCTTTGCAATTTACTAAAAATTGTCGCGATGGTCCATCTCTACCTGGTACAATCGTCAAAAAGTGTTCAAAATCGATCAAAAAGTGATCGGACGTGTTGGTAAACTTTAGTCAACCGTACGGGTATCTGACGGGTTTTCTAGGTATTTTGAACAATTTGTATATGATCGGATTAGGGAGCATGCGCACCGATCTGAGTAAAGGAATCGATTGTGTTTAAATTGATCGCACTGCGTGGTGGTACAATGGACCGATGTTAGAATGATGACCGCTATATAGATCAATTAAATCTAAGATCAATCATGCAAAAGTCGACCCATGTATAGCTACCTTAATGCAGAGACATATCACGCTTTATATGGAAGGCAGAATCTTGTTAATTCATACTATCTCAATCAACATTATAGATTCTTATGTTGGAGGACACACAGGTAAGCATGTAAGTTGCAGAGCAAAATAACAAAAGGGTCCTTGATGTGATGTTTATACTCTTCCTGTTCCATTTGCTTATACACTACATATTGCAGAAAGGTGTAAAGGGAATATATATCATCAGGTTATTTAGGGATATTTACCAGCCAGTAAACCCAGAGAGAGGATAATGTAATAGGGATAAATTTCAAACTTGAAAGACTAAGGGGTTGTTTCCATTATACGTCGGGACCCAGCGGGGATCCCGAAGTAGCACATTGACATTGCCTGCCAGCGGATGATCTGTTTACACATCTGCCGGTGCAGAGGCTCAACGTATTCAGATGCAGTTTGCGTGCGTCATACACCGCGTCCATTGTTTTTCAATGGGCGTGGTGTGTGACGCACACAAACTGTGCCCACTATGTTTCTGGGTGCAGTTAGCTTATAGAAATGTATAAGAGGTGGAATTGCCGACACGCTGAATACCGCATCTTAAACTGCAGCCAAACAGTGGTTTGTCAACTTTAGGAATCTGAAAATGAAGAGAATTGATCAATGTTCTGCAGACTAAAACATTAAACTAGAATACCAATGTCAACATTCTATTTCAGCTTCTTCTTTATATATTTTACTATGTATTTGATTCATATGTTAAAGACATGTGGCCACCAGCCTCCTTCATCTCTGAAAAGGAAAAGGTTGGCCTTGCAGGACCCCCCTGAGAGAATTGCAGTTCTCTAGTCACTGAGTGACAATTTGCTTGCAATAACAAACTAGACCCCTCCAGCCTTCATCACCAGGAGACAAGGCCCCAATTCCTAATCAGTAGCAAATGACTTAGCGGACAACTTAGTTTTGATTTTTGCATGTCAGGGTGGTCAGAGATACTCTACAATAGCATAGCATAGGTGATCAGAAGTAATTTAAAAAGGATATCTATAGATATCTACTTTTACCTTTTAAAGAAGATACAAAAGAACGGACCTTGGAAGAATTAGTAAGTAGAAAAGTCGAAATTTGTGAATTGATTCTCGAAATGATATCCATAAAGGGATAGAGGATACAAAAGGACATTCATTTCCCTCCTATAATAGACAAAGACACAACCAGTCACTCTTACTTGGGTTTCCATAACTCATGAGGTCTGCAAAAAGCATCTAGAAGACTCCATCTCAGCAGATCATTGTTTGAGTTGATAGCTAAGTTACATAAACGAAAGCAATGGCCACCAAGATTAAACTCATTATAGATAGTGATGAGCAGCAAAGGCAGTATTCAAATTTGCAACATTTCTCAAATTATTCTCCAAATATTCAAAGTAAATCCACTTTGGAAACTCAAGGCTAATTTTGAAATTGATAAGAAACTTCTAAGTTGAAATTTTGACTTTTGAGTCAAAAACTTGCATGAAAATCAAAATTTCACAATCTAATCTAAATAGATTGGGAAAATAAAAATTTAAGTGGAATTGAATTAATTTCCACCTTTTCTAATTCTTACTCCTGTCCAGTACTCCACACATGCCCTCAGCCAGCAGAGGTCAGCTCTTGTTCCACCCCACTGTGTCCAGAGCTACCATACTCAGCAATGAGAACTGGCTCAGTCCAGAACAGTGGTCTTAGATAAAAAAAAATGTGAGCTGTGTTGCTCGGAAGATACTAGCAAGGGTTCTGACAGGGTATTGTTGCCTATTGGGATGAGAGTTCATGCCGTGCCTTATCCTGTTCCCCCTACAACACTGCACAGTTGGAAGCCAACAACATTATATCCTCTGAGATATGGCTCCACCCAGAGGATGTTTAACAAACAGCTGAATCTTCTCTGTCGACTGCATCCTGCATGTCTGAAAGTTCTCAATTCTTTCTTTCTGATTTGTTAAGAAGATTTGGAGTGTGTCTGTGGGAGTGTTTTAGCCTATTCATCCATTTTTTGATGTTGGATGAGAAGACTTGGCACACATTTTCTGTTTTCATTCATCCCAAAGGACTCTAGTGAGATTGAGTTCAGGGCTCTGCATTGGCCAGTCAAGGTTAACCATACAATATGATTTTGGTGATGGCTTTGCACACAGGGATACAGTCATGCTGGGACACTTTTCTAAAACTACTTTAAAAAAACTGGAATCTCACAATTGTCAAAATGTATTTATGTATTGGAGCATTACCAAAACCCTTCAAAAAAAAAAAAAAAAACTGCACGCAGTTGTTTGGCCTATAGAGTACGTTTCATATGTGTTTTTGTAAGATTAGTGTATGTTTGATATGCATTTATGTATGTTCTTATTATTAGGTATGACTGTTACAGCTATAAATTTTATTTGTAATCATATACATTTGTTACGCTACGTAACTGCTTATAAAAACATTTGAACAGTTTTTCTCAGTTTTTTTTCTTGAGGGATTAAAAAGCAGCTTCTTATTGTGACATAAGGCTTTTTTGTTTCTACATCATTGTGGATATGTTGGCTACAGGTTACACACTGTCGTTGTGTAAGCTGGCCATACACATTTAGATCTCTCTGTCAGATATCCTTTAGATCTACCAATAACTATGTAGTATGGGGTTCTTTGCAATTGGACACAGGTAGACTTTTTAGAAAGTTTAGAAAGTCCCTCATATTACATGGTTTTGGTAAAACAAAAGGAGATCTAAAGGAAATCTGACAGAGAAATCTAGAGGTCTATGGGTACCCTAACCAATAGAAAGAAGCTCTTTAATTATTTCATTTGTAATTGTACAAAGAGAAGTACCCGTGAAGGTTATGGTGAGAAGGGATGAAAGGAATCAAAAAGCCCTCAACTCGAGCAGTGCATAGCACAATCAATTGATTGATTGATTGTGCTATGAACAATTGATTGTGCTATGCACTGCTCGAGTTGAGGGCTTTTTGATTCCTTTCATCCCTTCTCACCATAACCTTCACCGGTACTTCTCTTTGTTCAGCTTCCAAGCCCCACACCATGGAGCCATGGTTTCCATGCACTGCACTGATGATGGCCAAGGAGCCTGAAACAGCTGTATGCAGTTTGGAATAAATGGCTCTGTACCAAAAAGGCTATATTTGTACTGTACACCAGCGGTTTCTGGATGTGCATTTGGCTGATGGGGCGAAAAGGAATAATTTGCATGGCTCCGCCCACTGTCCCAAAATGCAGGCTTCCACCTAAAGTTTTGGGATTTGTGCTGGATTGGGCCGTGTAAATACCTTCAGTTTTAAGAAGCCTTGATTGTGCTATTTGTAATTGTAGAGAATCTCACATTCCCAGACTCCTTCTTCTAGTGCTGCACTGACACCTTGTGGATATTTAATAAACTGCAACACCAAACCCCCTGCTGCTGAATTACAAGTTTCTTTTACACGAATGATCACTGCTAGCATTCAAAAAAAATTCTAATAAAATGCCCTTCAGTCAACACATGGCAATAGAAATAAAAAATATGCCACTGCACAGGTAAAAATATGCATTTTGTTATTCCCTTTGAAAATCTATAAATGGATTTAGAAGTTGTGTATCAGTTGTGTAGAGTGTCCAATAAATGAAATGTATTAGTTAAATTTGTATTTACTTTAAAAAATATATAGATTTCCATGTCCATTATACGAAAAGCTTATATGCAATACCAAATTGGGAGATCTCATCTCAAACCATGGGTTACCACTCTCAAACAAATGCACAGAAACAAATGCGGAAGTATACGCAAGTATACGATTGAAGGTGCCCCTTGTGCCCTACTGCACTTCCCACTTCCCTCAAAGTTTCCACGAAACAGATTTAAAGACCAGCACATAAGACACCTTCTAAAAATGGTTTGCACCTTTCATGCTGCTATGACTTAATACCAGCTTGTATATATTTTTTAAAAGCCTGATGTTATTCACAAATTTTATAAGATGACTGCCTTAAAAATTCCAATAACCCCGGTTATGTCTACCAAGGTAGGGGGTAACGTTTGTTGAGTTTTTTATTTTTTTTCTTATTTGCAATGTTTCCTCCAAAATAACTTAGAAAAATTCATATTGTTATTATTAATATAATTATATAATATTTTAAGTGATTACAGATGGTGTACCCCAAGAATTAAGAAAAACAGAAAGAAACACATCATATAATTTATGTTAATTATTTTAACATAGAAGTACAGCTTTAAATTGAAAAGCAAAAAAAAGAAAGGAAAAGTAATGTTTTTTATGGAGAGGGCCAAGGGGACTTTAACGGTAAGAGTATCATATTACAAAACAACTGGAATATTACAGATAAAAATGTTCCACCATATACAAGTTGACAAAGTATAACAGATTATAAACATCCATAAATAAGCAGTACAATTACATAGCACTGCACAAGCCCGACGGGTTTCAGTCATACCAATGTTTGTATATTTCATGTGTTATCATGTGTAAATATATGTGTTTTATCTATTTCATGTGTTGACATATGTAAAACCATCTTTCCGCATCTCTTAAGTCTCTCGTAAGCCACTAACAAGATGCGGAAAGGTGGTTTTGCAAATGTCACCAAACAGGCACCAAATAGAACGAATGGACTTGTGGATTCTAATAGGGATATACCTGGTGGGATAAAAGTTGTTCCTGATTAGTTTTTCCCCCCGTTCTTCTGATGTCGAGAACACAACGGCTGCCGCAGCCATTAGTTGTACACCTGTAAAGTATATAAAAGTTGGTATGACCGTAGACACAATTCACCTTAAGTAGAGACTTCATCTTTCACGACAAGCCCCTAAGGAAGCGGTTGTCCGCGAAACATGTCCATTTATTCTATTTGGTGCCTGTTGACATTTGACAGAGATTTAAGCGATGCGGAAAGGTGATTTTACACGTCAACACATGAAATATATAAAACACATATATTTACACATGTTAACACATGAAATATATGAACATTGGTATGACCGTAGACACAATTTACCTATAATAGAGATTTCCCCGACTGAGGAATCGGTTGTCCATGAAGCGCGTTAGGATTGTGCAATGCTATGTAACTAATAAATATGGCTGTTTATAATTTGCAATATTTTGTCAGCTTGTATATGGTGGAACGTTTTTATCTCTTACCTTAAAATTATTTTTAATAAAATTGTATGTAACATAATACTCTTGCCATTAATGTGGCCTTGGCTCTTTCCATAGAAAACATTGCTTTTCTTTTCTTTTTTTGATTATAAGTTGAGATGATGGCAAATGCAAATATATTGAAAGGTGGGTTATCATTTATGTGTGTATTTAAATTGAAAAGCTTTTTCTTGCTCCATGTGCCAGTAGGTTGAAACCCCATTCTGTGTTTATAGTAGCTATGTTGTCACTGACTGCCATTACAAAATGGACAGCTGGCACCAGAGGGTGGTGCTACTGGAAAGATGGTACCGGTGGCTGCGTCCCTCAGAAAGACAGTGCAGAGCTGGAACAGGCCCTCACTAACCACCATGCAAATATTGCGAATATCCACCGCCATATTCGCGAAATTTGCGAATTCTCGAATAGCCGATATTCGCGGAATATATTCGAAATTCGAATATTCGAGCTCAACACTAATCAGAAATCAGAAAAGATTCAGGTTGCAGTGACAGTAACAATGCTCAGACAGGCAAAATGTCCTCCGGGCCCCATGACAGGACTTGTTGAGCGGGGAGGGGGGGGTGCTAGCAGAGAAAAAAATTCCCCAAACACTGCAGAGCGTCGGGCCCCCCCAGGCTGCCCGGGCCCAGGGCGGGAGTCCCCACTGTCCCCCCCTGACGCCAGCCCTGGCCCTCAGGCTAACGAGGCAGGTGTACTCAACCCAGCCCACACTTGCAGGCAGCCACCTGCTGGTGACTAGGGAAACTGGCCATCGGAAGCGCTAGCACAGTGCACAGTGCCAGGTGTTACATGGGACAACTGAGGACTTTTATGGACTTTTTTTATCAGCTAGTAATGTGATACTTTTAGTTCCAATCAACTAAATATTTTGCATGGGCACATGTGTGGACCACACTGATTAAAAATTAAAAACCCTGTTTAGAGCAGCATTCTGAAAGGGTCTTGCTATTTACCATACCATACAACAGACTAGCTACTACTTATATATATAAACATTTCCTAAATTACACCAAAGTGTCATGCTTGTAAATGTTTTAAAGCTGTATGTGGTGTCACCAAAAGAACACCATCCCCACAATTAAGCATGCTGTGGGAGTATCATGGGGTTGCTTTTCTTCAGCTGGGGCTTTTAATGGTGGAGGGATTTAGAAATACTTGCAAATACCAGACCAAGTCTAGGTCAAACCCTGATTTTGATGAGGTATTTGTTTCTTGACAATGTCCACAAGCTCATATCCAAATGAGCAAAATAATGGCTTAATCAGACAAAAAAATTTGCCATAACTGAGCCCTGTCCTGTCCAAAATCCCAATAAAATGGCTGTACACCAGAGCTGCCCTGCCAATCAGAGCCCTTTTTAATGGAAGAATGGGTAAGATGATAACTGCTAACCAAGAAGACTGAATTATAGAATTAATTCAACTGACTATTGGTAAGGGTGTACACCCTTATGCAAACAGTTTATTGTAGGTTTTTACTTTTTAGATTTTTTTATGTCCCAAACCCCAACCCTTTTAATTGGGGGTGTGTGCACTTCTTCTATCCATCTGCCCTACATAAATGAAAATCCTCAATAGCCCTAGCTTATCTGAAGGTTTTAATCTGAACAACTTTTATTGGCTTTTCTAAAGCCATTGACGATAGTGGTGCAATATGGTCTACAAACAATTCTGTTGAGTTGCTCCCCCTTCCTTCTTCCATATGCATAAAAATCATTTGAAATAAATAAAGTCAGAGCTCTGGCTGTTCTTCGTTTGCCTAAATTTATTGTAGAACCCATCCATGAGCATTTTTTTTAATTAAACCAATAAATGCATTAAATGATCTAATGTAGGTTTGCCTCTCTCTCGCAAAGGCAGAAGATCATGGAGCCCTGCCTCTTTATTTTTTGTCTTTATTGACACAAAGATGGCTAAAAATGCTCCACTATGCGCTTAGAGGCGCTGATGTCAGTGCATTCAATGAGCACATGCCCCCCTAGTCACTCCATTAGGGCCATGTTATAGGCCACGCTACATAGTGCAGCCCATAATGCGGCCTTTTTAAATTAATGGGCTGATGTATAACAGACGTATAACGCATCATGCCTCTGTTATGTTCATAATGATGCGGAGCTCCGATGGAGGCTGTGTAGACAGCCCTGTCATAGCCCCATTGTCGTCAATGGCATGCTTGTTTGACTTGCTGAATTTGTGAGCTGATTGGAAAGCCTCTGAAAATGCTATCATCACCAAAATTGCTGGAGATTTAGAGAAGGATTGTGGGAACATTTGAAAAAAAAAAAGCTTTGCTCTAGTACATGGAATTTTTGCATAAATAAAGTTCAAAATTAAAGCCGAAATACAGATTTTCGAAATTTTGACTTTTGAATTTATGCAAAAACTAGTTGTGTCAGAGACATACTTTTTGTAGTATACCCCCAACCCTTCTCTACATCTCCAGCAAGTTTGGTGATGATACCATGTTCAGGGGATTTGCAATTAACTCAAAATTGTCAAAAAAAAATTTAATTCGACCATCTCTACTGGCTTGTGCACTACGTTAGAATACCTGCATTGAACAGCTTTTTATATGTCATGCCACATGTTTCTTGATAGTGGGCTAAGGCCCTTATTGAGGTGTTTATGGTATGTTTAAAATTTTTATTGGTACCCACTAATCTGGTTACAATTAGTGTTGCTCACGAACATCGTACATTTATACATCTGTACCCGGAACTACAGTGCATTGTATTCCCAATATGTGCATGTACAAGTGCTGATTTGCGCAAGGAAGGTAACAAATTATTAGTTTTCATGTGATAGTGTTGAATGCGAAAATATGCAATTAAAGTAATTCTTTTGGTATTTTGCAAATATAAATATTGTCTGTGCTGCTCATCACTACTTAACATTAGGTATGCTGGATGGCACAAAGGTTTCTTGACAATGGGGTTATGTAAAGCATTGTCGAAGGTTCTGTGCTATTTAAATTGATTTAAATACAGTATATACTGGGGTATATATTGGCTGAAAAAGCTCCCCTTGGCTTATACTCGAGTCAGGGTACATTCACCTGTCCCAGGTAGCAGGTGGCTGAATTGCAGGCATGAAAGAGCTTCTTGCAGGCACAGGGGAGCTTCGCTCTTCAGCCTTCAGCTTCTGTGAGCCTCTTGTTTCCAACCCCAGCTGCGGTTCCACACTGCCATCTGGTGGCTGGTTACTGTTACTGGTGGCCCATTGTTACTAGAGAAGGAATAGGGTTCCATTCCATGTATTGGTCCCAATAATAATAATAAAGACGACCTATATGAAAATGAAAATTTATTTTCATGTTTGAGCAATAGAATTGCCTTGAAACCCCATCCTGTAATAACAATAAACCTTTGTTCTCTTTGAGGTTGTGGCACTAACATTAATCCTGTTTGATTCATTCCTAGGGGCAATGGTGCTTTCTTTGTATTTTTCTAATTTAGAAAACTCCACTATCTGACTTTGAATTTCCCACCCTTGGCTTATACTCTAGTCAATACATTTTCCCCGTTTTTGTAGATAAAATTAGGTACCTCAGTTTATACTCAGTCGGATTATACTTGAATATATACAGTATATATGTTTTCTTAAAGCTGTGGCCTGTTTATAAATATATGCACTATATACATATAACCAGTGGTGCAAATAAGCAGTGCGCTGGTACCCAAATGGGTCTAAAAACACGCTCTGCGTACCTTTTATTTTCCTTCCTAATGGCATCTGCGGACTACACAGACAGAGGACAGATTCACGGGGCTTCCGCCCCCTCCTCCTTCCTGCTGTGTGAGGGGCAGTGCTTGTGTTGTGCTCTGACGGCAAGTGCTCTGTAGTGACACCCGTTTGCTGAAGCTGATATTGCATGAGTTGAGATTACAGCTCCACACAACATTACTATCAATTAAACACTGCTGTAAATGTTTTTCTTTAATTGCCAAAATTCTTTGTTTGTTGTTCTTTGTTTTTATTATTAAACATATAAAATTTATGTCACTTTAAAAAAATGCAGGGAAGCTTTAATAACTATAAAAGGTCGCAGTTAGGGGTGTCAAATTGGGAATGCAAATGACTAATTCAAAAAATGATTGGACTTATAAGAAAGTTGGAGATCTGGGGGACGAAAATCAGAGTAGGCATATGTAAGGGTAAAATCTGAGAAAAGAAAAGTTACACTACTGAGATATATAATGAGACCTGGGGGTTGCTTACTTTGGTGATACACAGTAATTGTGACACATTCCTCCCAGATTATGTCCAAAATGTACAAAACAGGTGCACGGTGTTACACAGCAAGGAAGGAGACATTCTTTTCTATTAGTGGAATGGACATTGAGCTACAACTGTCAGTGGATTGGATATTAGTTCAGGGCAGACTCGCCGGGACACAAGAATGCTGGTTTTAAGAGATTAGTTAAATGTTTTTAATGTATTATTGTAGTTAGTATTAAGTGGGGAGAGATATTCTGGCTCTCATTTAACATGGTAAAATGCTGAAAGTATGGCTTATTTGCAAAGGTCCCCATCCACATCCTGACAGATGACCCGTTCGAGCGACGCATGGTGATGTCACCACGATGCGCTCAGGCACCTGTTGATTGGAAGGGAATCAAGGCGCACCACTTTGACCTGTGGATGAAGGCAGCTAATTGGAAGATCAAACAGGAACAGGGAGGTCCATCTGCAGCAGAATCTACCATGCAGGAGGCTGACGCAGTGGACAGCGAGACAGTGAGGAAGACCACCCTACATATGGGGTGAGTACCAAACATTATCTCCTGGTACTTAACTTTTTTAGTGAGCTCCTCAGATATGTGCACCCCTGCATTTAACATTTTCCAAAGATTAATAAGGTTGTATGAGTCGTTATTTATAAGGTAATAACAAGTTTATCATACATCCTTGACACAAGTCAAGGCTGCATTCATTTTCTTCAGTAGTATCTCAAGCATGTTTTGAAGAATGTTAAAGCAGGGTACAGACGTGAAGATATGGGCCAGATCGAAAGCTGCTTCGAGCGACGTGCACGCTCAGGGCCATCTATCTGGCCCATATCATATGCGACCATGACAGTGATGACATCATCACGTTGCTGCAGGGAACATCGGACGGCTCAAACATCGAGCCGTCTGTACCCTGCTTAAAGGTTTTATAAGAATCAATTATCTGTGCTTTAAATATAAAACAAAAAGATCTCCTGATATCATATATAAGAGATTTGCAGTGCTGAAGATCATTTCAGCATATAATCTGCATGTTTTATGTAGGATTGGGACATTGCTGTTGTGAAGAATTTGAGTATCTTGGATTTGTAATTTTACAAACTGACTTCTAGGTGGCAGAAGCATTCCATTGTACATTTCTGTCCTATAAACCTGCTGCACTCTCAGTTGGTAAAACTGTTTAAATGATGTGTAAAATCGCCTACGGAATGCTTACTACCGCTATGTTCTTCTTTAGTTTTATTTTATCATAGTAATTGTACAGTGGCTACATGAGAACATAAAGCTCAACATATCCTCAACCAGCTGCAAAGTTGGTACACACAACTAGGCCCAACTGTCAGATAAGACTAATGCAGGGTACACACATGTATATATGGGCCAAACCGATGGCCGATTCGAGCGCTGTGTACACTCACGGCCATCTATCTGGCCCATATCATATGCAGCTATTTCTGTTTTAGAGTGAGACCAATCATTTCCGCCGAAAACAGGGATTTTGGACATGACCGTAATTCACGGTCAATGTCTGTAGCATTGTTGAAGCTAGAGAGACAGCAGAGTTGTTTCTCCAGCTCCTCCGATATCTGACAGCAGCGCGATGCCATCACGTTGCTGCAGGGAACATCGGACGGCTCCAATATCGAGCCGTGTTTTCCCTGCTTAAGGCTGTCCATACAAGGATAATTTTTAAGTTCAATTCCAAACAATGAGGACCATGGTCCAAAGTATTGATTGTGCAATGTGGTGCGCATATGGTTCGCTGTTCAATTGACGAATGCTCCAGTGCATCATGGTGACATCACAATGGGTATCGACCATATGGGCAGCATTAAAGAGACCATTGTGATGTTATAAAACATAACAACATGTTAAGATTATAAATACTTGATTACAAGTGTAATGTATAGACAACACCAGAACCAGATTCTCTGTGGCAGGATCTTGAAGCTCTTTTGTAATGAATACAACAGAGTTTCTATTGAGGGTTTATTAAGTTTCATGAAAATTTAAAGTCAACACTACCCCCTAAATAAAAAAGCTGATATATATCAGAAATACATATTTATCACCATTTTGAGTTTAGAAAATCCTTAGTACCTTAAAGCATCTACATTTGAAATAACACTTTTTGTGATCATAAAGCAGAAATCAGCCTTTCTTATGAAGTTTAGTCTTTAACAAGGGAAATGCAGCTTGTTTGGGATCAGATCAGGTGACTGACTTGACCATTCACGAATGTTCCACTTCTTTGCTTTACAAAAACTCCTGAGGTGTATGTTCTGGGTCACTGTCCATCTGTATTATGAAGCCTCCCAATCAATGTGACGGCATTGAGCTTGATTTGAGCAGACAGACATGTTTTATAGATGATACAGTGCTACGCTTTGCATCATGAGATACTTTTTCTTTTTATCATTCGTGTGGAGGTTAATCATGGTTTAAGTTCTTCAAGGAATGTTTTTTCCAGAACTAAGTTGGCTTTTTAAGATTTAAGTTTAAGCAAAGTTCAATGTAACCTATTCTTGAGGCTTAGGAATTGCTTGCACCTGCAGTGCTCCCTCTGCATTCATTTTCATGCAGCCTTCTGTACTTGGATATCCATTCACCAACCTCCTGGACAGTGTTGCTCATTTGGTTATAAGGAAGAGTTGGGGATCCCACTTCCACAAATGTGGAGTGTTGCTCATTTGGTTGGCTGTTGTGAAGGGGTTTCTTTCTCTACTGTTCTATGTACAGTTCTGTGGTACTGAGCTCAAGTGTGGTTTCTTTCTTTCTCAGGATGTACCAAACTGTACATATTGCCCCTCCCAAAATTGTAGACATTTCTTGGGTATTTTTTCTGTTTTTACAGTTCCAACGCAGATCACGTGACCAGGTAGTAGGAAGGCTTGCACATATACTATCACCATGGAACTGTCCATTAACTATCATCATGGATTTGTCCATTAACTATCACCATGGAACTGTCCATTAACTATCACCATGGAACTGTGGTGCAGTAGCGTAGTAGTGGTCTAGTGATGCTACTGATATTTACCAATCCCCATACATATAGTGACTATATTGTTTATTAATCCATGAGACAGCCAACACAGCAGAGGGAGTAAAATTCCAATTTAAAAATTGAAACATAAATGCATGTCTTTCTTAGCATAATGTTAGATACTAGATCTACTTTGATGGAAAATGTAATGCATAAACGAATGTTATTCAAGGCTACAAGGCAAGACTGTTGTGCTAAACCTTGATGATTTGTACAGTTATATAAGATATTCCCTTTCCACCTTTAACATCTCGAATGTTTATGTGTTGCTCTTGCTGTGAATGTGCAAATAATCTAAGGTTAGTTCTGATGACCTTCTTACCAGCTAAAAGCACGAACTGTCTTTCTAATAAGCCAACCAAGCTACATTTGTTGAAAGCTCTCGGTCTGAAGCCGTAATGATGTCTGGCTTCAGAGAAACTAATTTCGCTTAATATGTTAACGTGATTAATCCGACAGAGAGAGTGAGAGTGCGAAAAAAATATTTGCTTAAGTTAAATAAGGATGTTGATTCCACCAGTTGTTGGGTGTTTGTGAAATACATTCCGGCGCTTAATTCAGATGTATTGTTCATGATCGCTTTTGCTGGTTGGCTTTTCTGGCATTAAACTGCAATATTTTTTAAAAGGAATTAATGCTGCAGTTCAAGGCAATTTAGAAGTAAATTGAGCTCATTCAAATAATCACAGAGCTTCTCATTAAAGAGATTGGATTTAATTATGTTTAAATGTCACTAAAACCATGATATTTTCAAAGTCTGACATGCTTTTGCTTTAAATGGAATTTTACTTTTTCTCTTTAAGGGTTGTTTTTCAATAAACACGTAAAAATGATCAGCCTGATAAAGCTTACTTTTATGTTACAAAATCTTTTTTGTCTGTATATAATCAGTATTTATGCATGTCTGTGTGGGTATGTATATTAGTTATTCTTGCTTTATTTAGGCTGTATGCTTTTGTAATGTTTTTTTTTTTTACAAAGCTCACTGAGCATTTCGTTTTCTAAAGTGAACCTTCAGCTTTGTAAACATTCTCCACTTTTTGGAGAATCATCCCCACTGAAAACAACATTTCTTTGTTGATATCTATTTTCAATGGCTGATAACATCTACCTAAACCCAAGAATAAAAGTGTTATATGTTGAAGGTTGTTGGCTCTTTATTTTCATCTTGTATTTAAAGCAGCCTATTTTGCATGTACCACACCAAGCAAGCACCAGCACCATATCCTAAGGCTACGTTCCCACTAAGGGCACGGTTAGCACTCTGACCATGCAGCACTAGAGTCCTAGGTTCAAATCCCAGCCTGGACACTATCTGCAAGGAGTTTGCATGTTCTCCCTGTCTGCGTGGGTTTCCTCTGGGTACTCCGGTTTACTCCCACACTCCAAAGACATGCAGTAGATTAATTGGCTTCCCCAAATAAAGATTCTCCTA
>CM070036.1:135211080-135225155 GCA_036250615.1 Ptychadena robeensis | reverse complement strand
GAGCACTGGCAGTAGGCACTGTGTGATATGTGGCTTTACAAATCACTGGTAACAGCCTGGAATGCCAGACAGCAGGCAACAGGGTAGCAACAAAAATAGCCCTAAAAAAGGCTTTTGGGGTCTTTTCAGGACTCTGTCCTGCAAGCAGAGTAAGAAGCACTGTAGAACAGTAGACTGCAGATGACACTGAACACTGCCTAGCTAATGGTTCTCTATGCAGCAACACTAGCTCTCTGTCCTAACTGTCTCCTTCTCCAGCAGCATGTGTAATGGCGTTTTTCTCCTTGCTAAGCTATAGAGTGTGGGATGGTCCGTGAGGTGGTGGGTGCTGATTGGCTGGATTATGCCTGCTGACTGAACCTCACAGGGTCAAAGTTTGTTCAATGTAAAAAGATAGGGGGCGGGTCGAACTCGCCATATGTTCGCGTAATAGCGCGAACGCGAACATGCGATATTCGCCGCGAACAGTTCGGGACATCTCTACTCCTAAGCCAGTGATGATGATATACTTACTAAAATACTTATACCATAATGATATACTTGCTAAAATTACTTAATGGTGTATTAATAAAATTATCCCTGAATTAACATAATGTCTTTTACATAAGCCTGTAAATAATATTAAATGGTTGGGCTATGGATCAATGGATTGTCCGCAAGCTATCAGCTGCAGAAGTTTACTAGAGCCTCTGTTGGGGTAGGAAGTGAGAGGTGTGGATGTATGAGATGGTAGAAACAGTAAGGGTTGTGGGTGTATGAGGGATACAGGGGGATGGGGGGAGTGCAGGTAAAATCCAAATGCACAGATGCTGAGCTGTGGATGGCGAGGGCTGGGTACACAGGTGTAATTGCTGAGGATGGTGAAAAGTGGATGCAAAGTAGGGAACTATTGTTGGAAAGAGGGATGCAGGGATTAGATTCACCTCCTAAACTACAGGTCTGGCAGATGGTGGCCAGCCTGAATTAACACATAAAGGATGAAGTACATGGTGCCAGTGGGCTCACTAACAAACATAAAGCACCACCAAGGTAAGTATTTTTGAACAGAATCTTTTCTTGAAGAAAATTTGTCTTGGGTATTATTTGACTGCACTTAGCACAACTAAGTGGTAATTCACAAATTTGGTTTTAATTCAGTTTTTCGCATATTTAACCACAAGTAGAATGACAAGTTGTCTAAAAAATCATGAAAGTCAATGTGAGCGGTCAAAAGGCACACATGTGCTACCAATTTTATGGTGCATGGTTTCTGCTAAGGAGTGGAGAGTCTGTGTGTCATAGCTCTACCTCCCGGCATCTGCACCCCCTTCCAATCTAAGTTGGTCATAAAAGGTACCATAAAAGGAAAGGTACTCCCAGGGTCCTGGCTGGGCTTGCCCAGTATCCTCCTTCCATTTTCCACCCTTGCTGCCTACTCCTTGGGGGCAATAACATTGGGAGTCAATTTTCTTGCAGTGTGTGCAGCTGCCTACGTCATTGAGTCAAAGTGTTAATTGAATATGGCATAATTACTGTGACACTGACATACTGTATATAAATTTTCATGTAATTAAGATAATTGTGACAAGTGTTTTAATGGAATAAGCGTGCAAGTGATACATGCTCCATGAAGAACCCGTAGACCGGGCGAAACACATTGGAGCACCCAGTATACCCACTATACCCACTTTCTCCTTGTGGCACACTTGATCTTGGTGCTTTTTATGACCAACTTAGATTGGAAGGGGGTGCAGATACTGGGAGGTAGAGCTATGACACGCGGACTCTGAACTCCTTAGTAGACAGATACCGAGGGGTAGTTCTGCACTCAGCAGCCTGTGCACTTGCCATAGTTTTTTTTATATTAGGATGATAGGATGACAAGGATGATTTTTAATATTTTTTGTTTTATGTATTAGTGCCTTCAAAGTTCCCATGAGGACTCCTTCCATTTTGTTTTTTTATAATTGAGTATGGGATGTTTCACAACACTTGACAATCACTGAAGTCCCCAATAGGTACCCCAACCTCATTTAGTAGTTACTAGTTACTAGTGACTAGAGTTGAGCTCAAATATTCGAATTGTGAATATATTCGGCGAATATCGGCTATTCGAGAATTTGCAAATTTCGCGAATATGGCGGAGGATATTCGCAATTCTGAATATTCGCCACATTCGCCATTGAGGTGCTTTTGGACATGGATTGCGAATATATATTCGCAATGCAAAAATAAATAGCACATGTGACCATTCATTTTGAAGGTAATTGTGAGGTGTTTATAATGGTTCATATATTGCAATTGTGAATATCAAATGAATTTGAATATTGCCTATGCCGCTCATCACTACTCATGACCACTTCACTTGGTAGCTTTCTTATTTCCTCCTGGCCTCTGCTTTTTATGCAGTAAATAAAAGGGACCAAACTTACGGTTCACGATCTCAGCACTTGCTGATTTTTAAGAAATACCTAACTACTAGTTTTAGCTCGCTTAATTTATATTCTTTAGCACTAACTACCAATGTCAGGTGGTGGGATGTCCACAAACCTTTGGGTATAGTGGGTATGTTATGGTTTTTAGTTGAGTGGTTACTCCTAGTGGTTGATCTACATATCACTATCTGTAATATTGTAACTAAAATATGGAACACAAAAGTAGAAATGTAAAATCCAGGGCAATATAACTTTCAGACAAACACTTATAATAATAAGTAAAAATCTACTCTAGCTAAAGATAGACCATAATTGTCTTTAATTTAAGAACTGAAAGGCAGAGCAGTAGATGAAAGCTTTCAGCAATGAAGCTTTGCTAGGAGACATATAGGAAGAAAAACAGAATTAAAAATGGACACAGTAAATGGACACTCAAGAACAACTTTCAGGTCATCTTTATGGTGGATCATGAGATCTATCAGTCAATAGATGAAGTAAGTATGGTAACCCTATTCTGAAAAGTAAAAAGAAAAGTTTTGAAAAATAGAGATGCTTTTTATTGTTTCCATCCTCTCTTATTTATAGGAAGTACATTTTAAAAGCTATAATCCTATTAGACAAAGAGTGTACTTTCCTAACCCAGAGAAATTACCTGGTATACGGCCATTGCTGTAAGCAAAATACTTTACTTTAATAATTGCTGTACATAAAGGTTATCGATTTGCAAGATGAGTCTGGATTTGATTAATTAATTACTTGCATCATCAAAAACCGTGACACTGTATTTATTTTAATTGACCAATGATGTGCCAGAAAAAAAAATTTTGTTCGCAAATAAATGGATGATTGAACAGTTTCTTTAAGCTGAATGAATATTCTTCTCTCTAAATCAGTGGTTCTCAACCTGTTTAGATCCGCGACCCCAGAAGTGAAGTAACAAAGTGTTCCGGCATCAGGTAAGTGTAATGTCCCCTGCCTTATATTTTTCCACCCTGTGCAAATAATGTGCGTGGTGGGACGTTAGGACCAAGCATACAATGGTATTGCACAGGGATTTTTTTTTTGTCCAAATGCAATAATGTTTAGAGGTTGAACATATTAGGTAGATGCATTAACAGCTTCACCTTATCATGTATTCACTACCGGTTAACCTTTTAGAATACCATAATTAATTGTTCCACTTTGGTACACTTTTGGTCATTCTGTCAGAGATCCAGAGGTCCTCTGTGGAGAGAGAAGAACTTTCCTGAGAGAAAACTATCTGTGCAGGAATCTACCAATTAGATCTCTATAGTACAGACAGAAGCCTCTCCTTAGTAAAAGGCACACAGAAGCCCGCCTGGAGTTTTCCAAAAGGCCTCTAAAGGAAAAAATTCTCTGGTCTGATGAGAGAAAGATTGAACTCTTTGGTGTGAATACCAGGCGTCATGTTTGGAGAAAACCGGGCACCACTTATCTCTAGGCTAATACAATCCCTACAGTAAAGCATGGAGGTGGCAGCATCATGCTGTGGAGATGTTTTTAATTTTTTTTTCTGGTGGGAGGCACTCTTGAACTCTTGAACATAGACTGGGACGACGGTTCATCTTTCAACAGGACAACGACCCTAGACACACAGGCAAGATATCAACTCTGAATGTCCTTAAGTGGCCCAGCCAGAGACCAGGCTAGAATTGTAGTGTAGTGGGATACACGTAAATCTGTATATTTGTGATCCTGCCATGAAATGATTAATGTGCTGTGTAAATGTGTGTATAACTTTAACTGTCTCTGCATTCCTCTGTAGCAGGTGCAGGGATGAGTGATGGCTTCTCAGTTTCCCTCTCTTTTCCTGGCCTTACATTGTAGCTTTTGATTTCTGCCTGGAGACAAGCTACTGCCCTCCTCCAGGCAGTGTTACCCTCCTTCACAAACTCGCTCCCTACCTCAGTCAGATCCTCAGCAAACCTCAGGTGTTGGTAGCTCTCAGTGTCTGAGGGGGACTCCTAGGGGCGTGCGCTCGGTCTCACCTGAGCTTTAAAGCATACCAGGAGCCAAGTCAGGTGGGAGACCACCCCTCCCATGGGTGTGGTCCTAGACAGCACTGGCTATATAAGGGAAGACATTCCCTGTGCTCAGTGCTGTCTGTTTCAATTTCTGATGTGTGACTTGTGCTTAGCTCTTGAATATCCGTGTACCAGACCCTGCTTTGACCCCGACGATCCTGACTTCTCTACTCCAGACTTGGCTTGTAACGATTATACACCTGATTGTCCGCTGCTCGACCTTGCTCGTCTCAACGTTTCCGAAGTTGTGCCAGGCCCTGACCACTGCTGGTCGACCACTGCTCTCGTCTCGCCATGTTGGGACTCGATATCGGGACGCCACCTTCAAGGAGCTTCCCCTCGTCTCCTTATCCCGTCATTGGGGTTCAATCAAACAACCGGATGGGTAAACAGCGGTTGCAGGGAACCCCCCCCCTCTCTGCTGTACAAGCGCGAGAAAGACAAACAGGCCCCTCGAAGGGACCTTGCCTATCTCCTATTAGGGTGCTCTGGGGGGAACACCCCTGTACGACGCTCTGCACCCTGTGGAACCTGCGCCAACACTGGTGACCCCACGGGGAGGTAACAGGCAGAGGGTATAAATATACCTCCTTAGGCCTTTCTAATCAGAGTTGGGTCAGCTCCTCAAGCAACCTGTATTCCAGCCAGCGTGTCTCACCCACTGGAGCATTGGGCTCCCATCTTTCCTGGGTTCTCCCGACAGCCATCCCTCTGCTAGTGCCCGGGATCCAAGGACCCACATCCGTGGCCCTTGAAAAGGTCGTGCCTCTGGACCAGGCCTGCCTTCCCTCAGTTGCGCCCGAGCAGATGGACACATTATACCGGTAGGTGTCGAGTTAGGCAGATCCAGGATTCCTCCCTTCTCCACCTCCACTGGACCGCTCCCTACTTTCCCTGATCGCTGGGCTGTGATCCTGACCCTCTCCCACTGGGAATAGAAAGCCATCAGTCACCCTACAGCTGATAGAAGTGTTTCTAACAGTAGATCCTCAAGACTGTGCCCCATTCCCAGGCTTGGGTTTGGTGATGAACTGTATATATCTTCCCCTGTAAAGACTTGTAAATATCCCCTATCAGCTGTCTGACCTTGTTTCTGTGTAATTGGTGGGAGGCAACGCTGGGCATAGGACTTTCCTAAAAAGAACCTTGGTGCACTAACAGGTCCAGCACCGGCCTCCCTCGTTACAGAATCTGATTGAACATCTCTGGAAAGATCTTAAAATCATTGTGCACCAACGCTTCCCATCCAACCTGATGGAGTTTGGAAGGTGCTGCAAAGAGGAATGGACAACACTGGCCAAGGATAGGTGCGCCAAGCTTGTGGCATCATATTCAAAAAGAGAATTGAGCAAAGGCTGTAAATACTTATGTACTTATGTGATTTGTTTTCAATTTAAATACATTTATACTATATATTTATTTATATAAAATACATTTTTAAGTAAACCTTTTTCATGTTGTCATTATGGAGTGTTATGTGTAGAATTCTGAGGGAAAAAAGAATTTAATACATTTTGGAATTAGGCTTTAACATAACACAATGTGAAAAAAGTTATGCGCTGTTTCAGATACCAAAGAAGAGGCCTGGGGCACTCCATGCCTCAATGGGTCAGCAACGGTAAAGGCTAAAAGGGGGGCTATATTATATTAGACAGCTGCTTTGTATGTTTGGTAGAAAGTTCCTTTAGATTCATTTTAATCCAAAATAGTATCCAAAATGTATATAATTTAGTACATTCCCTTTCAAAAGTCTTTTCCTAAAGAATATGAATATAGTCACAGTCTTTGGTCACAAAATTACATCCTCACTCTTAATGCAGTAGGTGTTAAAAGGGTCAGAGGGACAATTTGTACTTAATCCAGGAATAACACTGAACTGCAATTGCTTAAGGTTAGACAATGAGGATGGGGCACATTTGGGAATGTTTCATATTTACCATAATAATGAGGGAGGCAGAGGATATCTTGTGTCTTGTATATTTACCATAATTAAAATAATTAAATATATTAAACTTCTATATCATTCCTTTAAAGTGTCAGTGACCCCATCTGCCTCCTTGTATTCATACGGGCTAAGGGTACTAACACAACATTCCTAAACTACTACATTCTAACTGGCATAAAGTTCTTTGTTTGAAGGAAGAACATACTGTTGGGAGAATCTTGCTCAGATAAGTGGCAACAATGCTGAAGATACATAAGCCTGCAGAGTCACCTGGGAGGGATTTACAGACCAAGCTGAATGTAGGGTCACCATAAATGTTCTATTTCCAATAGGGGCTTATATATTTGAATGCAGGCCAGTTCAGGTTTAAGCCCCCTGTCCCCCCTCATAAATAGATTTTAACCTCCCCAGCGCAATGCTGAGGTTCAGCAGGTTTCTGTACCAAAAGCACACCATAGACTTTAATGGAAAAAAGTTTTTTTACATTTCAATAATTCTCTTTATCAGGTAAATTTGCACTGCAACCACTAGATAGTGCTGCAGATGTGCCAGGTTACATAGGAGGGGGGGGGGGGGGGGGGGGGGGGGGGGCAGGGGTGAGTGATCCGTTCTCCTGCAGCTGCCTCATTAGATCAGAGACACATGAAGCAGTGAGTTTGCTCTCCTGTGGCTCCGATCTCTGCCTGACGAACCCAGCTCGTCCAGTGCTGTTCTGACAGGTCAGAGCTGGATGAGCTGGGACTGTCAGGAACAGCAGGGGGGTTAAGATAGCCATGTTCTCCAGGCGCCCCCCCTGTGGCTGGAAGTGTTTATTACTGAGCATGCTTCATAGTATAATTTACTGAAATCTACTGACATAGCAGATCACTGCTTGATCTATTTTATCGATTGATTTTATGTAAAATTTTGATCACTTTTGGTGGGCAGGAATAAATACCCGTTCAATCGACTTTAAAAGATAGATTTTTTTGGCTGATTGAATGGAAATATGGAACTGTAAATGGCTACCTTTAATGAGGGAGTAGATAGATTAGAAATTATTACAGATACTTACAGCTTTTTCTGATTGATTTAAAAATGAATGGCTTATCCAGTTAGCTAGGATCGTTAATGACCTCATGGAGCCTTGTATACACAAGTCAGACATAACACCAGGTGGCAGAATACACAACAGTATTTACAAACAGGGAAAAGCATATGGGAAAAAAGAGAATAAGGAACAGTAAGTACCTTAATGACTTAAATATCAGCCGAGAATGTCTTAAATTATGTAAAACGGATGTGTCATATTCAGGTTTATATGGTACGTATGTATATTTAAAAATATAAATAATATGGCTTATCCTGTTAACATCTACCCAAACTGAATGATGAGCTTAAGAGCTGTCCCTATATAACTAATAAGGTAATATCAGGTAAGGTAAATAGCATGCATTTCTGTTCAGGTTGAGTTAAATCATTATATAAAATCACCATACACAGCCCAGGTTAACAGTTAACCTCCCTAGTGCTCTTGTGAGGTCCAGATTTCTGTACCGAAAGTGCACCATAGACTTAAATTAAAGTGTCTAGTAGACATCCTGAATGTAATAATACTAAAAAATTATAATTTGAATGATGAAATCTCTAAAATACTTATTTTGTATGAAGGATTTCAAAACAGTATGTATTTATATTTATATTTTGTTTGTAATAAAATTGTAATTCAATTGGAAATGTATTTTGTGTTTTTCTTTTACTTTGAATTATATTTTATACAATTTATAAAAAGAGGTTTGACCAATTCAACTGGGGTATGGGCTCTAGGGGAACTAGTTCTCAGACAGCCCAGAGAATGGTACAGGAAAATGGGGTTTTATAGGCATTGAGTCATTGTATTTAAAAATTATACGTTTATTGACATATATTTAAAAAGTTTTAGCATACAAAATATTACAATATTTATGCCATTGGGGTCAGAGCCACAGCATACATTGGGATGGCCCCTTAAAACCGCATGTTAAAGGTTAATCCGTTGATATGGTTATTGATATACAGTCATAAATGCTGAATCAAGTGCCGATTCCCTCCGACATGTTTCGCCCATCGGGCTTCCTCAGGGAGGAATGAATCTATAACATGATATACAGATTAGATCTCATAATTTATAACATGACATACAGGCTGGATCTAACAGTCTAAAATAGGTTACACAAAATGTTTTCCCTAACTTCGATATATGTTTAGTAGTTTACCATATAAGAAAAACGGGGGGGAAAAGATGTTATCACTAGTATATTTTGAAAAGGTGTCCCATTAAGCTACAAATGGTAACTATGGGTCTAAAGATATACAAGACATCATGTCACTGGTTTGTGATGGTACTGAATAATGCTGATAATATAATAAAGTGATGATGGTGTCAGGATCCCGGGCCGTCCCGGCTTGTGCAGTCTGCCCCACCAGCGTTAGCCCCCCTGGGTCAGTACCTTCTGCTGTTGGTCCTGTGGTCACCTCCACGGTTGATCCTGGGGTCACTAGGGGTACATCTGGGGCCTCTCCCACTACCCCCATGGTGGAGCCGCCGCCGGGCACCGTGCGCGTGCCCGCGCATGCGCGTATGCGCGCGCGCCATCGCCGGAGTTTTAAGGGCTGGCAGGGGGGTGTGTTCCTGAAGTGTTTCTGGACTATTCTACTTGAGGCCGGCCCTGCTCGACCATTGCCTGGTACTTCGACTATCCGCGATTTCCGCCTGCCTCGACCCTTGCTTTGGACATTGACCACCCTACACAACTCCTTGTGTATCGTATAGTCTGTTTCACAGGACTCCCCCCTGAAGGGACTAACTTGGGACGCCATCTGCAACCCTCCTGGGGGTGTGTTTCAGCCAGGGAAGCATGGAACCTCTCGCCACCTGAGTGCGGAAAAGGTCTCTAGCAACGGGGGGGTGGTGGATCCCCCTCTCAGGTAGTGTCAAACCTCCTATCCTCCCCGCTAGGGGCGCTCTCGGAGAAGACCCTCAGGGGCCTTAGATCCGCTCCTGGCACCCCACCCCGCGGCAACCCGGGACCTGCGGGCATAACCAGTTGGGTTTCCCATTGGTGTTGTTGTAGCAAGGGTGGCACTCATACCATTTTACTCTAGGAAGTGTGGATGTAGTAGGAAAGCCAATGTTGGAGAACCAATTGTTGAAGAAACTGAAATGGTTTTTCTGAAAGGACAATTGCTGGTCTGATACGGAGGTAATGGGCTTTGTTTCTACAGGGGTTCAGGGTCAAACGCAAAGGAGACCTCTGTTTTTTAGAACCATCCCGACCTCAGTATCTTGAGTTCTGTCGGGGTTCTTGCATTGGGTTCAATGGTGGACCATAAGATCTAAGGTCCACTCTTCTTAAAGTTAAGAGCCTATGTGCCCCACCTGAGGCCCAGGGCCACACGCGGCCCTTTGGGCATTGTTCCGGCATCCCCCCTTGGTCCACCACATGCGGGCCCGCAGACAGGAGATGACATCCAACACCTCAACTGGTTAATACATGGAGCATAGGAACGTAAGCACCAACAACACGAGACTGTCGCACGGCCAAACGCGCGTGATCATCTTTGTGAGGCTGATCCTACATCTGGGTACGTGTGGTGAGGTTCAATCTGGATGGCGGTGGACATACCACGTCTCTACAAATATGGCTCCATGACAGCCTCTGCATCCCAGGGGCAGAGGGGGCGGTGTGGTGCTGTACCGCCGTGCTCTTTCTGACGCGTGTGCTCTTTTTCCGTTTCTGGCAGCCATCCTGCCTGCCCTAAGATATGTCCGATGACCGGAGGGGTCTGGATACATGTTATTGTCCCGGAGAGACATCTCCCTTTAGGTGATGCCTCAGTGGTGCTCGCACTACTTGTGGCCCGCCCATATGACACCTACAGCTTGCCCACTACCCGTCATTGTCTAGAGTACGAGCCCTCAAACCATACCTCAACCCCCATCCACCACCTCCCCCAGCCCCTAGCCACTTGGTCTCTTCTAGCACGCTACTGCGATCTACAGCGGGACATCCCGGGCTGTTCTAGCACTGTCTGCAGACCAGGCCCATCTTCGAGGCTTTGTGGTGGAGTTGTGGCCCGCAGTGGTCACTCGCATGACAGTCCAGCCATCAGACTGGCCGGAACCAGGTGCGAACAGGTTAGATCCTTCTGTACAACTGGTGAGGAGGGGTACGCCTCTTCGGGAGTTTCAGATGTTACTGCTTCGGTCGGGCTGGTTTTGTCTATCATATTGCGTGTGTCTGCGTTATGAAGTTGGGTGACGAGGGATGACTGTGGAGAGATGTTGTTAACACAAGACCTTCCGTTCCACCCCCACCAGAAAGCGGCCCGTCCCATCCGCCCGTTCAAAGAAAACTCGAACGCAATCTCAACTTTAACTTGTGGATGAACTGCCCAGCTTTATTAAATAACTATTTAACATAAGAACCACCAGGTCCCCCAGGCAGTGTGCGCCCCCGGAAATCCGCAGGGGGCCGCCACCCGCCCACCATCCTTAACGATGTGTCCAACCCGGTGGGGTACCGTGTCATTGCCCATTGACTCCTTCCTCTTCTTTTCATTGTCAACCTGGCGCCCGGTGGTCATTGCCCCCCGTCAAGAGGCTCAAGTTGTCTTTCTCTGTCCTGGCGGGCTACCTTAAACCCAGCACGCCGCCCCGGTAGTCCCGTTCAATGGATGATTCCCTCGTCATAACTCGACAGCTTCCCCTTCCGAGGCACCTGACCTCCCCCAGTTGGAGATGTTGATGTCATGTTTCCTGATTGTCATTTCGCCACTTTCTATCCTCTTCCCCCCACCTCCCGCCACCTCAGGCCTCCCCGTTCCTCCTCCCCCCGCTCCTCCTCTCCCGGGGCGCTTCGGGTTGGCCCGAATTAAGACGTAATGTCCGCTCAGTCCAGGTGACCCCATCGCCCGTCTCTAAAGGTCCGCGGCTCTTCCAAGTAGGAACATGGCGGACTGTGGCCACCCCCCCCACCCATCCCCTTCCTGCTAAGCTTATTTTTTTTCCAGCTGTGCTTTTTCGTCTTAAATCTGTGCCGTTCTTTTCAGTGACACTTGCGGGGAATCTCGGACCGCCACGGGGAGCTTGCTTGGGATTAGTGTCGTACTCACACACAGGAAGCTTCCGCGCCCGCGCCAGGACTGGACCCCGACCCCTAAATAAAAACAACTTTATGTCCCGTAATGAGGACATGCAGGGCTGGCCCCCAAGTGGTTGCCAGCCCGACGTGGGACGATCAGGCCGGTCCGGGGGCCCCACAGCTGACCATTCGGGAGAATTTCGCCACGGACCGGTGCCCAACGATACCACGGAGACCCCAGGCCAATGAACCTCAATCAGCGACTTCCCGAAACCCCGAAGTTCTGCCCCCTATTTGAGGTCCCCGCACCTCCAGCGCCGCCTCTCGGCCCACTAACAAAGGAGTGGCCCATACCCGATTACACCAGGTTTACAGTCTGCAAGAAGAAAGCATCAATCAATCACAAACCATGGGGGGGAAAATTACAACAGCAATCGCAGTCCAGCCCCCCCCCCCCCAGTGACTTGAGGTATAGACACTAAACCACGCCGCCCCCCCCCTAGGCCCACTTCAAAAAACTCACAAACCCCAGGGAAACAAAGCCCGACCCTACCCCGCCCCCCCCGGCAACCTCAACTCAATGGTGAACGGAGGTTAACTCCGGAAGCAACGTGGATCCCGACCTACCACCATCCGCAGATGTCCCGCTTCGGGGAACCCCAGCGATACGCCTCCGTAGCCGCGCCTATCCAAAGGAATGGGTTCCCATAATCCGACACCTCCGACTCCGCGCCAGCAGACTGAAGCACTTCCTAAAGTACTGCGAGAAGAAAACTGAAATCTGAAAATGACGCCCATCGCCGGTGTATCGTAAGGACCCAGGCAGCCCCCAAACAGGGGCGACGCCCAAACTCATCAAAAGCAAAGAAGGGTGTCACACAGGGACCCCAGGAATGCCCTGCAATGCACCACCAAAAAACCCCCTACCGCTTGTTTGATCCTTCTTGGACAAAGTCAATGGCAAAGACAAGAACCCCCTCCCCCCTAGAGGTGTGATCGACCTAGGCAACCCCCCTGGCGCCCCCCGACGTTGGGACACAAGCTCCCCCACCGGAAAGCCCAAAAACGCCAAGGAAAGGCAAGACGGAAGAGCCGCAGCTCATACCCATCCACCGCAATGTCAAGCCGAAAAACCCGAAATACTGGCCCCAGCAGGGACAAGCGTGACGCCGGCGACGCGATGCGTTGTGACCGTGGAGCCCCTCCGAAATCCCTTGAAACGGCGCCTGGTCGGAATCAAAAAGTGCTTCGTGTGTCCCCGTCCAAGACCTACACCTTGAACATGAATGCAACGCGCGCCAAGGAGTCGTGTGACACCGCAAGGCGACGCACCGGTCATCGGATGGTTCCATAACGAAGGACGCCAGAAGGATCCCCGCGCCAATCCGCCTCTTCTGCTACAGGGATCCCCCCTGCCGACATTTCCCAAGCGTGCGGGCCAGCGGCCGATCCAAACGCCATTGTAATCTGTCCACGTAAAGATGTGCCACGAATCCCTCCGCCCCACCGGCCCAAAAGGCGCCTGAGCCCAATATCCAGAGATGCTCCGGCCAGGGCTAGTCTCCTGTTTTCCGCCAGCGGCGCAAGTGTCCGAAGCGTCTGCCTGGAAGCGAGACAAACGCATCATCAGTCGCTATCCGTGTGTTCTAACGGCAGCCCTCGCACATGCACGCGCCCGAAAACTGCAAGTCGTACAAAGACAAGACAGACAACCTCCTCACAGAGACAACCAATGGAGCCGACCTTGCCGTATAATGCATTGATCGTACAGACCACCGCCATGTTATCAGACGGAGACCTATCCTGATTCCGAATGATCGCTCCCCAACCGTGACCGCGCAAGAATCGTAAACAAATTTCGCAAAAAGGCCAAGTTCTTGGTTAAACCCAGGGGGATCCCAGTACTGAGGCCATTACCCTGGCAACACCGGCGACCCACGGAAGAAACCCCCGAAACCCCCAAACCCCCCCGACGCGTCCTGTGCAAAAAGCTCGCAGCGCCGACTTTCGGCACGGGGGGAGAGGGCCACAATCTAACGCCATCTTGAATTCTCTTCCAGAACACCGAAGCCAAACCGAACGTCTCGCACGGGCCTCCCGGGGTCACCCTAATGAAATCTTCGGGGCCCGACCCCCCTGGTGAGAGTACAATCATCCGCCTAAGAAAAGTCGCTCCTGTCACTACAGGATAATACGACAGGGTCGAAGTGGAGCTTACCGCAACACACCGCCCTGGCAACTGAACCAGAGTAACCTTAGTCGCCGAAACCACCCTTGCCAGGCCACCCGGTAGGTCGCCCCCCCACTTTGGGTTAGCCAAGGGGAAAGACGGCACTCCCTGGCCACCGAATCAATCCTCAATTCCCAAAAAAAAAAAAAAAAACGAATGACGGTGGACGGATAGCCCTCGGTCTTATCCACTGGCCCATGCGGAACGCCAAACAACTCAAAGAACACCTGCGCATGCGCCGTGCCAAGCAGCCGGGGCACATCCCCACTTGTCCCCCGATGACCGACAAGAGGAAATTCGTCGAGATAGTGGTAAAGCCGAACGAAGGGCCCCGATCCC
>CM070036.1:135193703-135209896 GCA_036250615.1 Ptychadena robeensis | reverse complement strand
GGCTTAGATACCCTGCTCCTGGCACCCCCGCGCCAACCCGGGACCTGCGGGCATAACAGATGGACACATAAAAGAATTATTTTTTCAGATAGTTAAATCGTTGAATAACTGGATAAATAGGAGGATAACACTCACCAATATATTTTGCACACGATAAATATCAGCCAATTAACCAACGAACTGGAGAGGACAGGAAAGCGTTTCAAGAGACCGCACAGCGAGGTAAGGGTCCAAGGGCGAAGATGTGGGGATCTTCCAGTGAGGGGCTCCAATACAAGAGCTCCCACCACCTGGTCACCAGGAACCCCGAGGGGTATCCAAAGCACACCCAGGGGTGACCACCTACTGCTGGGAGAGGAAGACAGGACAGGTCCATGGTTAGGGGAGGAGGAGCAGTGAGAGGCACACTGAATAGGGAACAGACTGAATAGTGGAGTGGTTACCTAATGTATGCTGACTTCAGGACAACCAAGAGAATGCCTTAGGGAACTGTCTAACCAAGTGAATATAAAAAGGTAAGGGATGATTTAAGGATATGTACAGAAAACATCAACCCATCTGAAATAGTACTCACTGAATTGGAGACACTTGGATCCGTGCGACACGCTGCTCCACCTCACCACCAATAACCAATCCGTCAACCCCCCGCACTATATAGTGGTCATCTCATCAAGGCAAGGGGTCACAGCTGATGCAGGGAGGAGGGGAACACCGCAATCAGCCCTATCTGATTGCCAGTGTCTCCCAGATGGCTGTATTAGGGACAGCGCAGCCAATGCTCGTGTCCAGGGGAAATTATCCCATGGGGTGGGCGTGGCTGCCTCTTCTCCCATCTCCCATCATTCAGCCGGTGGCCCCGCCCAAATGGGCGGGTACTCCACTCAAGCGGGGCCAGTCACCGCCGAGCATCCCAGCCACATGTCTCCTCTTGGGGGAGGAGACATGAGTGGAGCCCAATGCGTTCCAGAACTGGGAGATTACCCAGAAGTGACGCGGCCACCTGCAGAGGGATGCTGAAGCTGGCGAGATCCCACCACGGGGGGGAAAACCCAACCGCACACTGGTTATATTTTATACAGTTATCATAAAAAACTGTTTCCTCCATAGAAAATTGTTTTTGTGCGATTTACTTTTGAATCTCATGTCAGGGTGGGTGGGGGGATGTCGGCTTTCGTGCAGAAGCCAGTTCAGAAGATCGGAGCCATCTTGACAGCGCTGAACGGTAAGTTTGCGCTGCTGGGGTTCCGATCTCCGCCGGATGGCCCCATCTCGTTCAGTGCATTACTGACAGGACAGTGCTGGACGAGAGGAAAACCAGGGGAGTTAAAAAGCAAAATATAGAGACCAATAATAATAGTGATCCAATTAAAACCTTTCCCACGTAGAGGTCATGAGTTCTTTGGTTTATTTATAGACAATACAATTTACAGCACAGCTAAAAATATAATATGATGTTTTATGTTGTATTCATGTCTATGGAACATCTGCATGAAGCCGTTATGTTTCCAGAGAGAGCTTGTAATTACATGGGTGTCATGTGCTCTTTATGGAAACAAATTTATGGAAACAAATTCAGAGTGATAATCACTTTAAACCATTGTAGAAAATAAACTTCCATATTGTGAACAAACAATCGATATCGCAGCAGCTGAGCAGAAGATGTACTATGTTGCCTGGCAACAAGGTGACAATTGAGACAGACCTAAGAATGAGATAAAGAGGATACATTGGATGTAGGTTAAGTTGCACTGAATGGTGGTTACTATAGAAACCTGTGAAAATAAGACTGCAAGTCTATAGATGAACTCTACAAAAAATATATTACAGAGGAATCCAGGATATATTTGAACTATATATACAAGGGGTGTACTCACTTATATATATATCTATATGCTTCAGAAGTGTGCATAAATATTTGTTTGCCATACCTCTCCATCAGTTTTTTATTGGTAAATTTCTCCTTACGGGTTTACAAGTGTGCATTAGTTAAATTTCTCATTCAAAAATCACATTTTTAGTAGTTCTGAACAGTTGGCCACACATTCTTACCAAGCACACTTTCAGATAATGCTGAATTTATTACGGGCTTGAAGGGCCTTGAGAAACATATCTACATGTCTACATAAGGTGATTAATTTCTTCTGTTAGGCCTAGACTTTATTTGGCGTTATGGATGCGTAAGCATTAAGTGTCCATCTAAGCCAATGAATCGCTCTGGCTGTGTCTTACTGCGACCATCTATACCAGCAGTTCTCAACCTAAAGCAAGCCATACACGTGTCGGATTCCATGGCCAATTGATCACTCACCCGATCGATTCCGGCGATTCTGCCGGGAATCGCAGGTGTGATCAATCGCCCAATTAAGAGTATCCATCGCTGCATACCACCTTGTCCAACGGATTCTGGGACAATTCTGTGTCTGATTGTCCACCTCACAAATGGCAACTCCCCCTGATCTGGGCAGAATCAATCTGATGGAACCAACATGTTGGTTCTCTGTCGGATCCGATTCTGGGCCCCTGAACGATCGGACCTGATCGATTGGACAAGGTGGGCTGCATGCGATTCCAGCACGATCGTTTCGCGTGCACGCGCCCGGAATTGATCGTGCCGGAATCCGGTGGGAATCCGACACGTGTATGGGGGCCTTAAGGATCGGACGACCATTTCACAGGAGTTGTCAAGTGTACTGAAAGCATCAGAGCTGCTGCTAACAACCAGCAGCACTAATGCCCACAAGCAGGGTGGAAAGTTAGGAGGGAGAGTATCTGAGGGATGGGGTGTTATTCTCCCTCCTAATTTTGCACTTGCTTGTGTAAGTTATGTGATGTGTAAATGATGTGCGGGGTGAAAGGAAACAGAGTAAGACCCCATCCCAGTTTGCGGTGAACATAGCATGTTCGAGGTTCGCCATGCCTGCGAACATTATGTATGCTCGACCCGCCCCCTATACCTTAACATGAGGCCAATTTTTTGACACCTCACCCCACAGTCAGGTGGGACAGTAAAACCATTTTTCCCTCCTGGAGGACACCCCCCTCCCATTAAAGAAGCAGCTCAGCGCCATTTTACATTTATATCTGTCTCCAGTACTAGATAGATAGGGGGAGCTGCGGAAGATTGAGGGATAGCTTAGCTATTATACTTCATCCAGCGATCTGTAACTATAGTTAAGGTGTTCTGCAACATGCAGTTTATCATTACTGAGCCACAAACGTTTTTTTCTGGGGTGGGGTATGCTGTATTATGGAACTTGTGCACTGGGATTATAATCCTAAACTAAGGTGTGCTGGTAGTTGTAGTTTACCATTGGCAACGGCAACTATTTATGAGTGCATTATACTTGGCAGAACACCTAGGCTGCACACAGTTAGCAAAACCCTGGAAAATAAATGGAAGCTCCACAGGAGCATAATCTATGCAATCTATGACATTTTACTCTTGTGTTTAGATACACTACAGCAGCTCAGCACTGACATTATAAATAATGTTAACACATACAGAAGTTCAGCAGTGACATCTAGAATTATGAGCTAACAAGAAGCTCAGCACTCCATACAATTTCTTTTAGATTCTTTCTACAACTCCGTAGTGCCCGGGACCTCCCAGAGAGAATGCATAGTAATAGCTAGCAGCCCACTCCAGCAAACTCTGTAATCTAGATGTGATTTCTGGCCATTAGACAAGAAAAAAACAGTATTCAAAAAAATCTGTATTTTTAGGAGTCTGGCATGACACTGTCCCAGTGATTGCACCATTTTGACACTTTTTTTTGGTATTTTGGCTAGAAATAAATAAGTAAATTACCTGAAGGTTTGAAAAGTTCACCCTCCTTTGAAGTCAATGGAGTTTCGCCGCGAACAGCCGCAGCCAATGTTTGGCCATCACTAGTAGTATATAAACAGCATCATGGAGTCTAGGTCTTACTCAAAGAAGTCTATCTTTAGCCCACATCAGGTTCTCAGAAGACCTGCTATGTTGATTGAAACCATCCTTCTTCTCCAATGTTCTTTTTCCTTGGCAAACCTCCCATATATGTTAAGTTGGTGCAGTTTTTTTATGATTGCGGGGTCATGCAATGCATACTTATGTTGACTGTTTGCATAGTATAATCACCAAAGTTGTTGGATATGTAGAGAAGGGTTGTTCTAGCACATGTAGTTTTTGCATAAATTAAGTTAATTAAATAAATTTAATTAAAAATGAGCAAAAACTACATGTGCTGCAATTCAGTGGTCATTTGCCATTAACTAACTTATTGGTAGTTGGAATTAAAATAATGTGATCATCTCTATTTCAGGTGTTATCTGCAGATCCCACCATACAATTTTGGGCTTCTTCAATTTTTTAAAATCTACATAACTGGCCGATTCTTTTACTCACTGTGAAATGATTGATATATTTGGTAACACTAAATCTAAATACAATATCTTTGCCAGGCTTGGCATGACGCTACACATATCAGTAGCAAAGAGAACACCACACCTTAGATATTTGAGGTTTAGAAAGACAGATTCCACCTTAGGTTGTACTCATTGGCACCTTAACTGAAACACCAGATTCAAATTTCTTGGCTTTGAGATTGTGGTTGGTTTAATTATTATTAGTAATTCTTTTTTTATCTGTAGGCGATGTTTGAATCAAGATATAGTCTCTACCTGTGCAAATATGTTGAAAAATACAGTAATTTCCATGAGCTGTACACCTTGTATGGTTGAACTGCAGTCATCCAGCTAAATACATAAATGTGTGCCGACTTCTCTGCCAAAACGGTTGTAATTCTGTCTACTCAGTTTATTATTTACACACCTGTGATGGAGAGCTCACACCAGTTTATTTGTTAATTGCGTGGAATTCAGTGAACATCGGTGTCAATTAGTGATGGCCAAACTTCGGCCAGGTCCGTCCACGAATGGGTGGATTGGACCTTTAAAGAACTCTGACGTCCGCCTGTTTTCGCAGGCAGATTCAAATTCCCCGCCTCTGTGACATTACTATCGGTTTTCTAAGCCGGCTTCTCTACACGGTCTTCTAGTGAAAAGATTCTTCCTCCGGCAGGATCTTACTGCTCCTGATCCTGCAGGAGGAAGAATAATGAGCTCCTTCTCGCCGGCGAACGGGGTGGGTCGAACACCTGTACTGCTTGCCAGCTAGAAGGAGTATGAACATCCAGGTTGACAGCTGAACTGTCCACCTTGCAGACCGTTCGGCCATTACTAGTGTCAATAAACATCAATGCATTGGAGAATCATCTGCTTTAGTAAATCTGCCCTTTCCTTCTCCATGTTAGTAAATTTGCATGCTGTTAAGCCTCCTTAGCTCATAGTGGCAACATTGTAAAGCTATTTTATGGGCATGCACATACATAAAGCACAGAGGGCACTCCACGATAGAGATGGTCAAATGTATTTTAAAAAATTCAACCATTTCAACGATTTCGGGTTAATTGCATCATCACCAAACTTGCTAGATATAGGTTGGGGGTTGGTAGAGAAGGTTGGGGGTATACTACCAAAAAGTTTTGCTCTAACACAAATTGTTTTTGCATTTTGAAAATCTAAATTTTGACTTTGAACTTTATGTATGAAAAAACTACACATGCTAGAGCAAACCTTTTTTCCCCACATCTCCCCTTCACTACATCTCAAGCAATTTTGGTGATGATACCATGTTCAGTAGGCTTTACAATAAAATCACAAAATAAGCTAGTCGAAAAATTCGACCATCTCTGCTCCACGAATTTAATGCAGACCAAATACTAAGACCAGACTCACCGGCTTCATTGTCACTGGATTTACAACTAGCCTTTGGAGTATACATCTAGGATAAATTCATGATTGGTAAGGACTTCATGAAACATGGGAGTTACTAAGGAACCTGAGGTTTCTGGTGAGATCTAAGAAGTCCCCCATATTTGCTCTGGGTTCTCGCCACTCTGTGCCCACAGATGATGTTGTTTGTAGCTTAACTAACCCAACTCTAATAGTCCTAACTAGGGATGGACCGAACTGTTCGCCGGAGAACAGTTCGGCCGCGAACTCGGCATGTTCGCCGATCCTCTTGCCGGCGGACAGTACGGGTGTTCGACCCGTCCTGTTCGCCGGCCAGAAGAAGATCTAAATTCTTCCTCCGGCAGGATCAGAACCTGCGAGATCGTGCCGGAGGAAGAATCTCTTCACTACAAGACCGGGCATGAAACCGGTCTTGTAGTGAAGATTCCGACTCAGAGTAGGAAGTGACGTCAGTGACGTCACATCCGGCTCCCGCAACCAGGAACGATGCGTTCCAGGATGCGTTCCATGGACCGGATGTGACGTCACTGACGTCACATCCGGTTTTTCCGATTCAAATTCCCCGCCTAGAGGCGGGGAATTTGAATGTGTCCGCGAACAGCGGACGGCGGACATCTTTAAAAGTTCGACCCGCCCTGTTCGCGGACACTCCGGGCTGGTGTTCGCCCATCTCTAGTCCTAACCATTGGATTTGGTTTTATAATGTGACAAGTGGTTGCAAAATGTGTAGAAAGTAAAAGTTTACCCAATCTAATGAAATATTTTTTTCAAAAATGTTTGTAAATGTATGTGTATATACATCAATTTTGTATGAAATGTAAACTGTTCTCCTTTTTCTTAGATGTTATATTTATTAGCGTTGACAACTAACTCCTTTTGTCCTGTACCTAGGACCAGGGAACATTTTTGACGCTTTAAAACCTCTTATGTTGGGATGTTGCCATCATGTTCCTTACATAGGGGGGTTATCACTTTGTAATATATAAAGCACAGAATGTATTATTTCCTAAAGATTAATGCACAATACAGATTGATTGAAGACAGAATTCTGGGGTTTATTGTGTCAGACATGTAAAAGTTCTATTTTCACTAGAATGTAGGACATCAGAGATTTATACCTACCTACAACAAGAATTTCATAAATGCAGAATTTAATGGAGAGAATTTAATTAAGAATTCCTGAAATGCATTACCTAAATGCTAATGGCTCTTTTGGATATATATGTCCTTACAAGGGTCTAGTAGACAACCTGAATATAATAATGTTTGAAACACACAATTATTCTAAAAAAAAGCTCTTTGAAGTTAACCTCATTTACATTTGAATGTCCCATGGGGTGACATTGGCTTGCTTCAGTGAAGAAGCCAGCTAAGAGTAACGGACTCATGGGGACAGCACAGAACAGTGAGTATGTGCTGCCGGGGAACTGATCTTCGCTGGACGGCTCCATCTAGTCCACTGCAATACTGACAGGAAAGCGCTGAAGCGCTAGGGGGGTTAATAACTATGAAAGGTTGCAGTTAGGGGTTTAAAATTGGGGATGTAAATTACAAATTAAAAAAAAAGATTGGACTTATAAGGGTGTTGGAGATCTGGGGACGAAAATCAGAGTAGGCATATGTATGGGTAAAATCTGACAAGAGAAAAGTTGCACTACTGAGATATGATCCTAGAGTTATATACTGAGATCTGGGGGTTCAAATTGTGTTATACTGTGAGAGTTACATTTGACCCAAAGCCAGTTGAAGACCTGTGGGTAGAGACCGCTAAACTGAGGCTCAATCAGGAGCAGGGAGGTCCATCTGCAGCAGAATATACCATAAAGGAGGCAAACACAGAGGACAGTGAGTACAACAGTGAGGTAGACCACCCTAGATATGGGGTGAGTACCAAACACTATTTCCTGGTACTCAACTGAGTAGCTCACTAAAAAAGTTATGTGCACCCCTGAACATATTCATTTTAATCTTTTCTTTCTTTGTATGATGCAATGTATCAATTAATTAACCTATTATCTCATTACCCATCCATCAATTTCAATAAACAAAACAATCCATGTTTAATCAAACATAAATACATAAAGGGAAGTTTAGACATACTTTGTGTCATTTAATGAGCTATTGTTTAGGGGCAGGTTAGGGATGCATTTCCATTACAAAAAAAAAAATTGTGACCAAAAATAGATGCGGCTGGGGAAAATAGTATACCGAAACTGAACCATGTTAATATCAACAGAGGCAAGGGGAAACTTCTTATTAAAAAATGACAAACTAGCTAACGTGATACAGGAAAGGAAACAGATGCTTTTCTGATAAAATATGACTTGTGCGGACAGGAAACAGAGGCTTTGGAGAGGACGGAGAGCGGCCAGCTGCTTCCTTTACATATTCAGCAATGAGAAGCAACCACATTGTCAGCTTAGTAAATACATTTCATTCACAACCCCGCAGCTATGAAGGTATTTATTTATATCCTCTTTGGATCATAACAACTGAACAATTGAAAACAAAATTGGAGCGTGCAAAGGATTATTTCATGGTGTTCCAGGACTGTTAGAGATAAGTAGAACAACTCTAAGCTAGTACAAAATAAAATCCAAAAGAGGCTTATCATGTCGTAACATGATTGTGAAGGCTGGCCTGCCATAAGAAAAACCTATAGGTTTCAGGTCCACTCTGAAAATGGCATTTGAAAACTTTGGTTTTAATATTGTTCTGAATATTTCTTTCCCCGCTATGGCTTATTCTCAGGAACCACCCATGGCAATCTATAGGCATACCATGGGGGTGAAATAGAAAGAATAGCCTCATTCATCATGGGTTAGGGATATGTATCCTACCTCACAGTGAATAGACATTATTATAGGGAATTCAAAGCACTCCTGTACTTTGAATTTAGTTTTACTTAACCTCCCTAGTGTACTGCCTGTACCGCACTGTTTTTAACAGTGTAGTACAGGCAATGGCAGCAGTGTACGAGGTACACTGCCTGCCATTTCCTCCCTCCCCCCTCCCCTCTCCATACAGCCAGTGTCATTCATGACACTGGCAGTGAGGTCTGGAGAGCAGAAGCCCCTCCATTAACATGGAGGTCTATGGCACTGCTTACCCTCGCCCCCTTCCGCGTCACCGCGTCACGATCAGTGAAGCCGCAGAGCCCCGGAAATGCTGCGGCTGGAAGCAGCATCGCCGTAGCTTTCCGGGGGTGGGAGTTCTTTATTCTTCACACAAACTTTGGACGAGATGGGCTCGTCATGAACACTAAGAAGGTTAAAAAGTCTTTATTTTTACTATTGGATTTCATATACAATACACATTCATTATCATGTTAAAAAGTACTGAGATCTCAAGTAAGACCAGTGCTAGGTGTTTTGTGCGGGTTCCCCGGGGACTCCCGATTTCTGATACTTCTGGCAGCTGAACACTATCCAGGAAAGGACTTGCCAGGAATATCCATAAGAGGTCCCTTTGATCCTTATACCATGTGTGTGTGGGGGATATCTATGCCCCCCATGTGGTCTTCAATCCCCCGGTGTAGCTAAGAGCAACTACTTTCATAGAAGAAGCCTGCAGGATTAACTGTATCAACACTGTATGGAAATGCTATATAAATGCCATTTATATGTTTCTAACATGATAATGAATTTGTATTTTATAAGTCCACTAGAGTTATGTGTACAGGAGTGCCTTGAAAGCTCTATAATTATGCCTATTCACTGTGAGGTAGGATACTTATCCCTAACCCAGGATGAATAAAGCTGTTCTTTCTATTAAATCTCTAACTTCTTGGGTGTGGCACATATTGATCAGGTTTCCCCTACCTATTATTTAAATGGGGGTGGTTGGCGGGTGATTGATGATGGTCAACATCATATGCGACATGGTTGCAAATGGTGGCCGCCTTGAAACTTTCCGTGTTAATCTAGACTTACTTTGGATACTTAATTTAAGAACAACTGCAAATATAGAATATTTTCATTGTGCATTTCAATTCATGATGATGATCTGTTATCCTAGAATGTGGCAATGGAGGTTAAAGCTAAAACTGCATATATCTGACTCAAGAAAACCCTCTGTGGTGGTACACAGAAACACTAATAGCTCACCATCCCCTGCAAAGACTAAATGCTCTCTTAAGTAATAAAAACATGAATTGTTTTGGCAGGAGAGGCAGAATTCTTGCAAAACAGAATGTAAAGTCTAGTTATGCCAATGCGGAATTGTTTAGCAGGATCACATGGGGTTTTGATATATAGCCATACACAGTTTTTATTGTTACATCATAGACTATTAAAACTGGTAGTCAATTTCTAATACTGTACTGGTTCAGGAATCAACCACCAAGACAATCATGTACTGCAACAGTAATTTATTTAACAGAAACCGAACTGTAACTTAAGGCTGAACTATGAGCAGAACAATATAACAGCAAAAATTGGCATGTGCCCAACTAGAGAGAAGGGCCTTCAATAGTTAAGATAGTGACTTGCATGCCCCAGAGGAGGGTGAGGACCACCAGTCTCTTCTGCAGGAAAATAGGGCAAGTAAGGATGCCACCAGTCACCGCGGGTAATGCCACCCCACTTCAATTGGGTACCCGGGAAGGTGGCAAAACATTCCAAACTGCATGCAACTAGGTCTTATCCATGGAATGCGTGAAATTGAGTTCCCCGGCTGCCCGCAAGGGTAGCATTATCTCACTTCCCAACCTTTTTTTACATTACAAATAAGATATGTGCAGTGCACTATAGTTCACCCCCCCTTCATCTTGAGGGACCATGATCTGGTCACCCATTTAAAAAGTTTGAGCATCCCTGTGTAAGGGCATCAGATATAGATACACCATCAGTTCAATCATTTAGGGTAAAATGTCTGGTTCTTCTTAACTAAAGCTAGACATACACAGTTCAATATTTACATTTAATTGACTCTTTTAAGTTGATTGTATGAAAATCGATTACCGCACGCCTGGTACGATCGATCGAAAAGTGATCAGACATATTGGAAAATGTTCGTTATATTTCTAACAAATACCTGTATTTCGATCGATTTGTCTGCAATCATACTATGCATGTGCTTCATAGTACAATCATAAATTGATTGTGTTGAACTCAATCACACTGTGTGTGGTGGTACATTCGATCAATGTTAGACTGCCGCACGATCGTAAAATCACACAACACGATAAAATCTTAAATCGTGCACGGCTAGTTTAAAAAAACAAGAATCTGATCCACAATGTACCCCTACCCAGCTGGGAGTCCTAACTATGAGTAAACTCCATATTCCTGGTCCTGCCCCATACCTTGAAGCTCCAATGAAGACTTGGTAGAGTGAACAGTCGTTGAATATCAATGGCTGATGTAGACACTATGAATGGATAAATATTTTCTTTAACATAGTTGCTAAATACAGGTTTTATAATCTATACCTAGATGGATTGGTATCACTCCCTTCGATTGAGCTTTGTGACAAATGCCCTGAATTCTAGAATAAAACACTAAATGGCAATCTGTCACGTAAATTTAATTGGGCTCCATCTCCTTACCAACCATTAATAAGCACTAGATGTCAGCAGCGCTGCACACATGCGTCAGTCCGAGAACACTCATCAAGAAAACCATTCTAGGAATTCCAGAGTTCATCTGCTAATGAGGATATGCTATGGGGTAATCTGGAATTACACGAGGACTTCATCTGAGCAGAAATAAACAATTGTAGCACATTCCATTGTCACTGGCAATTAGGAGAGAGAGAAAATAATGGGAGTCTCAGTAAAATTATACATGGAAACAGTCATATGTGCGAAAAGGAACATCTAAAAATGTTTATATAGCTCAAGCTGGCCATAGATAAATAGATTTCTCAGAGATCAATCACGTATGTGATCAGGACATGCGATTGAGTCTTCTATCATGTCATACATCAATTGAAAAGTGCACCATTTTTGTGAAAGAATTTTTCTGCCGATTTATGCGTCCAATAGATCGGTGACACTACACAAAAAAATGCGATCGGAAATGGTGGCAGTGGGATCAGGCCTGCATGGGTGGATAAAAAGGGAAGATCTTAAGGTCTCCAGTAACGTCCTTCAATTTCCAATAGACCGACCAAAACATATTCGATCAATGCTCGACCATTTTTTCATACAATTTTATGTCATTTTGGCCGCCCACACACTTTAAACATGCATTAATTTGTGCAGGATCATCACACTAGTCACGATCGATTGTTCAAAAATCATACAAAAAATCTAAGCGCCTATGGCCAGTTAAACTCTAGAAATAAGGACAAGGCAACAATGGGAAACCACAATAATGATGCATAGTAGTTTTGACAAGATATACACAAGATCTTTGCACACAAATACAATGGTGGTTCTCTCATAGACCAGTGTAAAGGACATTTATTCCAGGTGAGGGGGTTGCCATGCACTTGAATATTTACATAATTAAAACCTTGAATATTTGCATAATAAAAACCTCTGGAATTACATGAGGACTTCATCTGAGCAGAAATAAACAACTGTAGCACATTCCATTGTCACTGTCAAATATGTAAAAAGGAACATCTATAAATGTTTATATATCTCAAGCTGACCATAGACATGTACTTTTCTCACAAATCAATCACGTTTTAGATCGGAACATTGAGTCTTCGATCATAAGTCATACATCGATCAAAAAGAGCAAATATATTGGTATATAAATATATAATCTAATATAAGTATATAATTATGTTATATAATTACCGTATTTTCCGGCGTATAAGACGACTGGGTGTATAAGACGGCCCCCAACTTTTCCAGTTAAAATATAGAGTTTGGGGTATACTCGCCATATAAGACTACCCCTTCCAACGCACATCAAAGTGTCACATGATACAGTGAAGGTGTTTTAATGTGTTTGAGCTGCAATACCAGTTTCAGCCACTGGAGCCACAGCCTTTAGTGAGCACGTCGGCTTCATCTCACACATTGAGGAGGGAAAGAGGGAGGGGGATAAGAGGCGCTTCCAATGTCTGACAGGCAGACTCCTCTGGCTCAGAAGTTTCAGCACTCGGCGTATAAGACGACCCCCGACTTTTGAGAAGATTTTTCTGGGTTCAAAAGTAGTCTTATACGCCAGAATATACAGTATATTAGATCATATATTTAAATGTCCATATTCTTAAATATCATGCTGTAATAGCATCCCTTTGCTATGATCCCAGCTAGACTTGGGGATATATTTTTTTGTCCCATAATGATAAATGATAAAAAGGATCAGTAGCCCAAAGTTATAGGCTCTGCAAGGAATCATTCAATATCTGAAGTTTGCATGTGATTGGAATGAGTGGACACACTTATACTTTGTTATGACAGATTAAAGGTGAGATTTTAATGAACAGAGATGATCAATCTATATAATATCTTCAGAACTGACCTTCATGCAAATAGTCAATTGTATAGCTGAAATCCAGCAACCCCTTTTTTAAATTCTCCTTATCCCAAGTATTTCAATGTTATGGGGCATAACAAATATTGACTTTGCCCAGTAACTGCAATGTTTCCACCTTTGGGTAAATCTTTGTGAAAATGGTTTTTAAAAAGCTGGAAGTAAGCGTCCTATTTAACAAAAATTAGCGCCAGGATGATTCATGCTAGGAAGTAGAGAGGGTTATTAAGACTTGCAAATCCCCTGAGCATGGTATCCAATCCAAAGTATTGCTCAATCATGTGTAGTTTTTGCATAAATTTCAAGTTCAGAATTTCCAAAAAGTTAAAACAATTTACTTAACTTGGAATTTAATTTATGTTAGCGCATGTGTTTTGCAGCCAATCCTAATTGGCTCATGGATTTTGTTCTTCATCTGCTTCTACTAGATGTATAGAGTTTTCAGTATGCTGATATGAAGTCATGTTCATATATGGAAACTGCCTAAATTTTTTAAAAACAATAATAATTAGTATGATTTTATGTTGTAGCAATTAGTATTTTATTTGAATGCAGGTAAACCCAGATTTACAAACATCCTACATAAGACCAACTCTTATTAAAAAGTAAGATTTTTTGATTATTTTGCGAGCGTCTTGCACGATTTATAACCACTAGCTTCAGCTTCCTGTTCGTCTTTAGCCTGGGGATGCAGCAAGCAGTAGCTGGATGGTCACTGGAGTTGGTGGTCTCGCTGATCATGCAGTGAAATGTCTTACTCTGGTTGATGAATGTGTGTGGCCCCATTCATTTTTAATGGGAGTGCTTAGCAAATGGTAACCCAGGGTCCATAGTCACTGGAACTGCAGCTATTGCTCATGGAATAATAATTATATAATTATGTAGAATGATATCAAATAGAATAAAAATACGATGGGACAAACGTTTGTCCAAATTGCATTTATTTAAATAAGATACCTGTTCTGTGCTCTAACTCATCCAATCTAAAAAGTTACCTGGGGACTGTCTGTTATCATTTCACAGAATTCAGCAAATTTAAACAAATGAAAGCCTTGGAAGGATAATGAAAATGGTAATACGAGTCACAGTTTATTTGGTGTCCTATATAAAAATAAAGACAAAGCGGCCAACATCTGACCTACTTATTACTGAGCATTGTTCTTTAACATAGTTACTGTACGACACTTCCATTTTATTTATGATGTGTTATGGAAAACATAATGAACAGACTATCCATACAAGGTTCAAGGGACAGAGATGTACAACCATTCTACAAATATGTATTCTGCAATATGTAATGATGGTACTGGATCAGTCATTACATAGTGTACTGTTTATTTGATCAAAATGTAAGCACATGGTAAAGCAATGCCTTTACTATTCTAAATGTTTACATGGGAAATGATGGGTCATGAATTATGAAAACCCAGCAATGATATTACCTTGAAAAGACGAGGTCATACAAATCTTTTAGTATGATGAATAGATGCATTAGCTATGAAGGCCCAAGGACAGGTCCTTATGGAGACAGGCTCTATGGAAGGGAATAGTCCCTGCACTATGATCTCCATTCAAGCTTTCTTCTTTAGATTTAAGGGTTACTGTGTGTGTGCTTCACACTCCAAAACACATTAAATGCAGCATGGTTCAGATGCTTTTTTTTATTTATTTTTTATTTCTTATTTCTTATTAGCTTTTTCTCAATTTTGTTTACATATGACCCTTCCAAAATACTTTATTTTTCGGACCATACGATGCACTTTTCCAAGCCCAAAATCAAGGGGAAAATAGTGCCTGCATTTTATCGTCTGAATGCTTGGGTTGGCTTCGGCTTCCCACCAGCTCTCCAGAGCTGTCAGATGAGATGCGGCCACATGCCTCATCTGCACTGTACTGCTTTTACCAGCAGAGCGCTGCTGAAAGAAGCAGTACAACAGAGAGACACACATGGAAGTGGCCAGCTAGCAGCTTCCATGTCTGCCTGTCAGCTACGATCTCCGTGTAGCCCACAGCTGACAAGAAGGGAGAGAAGAGTGAAGAATCCCCCGCTCCCCCCTCCCCTTCTGCCTGAAGTGTGCTCTAGTGACACCACTGTTGTGGCTGAAATTGGGTACTGCAGGAATAAAAAAATTTCCAACTGAGAACATTTCACATTTTTTAAATTTATTTCCTGCTCTAAAAACAGGGTGCGTCTTATGGTCTGATGCGTTTTATAGTCCAAAATATAAGGTACTTGAAAAGCACAAGGAACAACTAGATATCCATTTACAAGCACCCTTAATTTCCACATACATGGGTCGATTTTTAGTTCAACTCCCCAACTATCTATGACTGTGCATGTTTGCGGTGATCGATTGTTTGCAAATCGAATGTAGCTACCCTTTCTTCAATCCCATTTAAAGAAAGCGCGATAGAACAGGGAGCCAAAATGTTGGTAAATCCCTGTTTTATTACCATTACTTCGGATGTAGACCCGAATCCCCATCCAAAGTATTGAATGGGAATTAATTGGGAATTGGTGCGCATCGATTCACTGTTCAATAAACAAATGCTCAAGCAGTCATGGTTTGAGCAGGTATCGGCCTGTGTATGGACACCCTTAGGCAACCATTCATATTCATGTAGATTTGCAACAAATTCGGTCTCACTGTTAATTATGTGAATCCTGCTACTAATAATTTCCTTGCTATTAATATTTTAACTAGAAATTTGCTATTTTCTTCTTAGAACAGTAAGGAAAAGATATGGATTTTGTGATCCTGGATTGTAAAAAATGTGTAATATATATTTGTGAATCTGCAATAAAAATAAGATTGCTTGCATTGAACATGCTCATTGGAGGGGGTCAGTATATGGCTTGCTGGCGAAACATTTGGACACTCTTGATGCAATGTACGTACATGTAACAATAATGTAATTTGTATTGGTACTGGCAAAGAGGATAACACCACCCGCTAGGTTTTT
>CM070036.1:135179491-135193603 GCA_036250615.1 Ptychadena robeensis | reverse complement strand
CCCATCTAAACTGTATAATTGCTAATGCCAAGAGAGCCCTGCTGGCATAAGCAATGAAGAAAGGGATAGATGAACTGTCACCTATCTCTCACTCCGTGTACGAGGAAACTGCAATCACTGCTGCTTCCATGGACACAGGCAACAAGAGAGAAGAGGGAGAGCAGAGGACTGGGAAGCATCCTGCCCCCCTCCTCCCGATCAGTGAAGAGGTGACGTCATGTGCTGTGGGTGTGTACTGCTGCTAGTGACATCTACTGGCTGAATCTGATATTGCATTAACCCAATTTAGATATGAAATATTTTTTTCCTGATTTTCCTGCTTTAAAAACTGGGTGTGTCTTATGGTCTGGTGTGTCTTATAGTCTGAAAAATACAATAAGTTAAAGCAAAAATTTTGGTTGTAACCCAGGTTGGTCTTAGGTTAAGGTGGTTGTAACTCAAGACTCTATTCTATGGCCTGGTTCAATATGGGGTATGTAAACTTTAAAGTTCTTGATTTTTATAGGCTGTTGATCTTTAGATTATGAAAGTATTATGTATGTGGTTTACTATTTATTTTCCTTAAACAATATAATCAGGGCTTTTTTTCTGGGGGAACGCACCGGAACGGAGTTCCCCCACCTTTTTTCAGCCTGGCCCGGAGGTCTGACCCGTACTCCCTGCATATGCACAGCCAGAAAGGAGAGACTCACATCCCCCTTGGCCCCCCTCTCCTACTCCCCGATGTTAGTGTGACAGCAGCAGATTCTGTGTTCTCTGTCAGATACTGCTTCCTGTAGCTCCTCCCGCAGATACGTCCTCCCCAGCCAATCAAAACTCCGGACAGAACACACCCTCTCCCCTCTAGCTCTGCTGTAGAAACTTAGCTGAATAAATCTGTGTGTAACTGTAATTTTGAACATTTATAGCACGAAAACCATTCATAGTATAATCATGAAACTTTCAGGATCAGTAATGCTCCCCTATTACTACTTACACCCAGAGTTTCACCCCTCTAGCTACAACACTCATACGTTAAATTTCAGCTAAAATACAGATATCAGATATTGCTTCCCCATAAGCATAAAGCACTACTCTGCTGCATACACGCTGTCACTTATCCTAATTGGATACCTGAATGGTAAAACCTTGACATTTTGGGGGTTACCAGTTAACCCCTGAGACTACACCCATGCAAATTTTCAGGTCCCTGAGCACAATTCTTCCTACTAAAAAGCCCCCTATCATATGTTGCTTGGATGTAGTCTCTTTTTTTAGTTTGCCAATTTTTTTTCAGTTGTCACTGGGATAACCGCAGGGAAACATTAATAGCTATGAAAGGTTGCAGTTAGGGGTGTCGCATTGAGTTCCACCACCTTTTCTTTGAGAAAAAAAGCCCTGAATACAATAATTTACATTTGAATCAAACAGGAGTGGTACATTCTTTCTTTAACTTGTATTTTTATAGCGACAACATATTAAGCAGTGTTTTTCAAAGTACATAGTCATTTTAAAAATTGTCTCACACAGGAATCTATCATCCCCAACATTGTCCTATATATAGTAATGGCCGAAAAGATCCGGCCAGTGGAAGAATTTTTTTTACCAGAGATCGGAATCGGTGGAGAACCCCGTCTCTATTTAAAAAAACCGTCTTTTTTTCAAAGATTTGCCTGTGTATATGTAAATAACTCATGTATCATCATATTTATCTAACATAGTCTAAAAACCGAATTTTTGAGGAAAATCCAATAACTTGCTATACATCTCAGGAGTTGGGAGGAACCAGAGTACAACAGAGACATGCAAACTTGCAGATAGTGCTCAGGTCCCAGGACTTGAACCTGCAAACCCCATTTAGACAACTGAGGCCACCATACCAATCAACCTACTGAGAACTGTGTATGAAAACTTTTAAGAACCATGATAAGCATTATCAGCAAGAAAATGTATTAATGCTTCTATACCAGATTTCTGGAAACATTTTCTTTAAGACCAATCACCTCAAAGATGGAAAAAACCTAGCTGGTGTGTGTTATCCTCTTTGCCAGTACCAATCAATTACATTATTTTTACATGTAACGTACATTGCTCAAGAGGTCCAAATTTTCGCAGCAAGCCATATACTGACCCCCCTCCAATGAGCATTTTCAAATGCAAGCAAGCATCTTAAGTTTATTCATATTCACAATATATATTACCACATTTTTTACAATCCAGGATCACAAAATCCATATCTTTTCCTTACTGTTCTAAGAAGAAAATAGCAATTTCTAGTTAAAATATTAATAGCACGGAAATTATTAGTAGCAGGATCACATAATTAACAGTGAGACCGATTTGTGTGCAAGTCTACATGAATATGAAGGGTTCCTAAGGGTTTCCATACACAGCAGGCCGATACCTGCTCAAACCATGACTTGCTTTGAGCATTGTTATTGAACATTGATCGATGCGCACCAATTCCCCATTAATTCCCATCCCAAATACGTTGGATGGGGATTCGGGTCTACATCCGAAGTAATGGTAATAACAGGGATTACCAACATTTTGGCTCCCTGTTCTATCTCTCCGCTAAGCGCGCTTCTTTACGATGGGATTAAGAAAGGGTAGCTACACATTCGATTTGGCAAACAATCGATTCACCGCAAACATGCACAGTCATCAAGTTGGGGAGTTGAAACTAAAAATCGACCCATTATGTGGAAATTAAGGGTGGCTTGTAAATGGATATCTAAGTTTGTTCCTTGTGCTTTTCAAGAAAACCTTTATATTTTTGGACTATAAACCATCAGACCATAAGACGCACCCCGTTTTTTAGAGCAGGAAATAAATTTAAAAAATGTGAAATGGTTCTCAGTTGGAAATTTTTTTATTCCTGCATTACCCAATTTCATTCAGTCCACAACGTGTGTCACTAGAGCACACTTCAGGCAGAAGGGGAGGGGGAGCGGGGGATTCTTCACTCCTTCTCTCCCTTTCTTGTCAGCTGTGGGCTAATACACGGAGATCGTAGCTGACAGGCAGACCTGGAAGCTCTAGCTGGCCACTTCCATGTGTGTCCTCTCTGTTGTACTTCTTCTTTCAGCGCGCTCCTGCTGGTAAAAGCCGTACAGTGCAGATTAGGCATGTGGCCGCATCCATTGACATCTGGGAGAGCTGTGGGAAGCCGACTCCAACCCAAGCTTCAGACATATAATGCAGGCACTATTTTTCCCCCCCTTGATTTTGGGCTTGGAACAGTGCCATCGTAGGGTGTCCGAAAAATAAAGTAATTTGGAAGGGTCATAATGTAAACAACAATTGATGAAAAGCTAATAAGAACTTAAGAAAATAAAAAATAATAAAAAAAAGCTCTGAAACCATGCTGCATTTATGTTTTTTGGAGTGTAAGCACACACACAGTACCCTTAAATTAGAAGAAAGCTTAATGAGATCATAGGCAGGGACATTCCTTCCATAGAGCCTGTCGGCCATAAGGACCACTGTTCCTTGGCCTTCATCGCTAAGTGCAGTCTATTCCTCCTACTAAAAGATTTGTATGACCGCTCGTCTTTTCAAGTAATATCATTGCGGGGTTTTCATAATTTCCTGACCCATCATTTCCCATTTAACCTTTAGAATATTAAAGGCAATTGCTTTAAACCATGTGCTTACATTTTGATCAAATAAACAGTACACTATTTCTGACTGATCCAGTACCCCATTAATATGCAGATACATATTTGTAAGAATGGTTGTACATCTCTGGTCCCTTGAACCTTGTATGGATAGTCCCCTGTTCATTATGTTTTCCATAACACATCATAATAAAATGGAAAGTGTCGTACAGAAGTAACTATGTTACAGAACAATGCTAGTAATCATTAGTCAGATGTTGGCCTCTTTGTCTTTTTATTTTTATATAGGACACCAAATAACTGTGACCGTATTCCATTTTCATTATCCTTCCAGGCTTGTCATTTGGTTTAAATTTGCTGAATTCTGTGAAATGATTAACAGACAGTCCCCTAGTCTTTAATTGGATGAGTTAGAGCACGAACAGGTATCTTATTTAAATAAATGCAACTTTGGACACGTTTGTCTCATCGTATTATTTTTTTTTATTCTATTTGATATCATTCTACATAATTATATAATATTATTCATGAGCAATAGCTTGCAGTTCCAGTGACTATGGACCCTGGGTTTACCATTTGCTAAGCACTCCCATTACGAATAAGAATGGGGCCACACACATTCAATCAACCAATGTAGACATTTCACACACTCTGCATGATCAGGGCATGCCGAGACTCACCAACTCCAGTGACCATCCATCTACTGCTTGCTGCAATCCCCATGCTAAAGACAGAACAGAACTGAATCTAGTGGTTATAAATCGTGCAAGACGCTCGCAAAATCATCAAAAAATCGTTACTTTTAATAATAGTTGGTCTTAACCGTATATGCCCGGCGTATACGACGACTTTTCAGTCCTTATAAATCCTCCCAAAGTCGGGAGTCGTCTAAACCCGGGTGCTGCAGGCTGGGGGTGCAGTGGACGCATCTCTTGGAAGCCGTTACTGTCTGTACGATTCCGTGCTGCCTGAATCTGCCACGCTGACTAATGATACATTGTATCAGATCAGAGCAGGGAAGAACAGGCAGTGTTGGCCATGGATAATGATGCTATGCAATGATACGGAGAACACAGGCTGTAGCTTTTTAAAAAAAAACCTTTTACATTCATAGCAGAAAATTCCCATTTTGTAGTATAATATGAAAACTTTCAGGGTCAGTATTCCTCACCTACTACTACTTACAACTACACCCCGGGTCGTCCTTATACGGCCGAGTATTACCAACTCTATCTTTTAACTGTAAAAGTTGGGGGGGTGCGTCTTATACGCCCAGTCGTCTTATACGCCGGCATATACGGTATTAGATGTTGTAATCTGGGTTTACCCTGCATTCAACTAAAATACTATTGATACAAACACATAAAATCATACTAATTAATTATTGTTTTTTAAAATTTAGGCAGTTTTTCCATATATGAACATGACTTCATATCAGCATAACTGAAACTCTTACTCTATAGAAGCAGATGATGACACAATCCATGACCAATTAGGATTGGCTGCAACACTGCGCTAAACCTTAAATTAAATTCCAAGTTTAAGTAAATTGTTTAACTTTTTGGAAAATTCTGAACTTGAAATTTATTGCAAAACTACACCATGGATTACAATCACTTTGGATTGGATACCATTCTCATGGGATTTGCAAGTCTAATAACCCTCTCGTACTTCCTAGCATGAATCATCCTGGCGCTAATTTTTGTTAAATAGGACGCTTACTCTTCCAGCTTTTAAAAAACCCTTTTCACAAGATTTACCCAAAGGTGGAAACATTGCAAGTTATACTGGGCAAAGTCAATATTTGTTATGCCCCATAGCCATTGAACATACTTGGGATAAAGGAGAATTAAAAAAGAGGTTCTGGATTTCAGCTATACAATTGACTATTTGCATTAAGGTCAGTTCTGGAGATATTATATAGATTGATCACTCTGTTCATTAAAATCTCACCTTTAATCTGTCATAACAAAGTATAAGTGTGTCCACTCATTCCATCATCATTCAACTTCAGATATTGAATGAGTCCTTGCGAGCCTAGAACTTTGGGCTACTGTCTTTTTATCCATTTATCATTATGGGACAAAAAAAATATATCCCCAAGTCTACTGGGATCATAGCAAAGGTGCTATTAACAGCATGATATTTAGAATATGGACAGTTAAATTTGATCTAATATACTGTCTATCTGGCGTATAAGACGACTTTGAACCCAGAAAAATCTTCTCAAAGTCGGGGGTCGTTCTTATACGCCGATGCTGAAACTTCTGAGCCCAGAGGAGTCTGCCTGTCAGAACATGGAAGCGCCTCTTACCCCTCTTCCCTCTTTCCCTGCTCAATTGTGAGTGAAGCCGACGTGCTCACTAAGCTGTGGCTCCCAGTGGCTAAACTGTATTGCAGCTCAAAACACATTAAAACACGCTCACTGTATCATGTTACACTTTGATGTTCGTGGAAGGGTAAAGTCTTATATGGCGATTATACTATACCCCCAACTCTATATTTAACTGGAAAGTTGGGGGGCCCTTCTTATAACACCCAGTCGTCTTATACGCCGGAAATACGTATTAGTATAACATAATTATATATCCTTATATTCGATATATATTATATACCAATATATCTACCTCTTATTTTTGATCGATGTATGACTTTGATCAAGACTCAATGTTCCGATCTAAAAAAACGTGATTGATTTGTGAGAAAGTACAATGTCTATGGTCACTTGAGATATATAAAACATTATAGATGTTCCTTTACAATATTTGACAGTGACATGGGGATGTGTACAGTTGTTTATTTCTGCTCAGATGAAGCCTCATGTAATTCCAGAGGTTTTTTATTATGCAAATATTCAAGTTTTAATTATGTAATATTCAAGTGCATGGCAACAACCCCCTCACCTGGAAATAAATGTCCTTTACAACAAAAACACTGTCTATGAGAAACCACCATTGTATTTTGTGTGCAAAGATCCTGTGTATATCTTGTCAAAACACTATGCATCATTATTGTGGTTTCCCAATTGTTGCCATTGTCTTATTTCTAGAGTTAAACTGGCCATAGCGCTTAGATTTTTTGTAATGATTTTTGAAGCATCGATCGTGCTATTTGATGAACCTGCACAAATTAATCTGTTTAAAGTGTGTGGGCGGCCAAAATGACATAAAATTGTATGAAAAAATGGTCGAGCATTGATCGAATATGTTTTGGTCGGTCTATTGGAAATTGAAGGACATACTGAGACCTTAAGACTGGCCCCTTTTTATCCACCCATGCAGGCCTGATCCCACTGCCACCATTTCCGATCGTCATTTTTTGTGTAGTGTCCCGATCTATTGGACCCTAAATCGGCAGAAAAATTCTTTCACAAAATGGTGCACTTTTCATTGATGTAGGACGTATGAAAGAACTCAATCGCATGTTCCTGATCAATACGTGATGGATGCTCTGAGAAATCTTTTATCTAAAAAATGGTGCCAGCCTTGAGCTATATAAACGCGTTTTAGATGTTCCTTTTCGCACATATGACTGTTCCAATGTATATTTTAACTGAGACCCCATTTTATTTTCTCTCTCGTCCTAATGCCAGTGACAATGGAATGTGCTACAATTGTTTATTTCTGCTCAGATGAAGTCCTCGTGTAATTCAGATTACCCCATAGCATATCCTCATTAGCAGATGACTCTGGAATTCTAGAATGGTTTTCCCTTGATGAGTGTTCTCGGACTGACGCATGTGTCAGCGCTGCTGACATCTCGTGTTATTAATGGTTGGTAAAGGAGATGGAGCCCAATTAAATTTACGTGACAGATTGCCATTTTAGTGTTTTTATTCTAGAAATTCAGGCCATTTGTCACAAAGCTCATCGAAGGGAGTGATACCATCCCATCTAGTATAGAGTTATCAAACCTGTATTTTAGCAACTATGGTTAAATAAATATTTATCCATTCATAGTGTCTACATCAGCCATTGATATTCAACGACTGTTTCACTCTACCAAGTCTTCATTGGAGCTTCAAGGTATTGGGCGGACCAGAATATGGAGTTTACTCATAGTTAGGACACTCTGTCCCAGCTGGGTAGGGGTACATTGTGATCAGATTCTTGTTTTTTTTAAACTAGCCGTGCAACGATTTAGATTTTTATCGTGTTTGTGATTTTAACGATCGTGCGGCAGTCTAACCTTGATTCGCATGTACCACCACACACAGTGTGATTGAGTTCAACACAACAATTTAGGATTGTACTATGAGCACATGCATAGTATGATTGCAGACAAATCCGATCGAAATACAGGTATTTGTAGAAATATAACGAACATTTCCAATATGTTCCTGATCACTTTTCTATCGATCGTACCAGGCGTGCGGTAATCGATGTTCACTACAACAACTTAAAGAGTCAATTAAATGTAAATATTGAACTGTGGTATGTCCTAAGCTTTAGTAAGAGAACCAGACATTTTCCACAAATGATTGAACTGATGGTGTATCTATATCTGATGCCCTTACAACAGGGATGCTCAAACTTTTTAAATGGGTGACCAATCATGGTCCCTCAAGTGAAGGGGGGGTGAACGAAGTGCACTGGGGCCGCCACACAACATATCTTATTTGTTATGTAAAAAAAGGTGGGAAGTGAGATAATGCTAACCCTTGCGGGCCAGCCGGAACTCAATTTCAAGCAATTCCATGATAAGACCTAGTTTTGCATATGCAGTTTGGAATGTTTTGCCACCTTCCGGTACCCAATTGAGTGGGGTGGATTTACCCGCGGTGAACTGGTGGCATCCTTACTCCCTATTTTCCTGCGAAGAGACTGTTGGTCCTCACCCTCCTCTGGGGCTGCAAGTCACTATCTAACTATTGAATGCCCTTCTCTCTAGTTGGGCACATGCCAATTTTGCTGTATATTGTTCTGCTCATAGTTCAGCCTTAAGTTACAGTTCGGTTTCTGTTAATAATTACTGGTGCAGTACATGTTGTCCTTGGTGGTTGATTCCTGACCAGTACAGGTAATTAGAAAATTGCCTACAGTTTTAAATAGTTCTATGTGGAACATAAAAAGCTGTGTATGTCTACTATACAAAACCCCATGTGATCCTGCGAAACAATTCGCATGTGCATAACTAGACTTTACATTCTGTTTTGCAAAGAATTCCTGTCTGGGCCTCTCCTGCCAAACAATGCATGTTTTTATGACTTAAGAGAGCATTTAGTCCTTTGCAGGGGATGGTGACGCTATTAGTGTTTTCTGGTGTACCACCACAGAGGGTTTTCTTGAGTCAGATATATGGCAGTTTTAGCTTTAAACCTCCATTGCCACATTAGGATAACAGAATCATCATCATGAATTGAAATGCCACATGAAAATATTCTATATTTGCAGTTGTTCTTAATTAAGTAATCCAAAGTAAGTCTAGATCAACACGGAAGTTTTCATAAAGGCGGCCCCATTTCAACCATGTCGCATATGATGTTGACCATCATCAATCACCCGCCAACCACCCCCCCCATTTAAATAATAGGTAGGGAACCTGATCAATATGTGCCACACCCAGAATTAAGATTTAATAGAAAGAACGCTTTATTTCATCCCTGGGTTAGGGATAAGTATCCTACCCTCCATGCATAGGCATAAATGTATAGAGGCTTTCAAGGCACTCCTGTACACAGAACTCTATGGACTTTATAAAATACAATTCTTATCCATGTTAGAAACATATAATGGCATTTTATCGGCATTTCCATACAGTGTTGATACAGTTTCATCCTGCAGGCTTCTTCTAATGAAGTTTTTGCTCTTTAGCTACACCGGGGGATTGAAGACCCATGGGGGGCAAGATCCCCCCACATAGCATCACATGGTATAAGGATCAAGGGGACCTCTTATGGATATTCCTGTCAAAGTCCTTTCCTGGATATGTTCAGCGCCAGAAGTATCAGAAATCGGGAGTCCCCGGTGAACCCGCAACAAAACACACCTAGCACTGGTCCCCTTACTTGAGTCTCAGACCTTTTTAACATGATAATGAATGTGTATTGTATATGCAATCCAATATACAAATAAAGACTTTTTTAACCTTCTTAGGTTCATGACAGAGCCCATCTCGTCAAAGTTTTGTGTGAATAATAAAGAACTCTCGCCCCCCGGAAAGTACGCGATGCTGCTTCCAGCCGCAGCATTTCCGGGCTCTGCGGCTTCACTGATCTGACGCGGTGACGCGGAAGGGGGCGAGGGTAAGCAGTGCCATAGACCCTCCATGTTAATGGCGGGCCTTCTGCTCTCCAGACCTCACTGGCCAGTGTCATAATGACACTGGCTGTATGGAGAGGGGAGGGGGGGAGGGAGAAATGGGCGTCAGTGTACCTCGTACACTGCTGCCATTGCCTGTACTACACTGTTAAAAACAGTGCGTAACAGGCAGTACACTAGGAGGTTAGTAAAACTAAATTCAAATGTACGGGAGTGCTTTGAATTCCTATAATAATGTCTATTCACTGGTGAGGTAGGACTACATATCCCTAACCCATGATGAATGATGCTATTCTTTCTATTTCACCCCCATGGTATGCCTATAAGATTGCCATGGGTGGGTTCCTGATAATAAGCCATAGCGGGGAATAATATCAATCATATTAAACAACAGTTCAAATGCCATTTTTCAGAGTGGACCTGAAACCTATAGGTTTTTCTTATGGCAAGGCCCAGCCTTCCATCATAGTAAGACATGATAAGCCTCTTTTGGATTTTATTTTGGTACTAGATTAGAGTTTTTCTACTTATCTCTACAGCCTGGAACACCATGAAATAATCCTTTGCACGCTCCATTTTGTTTCAATTGTTCAGTTGTTATGATCCAAAGAGGATATTAAATAAATACCTTCCATGCTGCGGGTTGTGAATAAATGTATTTACTAGCTGACATGTGGTTGCTTCTCATTGCTGAATATTAAGGGAGCAGCTGGCCGCTCTCCGTCCCTCCAAAGCCTCTGTTTCCTGCCGCACAAGTCAATATTTTAATCAAAAAGCATCTGTTTCCTTTCCTGTATCACGTTAGCTAGTTGTCATTTTTTTAATAGAATTTCCCTTTGGCCTCTGTTGATATTAACAGGGTTCAGTTTCGGATCCTATTTGCCCACCGCATCTATTTTTTGGTCACATTTTTTTTTTGTAATGTAAATGCATCCGCCAACCTCCCAAACATAGCTCATTAAATGACACAAGGATGTCTAAACTCCCTTTATGTATTTATGTTTGATTAAACTGGATTGGTTTTGTTTATTGAAATTGATGGTGGGTAATAATAAATAGGTTAATTAATTGATACATTGCATCAACCAATAAAGAAAAGATTAAATGAATATGTTCAGGGGGGTGCACATACACTTTTTTAGTGAGCTAACTAGCTACTCGCCAGTTGAGGACCAGGGAAATAGTGTTTGGTACTCAACCCCATATCTTAGGGTGGGGCTACCTCATGTTGTATTCTCACTGTCCTCTGTGTTTTGCCCCTTTATGGTATATTCTGCTGCAGATGGACTCCCTGCTCCTGATGAGCCCTCAGTTTAGCGGTCTCTTCTCCCCACAGGTCTTCAACTGGCTTTGGGTCAAATGTACCTCTCACAGTATAACACCATTTTGAACCCCCCCAGATCTCAGTATATACTCTAGGATCATATCTCAGTAGTGCAACTTTTCTCTTTGTCAGAGTTTACCCATACATCTGCCTATCTGATTTTTCGTCCCCAATCTCAACACCCTTATAAGGTCCCCATCTTTTTTTTTAATTTGTAATTTCACATCCCCAACTTTTAAACAAACCCCTAACTGCAACCTTTCATAGTTATTACCCCTAGCGCTTCAGCCTTTCCTGTCCAGTATGCAGTGGACTAGATGAGCCGTCCAGCGAAGATCAGTTCCCCGGCAGCACATACTCACTGTTTCTGTGCTGTCCCCATGAGTCCCGTTACTCTTGAGCTGGCTTTCTTCACTGAGCAGCCATGTCACCCAATGGGACATTCAAAATGTAAATGAGGTTAACTTCAAAGAGCTTTTTTTTAGAAATAATGGTGTGTTTCAAACATTATTATATTCAGGGTTGTCTCTAGACCATTGTAGGACATATATATCCAAAAGAGGCCATTAGCATTTAGGTAATTGCATTTCATGACTTCTTAATTAAATTCTCCTCATTAAATTCGGCATTTATGAAATTCTTGTTGTAGGTAGGTTAACTCTCTGATGTCCTACCATCTAGTGAAATAGAAACTTTTACATGTCTGACACAATAAACCCCAAATTCCTGTCTTCATCAATCTGTATTGTGCATTAATCTTCATAGGAAATAATACATTCTGTGCTTTATATATTACAAGTGATAACCCCCCTATGTAAGGAACATGATGCACATCCCAACATAAGAGGTTTTTAAAGCGTCAAAAATGTCCCTGGGTCCTAGTTACAGGACAAAAGAGTTTAGTTTGTCAACGCTAATAAAATATAACATCTAAGAAAAAGGAGAACAGTTTACATTCAATAACAAAAATAAATTGATTTATATACATGTACACATACATTTACAACATTTTTGAAAAAATATTTCATTAGATTGGGTAAAACTTTTACTTCTTTTCTACACATTTTGCAACCACTTGTCACATTATAAACCAAATCCAATGGTTAGGACATAGATGGGGCGAACACCATCCCGGAGTGTCCGCGAACAGGGCGGGTTCGAACTTTTAAAGTGTCCGCCGTCCGCTGTTCGCGGACACAATTCAAATTCCCCGCCTCTAGGCGGGAATTTGAATCGGAAAAACCGGAATGTACGGTCAGTGACGTCCACATCCAGGTTGGGGGGGGTCATGACGATCCTGGAACGCAATCTTTCCTGGTTGCGGTAGCCGGATTGACGTCACTGAGGACGTCACTTCCTACTCTGAGTCGGATCTTCACTACAAGACCGGTTCATGCCCGGGTCTTGTAGTCAAGAGATTCTTCCTCCGCCTCCGGCCTATCCGTCGCAGGTTTCTTCTTCTATCTGCCGGAGGAAGAATTTAGATCTTCTTCTGGCCGGCTAACAGACTGGCGGGTCGAAACACCGTACTGTCCGCCGGCAGAGGATCGGCGAACATGCCGAGTTCGCTGCCGAACTGGTTCTCCGGCGAACAGTCGGTCCATCCCTAGTTAGGAACTATTATAGTTGGGTTTTTAGTTAAGCTAAAACAACATCATCTGTGGCACAGAGTGGCGAGAACCCAAGGCAAAATATGGGGGACTTCTTAGATCTCACCAGAAACCCTCCATGTTCCTTAGTAACTCCCATGTTTCATGAAGTCCTTACCAATCATGAATTATCCTAGATTATACCCAAAGGCTAGTTGCAAATCCAGTGACAATGAAGCCGGTGAGTCTGGTCTTAGTATTTGTCCTTGCATTCAATTTCGTGGAGCAGAGATGGTCGAATTTTTCGACTAGCTTATTTTGTGATTTTATTTTTAAAGCCTACTGACATGGTATCATCACCAAAATTGCTTGAGATGTAGTGAAGGGGTAGATGTGGGGAAAAAAGGTTTGCTCTAGCATGTGTAGTTTTTTCATACAATAAGTTCAAAGTCAAATTTAGAATTTTCAAAATGCCAAAAACAATTTGTGTGAGCAAACTTTTTGGTAGTTACCCCACCCTCTCTATCCAAACCCCCAACCTATTCTAAGCAAGTTTGGTGATGATGCCATTAACCGAAATCGTTGAAATGGTTGAATTTTTTTAAATACAGTTGACCATCTCTAATCGTGGAGTGCCCTCTGTGCTTTATGTATGTGCATGCCCATAAATGCTTTACAAAAATTTTGCCACTATGAGCTAAGGAGGCTTGACCGCATGCAAAGTACTAACATGAGAAGAAAGGGCCGATTTTACTAAAGCAGATGATTCTCCAATGCATTGATGTTTATTGACACTAGTAATGGCCGAACGGTCTGCAAGGTGGACATTTCATCATCTGTCCACCTGGATGTTCAACTCCTTCTAGCTGGCAGCAGTACAGGTGTTCGACCCACCCCGTTCGCCGGCGAAAAGGACTCATTATTCTTTTTCCTCCTGCAAGGATCAGGAGCAGGTAATATCCCTGCCGGAGGAATCTTTTCACTAGAAGAGACCGTGTGAGAAGCGGCTTAAAACCAACGATAGTAATGTCACAGAGGGCTGGGAATTTGAATCTGCCTCGAAAACAGGCGGACGTCAGAGTTCTTTAAAGGTCCAATCCACCCATTTCGTGGACGGACCCTGGCCAATTTGGCCATCACTAATTGACAACCGATGTTCACTTGAATTCCAATCCACGCAATTACAAATAACTGGTGTGAGCTTCTCCATCCACAGTGTGTGAAATAATAAACTGAGTATACAGAATTAACAACCGTTTTTGGCAGAGAATCGGCACCCATTTATGTATTTATCTGGATGACTGGCAGTTCAACCATACAAGGTGTACAGCTCATGGAAA
>CM070036.1:135155976-135179466 GCA_036250615.1 Ptychadena robeensis | reverse complement strand
GCAGCGCCATCTAGTGGTCGCAGTGCTAATTTACCTGATAAAGTGAATTCTTGAAATCTTTATTATCTGATATTGTGTGTTATTCACAAAGCATCTGAACATATTATTATATCAGGATGTCTACCTGACTCTGGTATAGACATACTTTGGGAAATTACAGGCGTACAATGTAAAAAAAATGTTTTTTCCATTAAAGTCTATGCAAATCTGTACCTCAGCAGCGCACTAGGGAGGTTAAGCTTGCTACTTGCCCATGATACTTGGACTATGCAACATTTAAACACTTTTAATCCCAGCATAAACACATATTACTTTACAGTAAAAGTAAATTGAGCGATAGGCAGATCATGTTACACTCTAATAGATTAGAGGAAATTAGAAAAATACCAATCTAGGAATGTTTTAGTAAAATTCCTTCCTGCATAGATAATAAACTGATGGAATAAACAGAACATTAATGCACCTAACATTCTGATATCAAATATCTGGTGCTAACATGCCAGTAAAAGTAATATATACTGTATTACATTCAGTAAGCAGTTGAATAACCAGCTTAATTGTGCACTTCTATCAGCGTCAGTTGTAATAACCTCATTCAGGGGTGGGAAAGAAGATCAAATGTCGTTAAAGAAACATTATTACTTAAGTGTGTAATCCTGTAATATCATTGCTAAATTGCTACAATATAGTCATAATATAAAATGATTCTGTGATGACAAAGTAAACAATCCACCTCTTGCATATATAAATATATTAACACTACGACCTCCCAGTAGAGTGTGACCCATTAACCTTAAGGGATTATATCAAACTAGTCTCTTTAACAGGGCACAATCAATGGAGTCTCAATAACTGTATGTAGGGTCTAGTGAATAAGGGAACAGTCTTATTCAGGATCCTCCACTCTAGATTGTAAGCCCGACCGAGCAGGGTCCTCTACTCCTCCTGTGTCATAACCTGTTCCTGTGTGTACTATATTGTGTTGTATTTCCACTTTAATGTATTGTACAGCGCTGCGTAATATGTTGACCTCCCAGTAGAGTGTGACCCATTAACCTTAAGGGATTATATCAAACTAGTCTCTTTAACAGGGCACAATCAATGGAGTCTCAATAACTGGATGTAGGGTCTAATGAATAAGGGAACAGTCTTCTTCAGGATCCTCCACTCTAGATTGTAAGCCCGACCGGACAGGGACCTCTATTCCTCCTGTGTCATAACCTGTACCTGTGAGTATTATATTGTGTTGTAGCTCCACTCTAATGCATTGTACAGTGCTGCGTAATATGTTAGCGCTATATAAATAAATGATGGTTATAATATTAATAATAATAGACACACACCTTTATTAGATAAAATTGGCTGTACTGTGAAGGCGAAAAAACTATAAAAAAAGTGGTTGATGGCTAGCACAACAAAGTAAAGTTTGGTTGGGTTCTGCAGTGCGGATACCGGGATGGTGTCACTTCCTGGTTATGGCTGGTGTATGGATGCTGGAATGGAGGTGTCTCCTTAGTTTAAGTCCCACACAGGTCCCCATACACAACTCGATTCTGCGTTAGATTTCCGAATGATCATTTGCCATGCAAGTTCACAGAAATCAATCGTTTGAGATCGATGTCACCACCTGGGGAAAGGATCCTTGGCCGATACTTTGGGTGAGGACCGATGGTAGTGGCAATCTAACAGAGATTTACCTGTTCGATTGCCATAACCCTCAGTCCCCATCCAAAGTATCGGCCTAGGTGGTGGGCATCGATTGCCCTGAACGATTGTTGTGCGATTCTTGCATCACCCCGTTGCAATCGATCGTACAACGATCGTCTGATGCATCAAGCCTGTGTAGACCTCACTTAACAATGAGCTAAGAAAAGGAACAATATCATGTGTTTCAAGTGGCAGCCCTTTGTTAACCACCTAGCTACAACCCAACCTCATGCACCTAAAGGATAGAGATAATAAGGCAGTGATTGAGGAACTGGACTCTTCCATAGGATCCTTTACACCATTCGTAGTTCCAATATTTCCTCAGGGTTCTTTATAGATCTATGGGACTTTGTTGACTGTAGCAAACACTCTTCTGACTTCTTTAGGCATGCTGCAGAAGAGGAACCGTGCTCTCTAAGTTTAAACAGTAGTCTTTAGCTTTTGCTGAGCCAGATCTAGAGATCACCTTCATCACCTCACCTTGACCTTCAATCCTGTAAGCCGCCATACTTCTCTCTCCTCATTCCTGCAATTTTTAACCTCTTCAAAGTTTGTGAACTATGCCTCCCATCAGGACCATTTCTAGCCTGTGGGGTGCCCTTGTTGAGTGGGCGTGGAAAATTTGTCGATGGGGTTTGCTAGTGGCAAAGCTGTCAACCAGGGAATTGGGTGCTATTGGAGAAGAAGAAAAGGAACACGCTGCTGCTCCTTACACTTCTTCCTCTCCTTCCCCCTCCATGCACACCTCCACAATTCTCCGCACCTAACCCGCAGCAGCTTGAACTGCTCGGATCAGGACACTAGGTTGGGGAGGGTGCCCAATATGCGTGCAGGGTAGGGCGCCTCGCCGGGACAAGCTTGGGCCCCCAGGGTCCCCTTGGCCCTATGCACACCCACAATCCACATAGCAGAAGAAACAGCCCTGTCACCCATTGTCATGTAGACCTTACATCCATCCTGTCCTACAGTTCTGTAAATATCACAGAAAAGAAAGGTAAACCTGTAGTGCTTTGATTTTTATCACTGTCCATTCCATTTACCATACAGATCCTGATTTACTGATGCAGAACTTACCTCTAGGGACTCGACTACATGAATCTTAGGCTGCCCACACATGGGTCGATTCCCTCTCGATGAGCGCTGGTCCCCTGATCCTCATCCAAAGTAATGGTAATTGAACAGGGATTTACCAACATGTTGGTTGGATCCCGCTCAAAGAAAGGGTGGCCTTGTTTGATTCTTGAACAATTGATGATCGCAAAACGCGCTCAGCTGTTGATTGTTCAGGAACTAAAAATCAACTCGTGTTATAGCCTTACTCTGTTATAGCTTAGATTTAGTTTTTTACAACATACACTTGCATATTCCTCATCCTCATTAGAGATGGTGGAATAAAAAATTCGACCATTTAGGTAATTGCAAAGCCCCTGAACATGGTATCATCACCAAACTTGCTGGAGATGTAGAGAAGGGTTGGGGGTATAAAAAAAAATTATGCCTCTAACACAAATAGTTTTTGCACAAATTAAGTTCAAAGCCAAGTCAAAATTTCTAAAATAAAATTTCGACTTGGATTTTGAACCTGATTTATACAGAAACTACATGTGCTACAGCAAAACCTTTTTTTTAATGTTCCCACAACCTATCTCTACATCTCTAGCAATTGGTGATGATACCATTTTCCGAGGCTTTGTAATCAGCTCATAAAGTCAGCAAGTCGAAAAATTTGACCATCTCTAATCCTCATGACTGTGTTAACGTATAATGGTCTGTAACATGAATATCAGCACGTGAGCCGAGTAATTGACAGCTATGGAAAGCTGTGCAAACAGTTTAGCATGAGGCACTGTTAAATAAAACATTTATTTCCTCCAATAATGTTTTCAATCTTTATATTCCCCTTAGAGTATTTGAATATTATGCCTGCACTATCCCTGTAAAGAAATGATCATTTCTAGAACTACATCTTTTTAATACCTTTTAAATCACCACTTATGAATTCTGAATGCTAATGAAGAAAATTGTGAGAAAACCATGTAACTCCGGCATATGTTGCCAACCAGCTTTTTTGATCCCTAATATCTAACCTGGCTAGATAAATTTCATTTTGGATCCATGCCAGAGCTATTTAACAAGTGCTCGGTGTCATTAACACATTGTATGTAAGTATGGCACTGACCTACAGTAAACCCGCCAGTATATTAGACGTGACTTAATATAGTGTGTTCAGCAGATCTCACATACGGTTGTGGCTTACGTCCCAAGTGCCTTTCCAGGGTCAGTGAAGGTAAAACTGGACTACACGCTTGATTTTCTTACTGGTTTTCAAATAGGACGCCGTAACCTTGAGTGTGAAATCTCATTTAAGGTTTGTCAAGTGTATAGATGAAGGAGTTTTTAAATATCTCCTTGTCTAGTCGTATTTTATGTTTCATCCCAGTTAGTTTTTCTGGGTTAACAGCCACTAATTTTTCCAATGAAATGTCACCCTGCTTCCAGAAGATACCACCATGACAGAAATGGTTTATGGCCCTGTATATAAAATTGAACTCAGCTGAAGCTACTCCTGTAAGTGAAGCCTATCATCACTTCATAGGACATAAAATTTATAATACACTAACAATTATAAATGTAGTGATGGCCGAACATCGGCCACGTCCGTTTTAGAAAAGTGAGACGTCCACCTGTTCAAGGGGGGATTAAAATTCCCCGCCCGTTCATGGGGAATTTCAATTGGAAAAACTAAAGTGAGGTAAGTGACGTCACTTCCGGTATATGGAACACATAGTTCCTTGTTCACTGACGTCACTTCTGGTTTTCAGAGCCAATTTTTAACTAGAAGACAGGGTTCACTACCTGGTCTCTAATGAAAAGATTCTTCCTCTGGGGGGGATCTTGCTGCTCCTGATCCTGCCAGTGGACGAATAATAAGCTTCTTCTCGCTAGCGAACGGGGCTCGTCGAACACCCGTACTGTTCGAAGGAATGCAAAAAAACACTATATAAATGGCAGAACTGGCCGAACTTCGGCAGTCCACCGGCTGGGCGGACGCTTCCACTATTCAGTTTACCTTGCATACATTATATAGGAGGCAAACATTGACACCTCCCCAAACAGTCAGATGAGACAGTACAGACAAATATGTATTTTTCTGACCCCTCCCCCCAATCCAACTTAGACAAAGTCTGTCGACAGAATGAAATTTCAAAGACTGCCTAATAGTTCCCATTGTTACTGCGCATGTGTGATATCCTCATTTAAGGTTTGTTTTTCCAGAATATACCAGACCCCCTGCTAAAAAGTGGTCTTGTATGCTCTGGGGGGACCCCATGATTTTTCTTTTTTTTACCTTTTCATTGCTTTTAAAGTTTAACCATTGATCCCCCTCTGGCATGAAGTCAATGGTGGTTCACCTTGAACGGTGGGTATTTGCGAAAGTTTGGTCTGCCCGTTATTGAATCCGATGTTCGTCCATCACTAATTAAATATTCCTTTTTTTAACTTGTGTGTTAAAAGCCCAGGGAAAATAAATGTTTTTTAGTCTACACTGGGCCATAGTGGAGTGAGGCTGTATATGAAATGTAAAGTAAAGTATTTATTCCTACATTCAAGCTCATACACAACATACTAATGGCGCGAACCCGGAATTGATGTTCCGAACGGCGAAAAACGCGAACTTCCTCAAAAAGTCGCGAACCCGGCGAACACGACAACCCCCATTGACTTCAATGGAGAGCGAATTTTAAAAAACAAAGGACCTTTCGGCCACAATAGTGTTGGGAAAGTTGTTTTCAAGGGGTCTAACACCTGGACAATACATGACAAGAGGGGATCCATGCAACAATTCTACAATTAAGTCAATGGGATTTGAGCTGCAGAACAGCCCGTGCCCGTGTACCTTTCTAGTTATCACCTTTGCCCCGTTCAACCTTTGTGCACCTTTCACCCTAGTCACCTTATATGCCCCGTGTCACCTTGCCGTGTCAAATCTTTGCGCCACCGGTCACCTTTGTTTTCCCGTGTCCCTTTGGCCCGTGTCACCTTTGCCCGTGTCATCCTATGCCGTGTCACCTTTGCCCGTGTCAACCTTTGTTTGCCCGTGTCACCTTGCCCATGTCACCTTTGCGTGTCACCTTGCACCGTGTCAACCATTTGTTTGGCCCGTGTCACCTTTGCCCGTGTCACCTTGCCGTGTCACCTTTGGCCGTGTCACATTTGTATTGCCCGTTCACCTTGCCCTGTCACCTTTGCGCGTGTCCCACCTTTGATCCCGTGTCACCTTTGTGCCGTGTCACCTTGCCCGTGTCTAGCCTTATGCATCCAAAGTAATGGTGGAGTCCCCATCCAAAGTAATGTGCGGCAGTATTTGGATGGGACTGTCACACACATTCTTTGGATGGGGACTGCCACAGATTACTTTTTGAATGGGGACTGTCACACATTACTATTGGATGGGGACCGTCACACATTACTTTGGATGGGGACTGCCCACCCATTACTTTGGATGGGGACCGTCCCACACTTACTTTGGATGGGGACTGCCACACATTACTTTGGACTGGTGGTGATGTCAATATGGAGGACACTGGTGGTGAGAGGTCAGTGTGGCAGACACTGGTGGACATGGTCAGTATGGCTGACACTGGTGTGATGGTCATTGTGGAGGCCCACTGGTGTGATGTCAGTGGTGCCACCTGGTCCTGTGGTGGAGGTACATACGGAGGACACTGGTGGTGATTGTCAGTAATGGCCGACACTGGTGGACATGGTCCAATATGGCCGACACTGGTGTGTGATGGTCAGTGTGGGGGGAGACATCCTGGTGGTGATGGTCAGTGATGGAGGACACTGGTCACTGGTGGTGATGGTCATATGGAGGACCACTGGTGGGATGGTCCAGTATGGCCGATACTATGGTGACATGGTCATGTATAAGGCCGACACTGTGGTGATGGTGTTGGGAGGACACTGGTGGACATGGTCAGTATGGCCGACACTGGTGTGATGGTTCAGTTGCTGGAGTGACCTGGTGGGGGAGCCAATGGTGGTGATGGCTACACTGGTGGTATTGTACACTTTGGAGATCCCTGGTGGTGATGGTCAGTGTGGGAGGAAACACGGTCACTGTGGGTGATGTCAATATGGAGGACACAATGCGTGGTGATGTGGTCAGTATGGGCCGCACTGGTGGACAGGTCATAATGGCCGACACTGGTGGTGATGGCAGTGTGGGGAAACTGGTCGCTGGATGGTGATGGTCAATATGGGGACACTGGGGTGATGGTCCATTATGGCCGACACTGGGTGGTGAGGCATGTGGAGGACACTGTGGACATGTCAGTATGGCCGACACTGTGGTGATGGGTCATTTGAGACACCCTGGGGGAACGGATATTCCCCATGTAGCATGGATGGATGGAATGGATTTCGGCAGACTGCAGAAGCACGAACAATGCCTACTAATGGTTCCCTATGCAGCAGCAGCAGCTCTGTTCTAACTCTCTCCACTCTCTCCAGCAACATGTGACAATGGCGTCTCTCCTTGCTATGCTATAGAGGGGGGGGGGTGGTCCGTGAGATGGGGGGTCGCCGATTGGCTGATTAAATCTGCTGCTAGTGACTCACAGGGTCAAAGTTTGACCAATGCAAAAGAAGGGGGCGGTTCGAACTTGCCATAATGTTCGCGAACCACGTGGCGAACGCAACATAGCGATTTCGCCGCGAAAGTTCGCCGGCGAACAGTTCGGGCCATCACTACATACTAAACCTCTATACAATGTCAAAGAAGAATGTAAAAATAATAACCAGAATAAAAATGCTTGACAGATGTTTAGGCACTCTGATGAGTGATAGACTAATTTTTGTGTAGCTTCTTTTTTTTTTTTAAAAGGATTTTGCACATATATATATATACAGTGGCATCACTAGCCCATTGCAGGGGTGTGGTTGTCACTGGGTGACACCACTTCACTGTTAGAAGAGAAACCTTAAAAAATTTGCAAGGGCTTTTATGCAAGGACTTGCAAATCAGCAAGAGGATTCCAATGTTCCTCAAGAACCACATCCGAAATAGCAATGTGACAGCTGCATCACAGCCTTTAGCTTGTCTGCCCCCTCTTCTGAATTGTAGAACAAGAGGAGGTCTGGCTCAGGGAAGCAGGGCTTCTCATCTCCCTATACTAGATGTATAATTGCCAGTCCAATCCTTCTTTAGGTAACCCAGACACTTTCTATTAGACTCCTCTGTCCCTTGTTTATGTCCTTTCATATTCCTGCAGCAGCTCCCATGGATCCCTAGCTACACATATCCGTGCATTCTCAGCATCTCTTAAGTCATGGGGGGAGATGAATGTTTACAGAGTGTCCAGGGCTAAGTACACACTTCAATAGTGTGTGATTGTCCTTTGCCCTCGTGTGAAGGTATACAGTGGCTTGCAAAAGTTTTCGGCCCGCCCCCGGTGACTTTTTCCACCTTGTGTCACATTCAGCCACAAACATGAATCAATTTTATGAAATTCATCGTAAGGACCAATCCACAGTGGTTGTACAGGTGAGAAGTTGAACAAAAAAATCATACATGTTCCAATTTTTTTACAAATAAATAACGCAAAGAGTTGGGTGTGCGTAATTATTCAGCCCCGAGTCAATCTTTTAGAAGCACCTTTTGCTGAAAGTGAGTTTTCAGATTGCCACAGATTCTCGATGGATTAGGATCTGGACTTTAACGAGCCGTTCTAACACATGGATAAGTTTTGTTGTAAAACCATTCCATTGTTGCCTGCTTTATGTGTAGGGCGTTTGTCCTGATGGAAGGTGAACCTCCGCACCATCGTCTCCAAGTCTTTTGCAGAACTCCAAAAAGGTTTGCTTTCCAAGATTGCCCTGTATTTGGCTCCAATTCCATCTTCCTCCATCCACTCCTGACACAGCTTCCCTGTCCCTGCTCAGAGAAGAAAGCCCCCCAGAGGCATTATGCATGCTCACACCACCCTATTATCATTTAGAACAGTGAGGATGGTGTGTTCAGAGTGATTTGTGCGGTGTTAGTTTTTTTCATCCTGTCCACACACATAGCATTAAATTGCCATTAAAATTTTTTTGGCCAAAAAGTTTCAAACTTTTGTTCTCATCGTGAACCAGAGCACACTTCTTCACACATGTTTGCTGTGTCCCCACTGCTTGTGGCAAAACTGCATACAAGACTTTTCTTATGGTTTTTGTAACAATGGCTTCTTCTTGCTATCTTCCATAAAGGCAACTTTGTGCAGTGCACGGATAATAGTTGTCTTTGGACAGATTCCCCCACCTGAGCCGTAGATAATCGAGGAGCGTCCCAGTCACCATGGGCCTCTTGACTGCATTCTGGTCAGCGCTCTCCTGTTCGGCCTGTGAGTTTAGGTGGACGGCCGTCTGTCTGGGTAGGGTTTACAGTTGTGCCATACTACTACATTTCTGATATGATCGCTTAAAAAGTGATCGGGGGGATGTTCAAGGCTTTTTGTGAAATCTTTTTGTAGCTAGCTGCTTTACATTCCAAAAAACGTTTCCCTGACCTGACTGGTGTGTTCTTTGAATTACATGGTGTTGTTGTCCCAATATTCTATTAGACAACCTCTGAGGCCGTCACGAGCAAGCTGCATTTGTACTGGACATTAGATTACCCCACAGGTGCACTGAGTTAGTCTACCGCCACTCATCAAGCATGTCTATGGGGCAACTGATGGCACTCAGCCAAAGGGGTGATTAATAACGCACACCCACTTGCAGTTTTTATTGTATTTAAATGTTTGGAATCATGTAAATTTTCCTCCACTTCTAACATGAACACACTTGTATTGCGTCTTTCACATGGAACTCCAATAAAATTGATTCCTGTTTGTGGTGTTATGTGACAAATTTGCAAGCCACTGTATATCCAGTGCATCCTGAAAGTATTCAAAAACAGCACAGCACTCAAAATTTTGTTATTCTTTCAGCCTTATTCAAAATGGGATAATTTTTATTCTAAGAATTCTACACAAAAACTTTCCAAAACCTCAAGTAGATGTTTTTCACGTTTGTCATTATGGGTTTGTATGAATAATTTAATGAAAAAAAAATGAATAATAAATTTGGAAATCCCTAGGCTGTGACTTGTACCACATAATTTTGAAAAATTAAACGTTATTGTTACTGTGAATATTTCCGGACGCACCTGTCACGAAACCATTGCCACACAATTGACCAGTTGATACCAGTTTTCTGGGTTATTTTTATAACTCTTCTTCTCTTCCTCCCACCTCTCGTGGAAGGTGAAATAATTATTGACCCCTCACTGATTTTGTAAGTTTGGTACAATCCGCACACAAAGCAATGAAAAGTTACCCTTTTTCAGAACAGTATACTATCGGCTTCATTTTTTTGGTAGGTTATTCTGCCTAACAGTGGCAGATGAGCACATCCAAAAGGAAAAGCTGAACTACTTCTTACAAATGCTGGCTTAACGTTAAGTCTCACTTGTAATTACATTCGATAGCTTTCGAATTCCTGAATTTTGGTAAATGTTCCATTTGAGTGAAATACTTACTGTTTGTTGAACCCTCTAACAAAAAAATATTTGGATTCTGAATATTTTCCTTAGCTTGCTGCTGGAACATAGCCCTTGCTTTGCTAAGCACGATGGTTCAAACGTTTTCCTTGTAAGTGATGACCTCAAGTTTGCGACACCTTTTAGGAGTGAATTGGTCAAATCCTCTTTGATGCTCGTTTATTCATCTCTAAATCCCTAAGGTTTTCCCGAGGCTGTCTCTGGCAACTCTGAGCTTGAGGACCTCCATCCATAGGGGCTTTTTTTTCTTCCTTAGCTTATTGGATTTAACCGGCTCCGGTAATTCGATTTCGTCCTCGTAGCCCCCCGACACCTCCATGACTTAATGTGAGTCTTCTCTTCTCTGAGCCACCTTACTACTTATCCTGTGTTGACTTTGGCTCTCCCGGTCTGTTCGGCCCTCCCGTGCGTCTCTATTGCTCGTGAACCCGCTGACACCACCCACTTCCACGATTCCCCATTTAAGTTTCCTGGCAGAGGGACCCCCCTTAGATTTGCTGGAAGGAGGTTGTCGCCCCCTAAGGATTTTCACACCTTTCTCGAACCCCATGCTACGTCAATGTTTCCCGTTACACTCTGGTAGGGTCTGTGCCTTTCCCCTTAGCCCAGACCAAAACACCACCCAGCAAAATCGCTTTTCCAACCCCATGCTTGACTCCCGGTTTGGGGACCTGTATTTGGAGCTCCGTCATAGGCTCAGCATTTTTCTTCCGCCAAACACCAGCGAGCTTGAGTAAGCCAAAGAGTTCATATGTGGTATCATCAGACGCCCCCTGAGCACTTCTCCCAGGTCATCTCTGATATTCAGGTGTTCATTGGCAAACTCAGACGGGCCCTTGCACATGGCCTTCCTGAGCCAGGGGGACTTGCGAGCCCGCAGGATGTAATGCCATTGCGGTGTTGGTGGTTTTGTTTGTTGTTTTTGTTAATGTTGTTTCCAATGGTTTTCTTGGTGACTGTGGTCCCTGCGTTAATTGAGGTCATGAACAACTCCTCCCGTGTAGTCTAGGATGCTTTTTCACCTTTTCAGCAAAACAATTGACCACCCCACGAGGTTGAGATCTTGCGTGGAGCCCCAGAGCGAGGTCGGGTTGGATGGTCATTTTGTGTCCTTCCATTTCGAACAAGCGCCCCAACAGTTGTCCCTTCTCTCCCCAGCTTCTTGCTTAATGGTTTTGTAGCCCATTCCAGCTCTTGTGCAGGTTCTAAATTTGTTCGACATCCTTGGACAGCTCTTTGGTCTTTCCCATGTTGGAGATTGGAGTTGCTGATTGAGTGATTCTGTGGACAGGTGTCTTTTTTAAAAAGGTGACTAGTTAAGACAGGTGTCATACAGGAGGGTGACTAATTGAGTAGAAGTGTCTAACCACTCTGTGGGAAGCCAGAACTCTAATGTGGGTAGGGGTTCAAAAACTTATTTAACTCAAGAAATGCAAAATCAGTGTGATCTTTTATTTAAGTTATTTTTTCGAATTTTCCTTTGATGTGCTATCTGCCAACTGTTACAATAAACCTACCATTGAATGATACTGTCTAAGACTTTTCATTTTTTGTCTTGGGACACAAAACTTACAAAATCAGAGGGGTCAAATAATTATTCCTCCACTGTATATATATATATTATACCCCATGCAATATCTACCTCCTTCTATTTCGGCTTACTTAGTAGGATTGTTCCATAGCTCACCATTACTTGCGCTTGAGGCCATTTGGGGATTGATAATAAAATCACTGTTAATATACCCCATTACCACAATTATGCATGTATTAAATATGACTTTAATGAGTTTGCATTATGAAGAAAAATGAGCAGACAGTATAAATCTAATTTTAAAGATGTTGATGATTTCAAGAAACTGGCTCAAGAACCTACTGCCAACTGTTAACGGCTTCTAGTGCCTATACCATATTGGAAATCTGTTTTTGAGAATGAAAACTAAATCTGCAGTGTGGATGCGTAGTGTTATAAGTGTTATATACTAAAGAAGGTAAAAACAATTCAGTTTGAATGAGAATTCTCATTCAAATAAATGTTAATGTGATGGATCAACATACAAGGAAATATGCATACAAGAAAGCTACAGCGGATGTAAACTCTAAGAAAAAACATGTTTACATTATTCAACCTCCATGCCAGCATTCATCCAGGGACAGCAACCCCTAAAAAATTTAAAAAATAAATACTTACCTTTCCTGCCTGCTCACTTCCATGCCGGAATTCGGATCCAAGGCTGCAAGACTCTACGATCTATCTTCCGTCACCAATAAGGATTTCAATCATAACGCTCTGGCTCTCGGTGCCATCTGATTGATGTGGCTGGTGTGGGTGCATGGGGCATGGGAGATAGACATCAGTAGTGACATCTAAGGGGTCCCCATACACCTTTAGATTTCTCTGTACGATACCTTAGATCCCTTTTGTTTTACTAAAACCATGTGAATATGAGGAAACTTTCTAAACAATCAAAGTATTTTTGAGTTCCAATCGCAGAGGACCCGGCCATACATAGTTGTGGTGATCTAAGGGATACTGACAGAGAGATCTTAAGGCGTTATGCCCAGCGTAAAACTCCCATGTGTCCGCCCTCCGTGCCCTGGGGGGGAATGATGGCGCCATCGGGGGTCCCCAGTATGGCTAGTGGGGTTCCCCGCCGCCGTCAACAGTTGTCTCCCACAGGAGGGGACTAACCTGGGGATGTGGGATACCCCTGCCATGGGGTACCCCGGTCTGCTGTGGGCTCTGCACGCTGCCCGCGTGCAGAAGCAATGGCGCCAATGTGTGGAGCCTTCTGCGCCAGCGCGGGCCGGCGCTGCTAGGCTGGATGGCTCTGCGAACGAGAGTGCACGTATTTAAAGATACATTTACCCCTACCACTTTCGCAGGCACTTCCTGCAGAGGGGGGAGGGTGCTCCAATTAGTGAAAAGTCCATTTAAGCTTAGCACCAGCACCAGTAGGTGCGTTGAATTGCAGTTTACAAGTGACCGTGAGCTTAGATGCGAATCCCTACCCTCATTCTGATAGACCTACTTTTTTACGACCTTTGGCTTGTCTACTCGTTTACCCGACCTTGGAACCCCGACACTAGCTGTTTTAAGGCTGCCCATCACAGCACGGATCGTGCCGGATTTCCGGCGCGATGTATTCCGGGCGCGGTGCACGAGGATCATCGTGCCGGAAGGAATCCTCTGCAGCCCACCTTGCACGTCCGACCCCGCATCCGATGGATCGGAGGCACAGAATCGGATCCGAGGAGAACCAACCTGTTGGTCGTTTCGGGTCGATTCTGCTATGATCAGGGGCGTGCGGTCAGGGAGCCGATCAGCGGACACGGATTTCACTGGCCGGGCAAGGGTGGGCTGCCACACCACGATCGGATTCCCTACTGGCTGATGCGTAACCACCTGTGGATGCCGGCGGAATCGCCGGAATCCATCGGGGCTGAATTCGATCAGCCCAGGGAAACCGTGCCGTGTATGGGGGCCGTAACGGATACTAACACTCTGATTTGCTGCTGCCCCGACCCCCCGCTTGTCCGGACTATCCTGACTTCTCCTACCCTTGTGAAACGGAAATTTGGATTTGAATACTCTCTTCATTTGTTGAGACATCTGCATTGGGGCAGATTAAACTCGTACCGCCTCATCCCACGGGGTGGCCGACCATGTTAGGGAGACCTGTTTCCTACATGCCGCAAATAAAAAAAACCACCGGTTTGCCCCCTCCTGGGACATCGGCCCATTCCCCATAGGGGGGATCGGGTAGAAGAAAGGTTCCCCCAACCACACGGACTAGACCCTCCCTTGTGGTCGGTTCCTCTAAACATATCCATAACCCCAGGGAAAAGGCTAACCACCATGTGGCTGCAGCGGCGGTACATCACTTGGGAGGTGGAGCATCGTTGCATTTTGCCAGTTTTACTTTTTACTTTTGATAATAGATGTGGAGGTGGTAGACCCACTTTAAAAAAACATAGAAAACAGAAAAACTTTTTTGCATGTGATAAGTTGGTTAAATTAGGGAGAACTGCAACACATTTATTAAGTGCATTTCAAAGTGACACATAGGCAATTAAAACTTGATAAACAAAGGTTCTATCCATTCCATACCGTACTAGACATAGACATCCTGTTATGTCCAGTGTGATTGTATAGGCTATAAGAAGCCTTCAGATAATTTTAATGAGCAGACAATACGCATAGGTTGGGTGATATGTTCAGGCAATTACATGAAGTTACATGAACAACTGCAGCTCAGTTGACATTTTCTAGACCAAATAGCAAAGGTTCTACTTGGTGATCTGTCATCACTCTTTGTATGATACAAGAGATGTAAAAGCACCAGCACAGATTAACAGCATCTACTTATTACCATGTCTCCCTGAAAGCTAGACAGTGTCTTATATTCATTTTTTCAGGGATAATCTGGATCCATATTTATTCTTGAACAAACAAAAACATAATGTATTCAAATCTAGTCATGTGATCACATTCTGGAATATCATCATAATCCAACCCCTGGATTTCTGTCAGCTCCCTTGAGAACTGTTTTAAGGTAGCCATACACAGGTCGATTTGTCACCAATCGATACCTGATCCGATCATTCCAGGCGATCACGGAATTGGTGATTGATCGGATCGGGAATCGATGGCACACCATCTTGGGAATCCGATTTGTGGTCGATTTGGACATCAGATGATCACCAAAATGGCCGATTCCACAAAATCCATCGATCGGAAATGCTGCTGCATAGGGAGCTATAGGTCCACCAACGTACTTCGATTGCCAAACCATCGACCCCAAAAAAATGTCGGTTCAATGGCCGATCCGATTTTTAGTCGATTCTGTTTTTGTTCTGTTTTTGTTGGTCGGTTGTTCAGGGTGGGCAGAACTCAATTGATTGCTGATCGATCTCGTGAACGCGCACGGTAATCGATCGGTCAAAAATCGAGTGAAAAATTGTGTGTGTGGGAAAAAATCCCGTGTAAGGGACCCTTTAAATATATTTTTGGGGAGTAGGGCCTACACTTTGAGCCTCCTCAACAATTCAAAAAAAACACAATAGGGCTTATTTTCGGGGTAGGTCTTTTTTTTTTTTTTCAAACATGGTAGTTAACTTTTAACATTAAATATGAATACCCTTCCCAATGTCACACTGTTGAATTTATCCGGAATATAACTAGGTAATCATATCATCTAGTACAAAATACAGAATCCGAGCGAAACGGATGCAATCAAAAGGAAAATAGAATTGGAAAACACATTTCTGGAACAAAATCAATAAGTGGAGATGAACTGCAGCACCACCAATCAATACATGAAATAAGAGGTCTTCAAGGTGGGGATCTCAGTTCTTATTGGGAATATTATTAACTGCCTTTAAAGAACCAGTTAAACATTCTACAGGTTTAAAGTTTAACACTTTAAAAGGCTGATTGAAACTTAGATTTCAGAGAACAAAGTGTACAAAGGAAGTAAATTGTTATTTTGAGATTAAAGGAAATTCATTGATTATTATGGATAATGAGTGTCTTACACATTGTAACAGATAAGTGTGAATCTGTACTTAAACTATGCAAGACAATATGCCAGATCTTTACACACCATATATTTTTATTTACCTTTCCTGTGTTCCTTTATTAATAAATTTTTCATTGTGTGTTATCTAACTTGACAAGGAGGAGCCCAGGTAGGTGATGCAGTTCACTCTGTGTTAATAGATTGAATACAGCAGAATTATATTCCGGTAAGTTGCCTCCTCCATGTTGCCTCCAGCAAATAGAAGCTTTCATTCAGTGGTTCTTAACCTGTGGGTCGGGACCCCCTTGGGATCAAACGATAATTTCACAGGGGTCGCTGAGTTCTCTGGAAGTATCAGAGCTGCTCCTAAGAAGGCACACAAGCAGGTGAAAAGTATAATGCCCCTTTCCTACTAACTTAGGAGCGATAGGGTGGTACACTCCTTCCTAACTTCCCACCGAACACATCATTTGCACAAGCAGGAAAATGGAGGGAGAGGACATTATACTTATGTGATAGTTACTTTGCGGATAGTCATTTTCCGGTATTTGGAACATGGAAGTGACACTCTGGATCCGCACTTCTGTATTCCAAATACAGGAAGTGACACTTTGTGACATCACTTCCAGGGTCACAGATCTAAAAATTTTGAAAAGCACTGCTTTAGTTGGACCAAAGTGACTTGGAACTTACAGTAGACCAGAACTAGCTTCTCCCAGATGCACAACTTTTATCATGCTAATTACAGTAATTCCCTGTCCGAGAATTAACTCTTAATAGTATATGTGTGACTTATGGACACTAAAAGTTTGCTTGCAACCCTCTAAATGGAGGTTCCTTCTGTGCCAAATGGTCATCCTGCCCTTCGCATTAAAAATCTTCTACCCTGCATGACTTTGGTGAGGTGAGGAGCTTGGCATCAAGAGACGAACGATAAAGATTCTTGTGCTTGGCTCATAGGATTGTTACTACTGGTTAAATGTGAAGTGAAGTATTTACCAGCTGATGCTGGTTCCCAGTCCTTTTTGTAAGACTTATCTTTTAGGAAACACTAATGTAGGCACCTTGAATGTTGGTGGTCTGTGCTTCAGCCTGGTCTCACTGCCATTTTTAAAAAAGTTATTCCAGAACTAACACTATGAGGAACAAGATGAGTTATCAGAAGATGAAAGCCTGTTTGTTACAATAATTTGTCCTAAAATATTCGGGTAGTACATCAAAAACATGCGAACAGTGTGGCCTATCCTCTATAATAAAGTAGAAGTGTCTCTGCATCCAGTCCCTGTGTCCGTGGGATTGAGCTACTGCACATGTGCCCCACAGACAGCCGTTGGGACTTGGAGCGCAGAGACTTCGGGCTGGTGCGTCACAGCGTAGTGACGTCACCACGCTGTGATTGATCGCCGGTCAACCGGACAGTAATCAATGTGCCCAACATGGGCACATCAATTACTGTATGATGGGGACACGGTTTCCCGGTCCACCGGGTCTCTCCACAGCTTGAGAAGCAAACAGCTTCTTTGGCTGTGTAGCACCCAGCCAGCCAGCCAGCCACCCCCTCCTCTTCTTCTGGCTGAGCTGAGTCCGTGATGTCCATGTCTCCTTCACACACACAGAGAACCTAGCTGTCAGCTGAGCTAGCTGTGTGGCTAAGCTGCTCTGTGTGTCCGGCTCAGCCCTCAGCCTGTCCATTACATTGGATGGGGACAGCGCTGTCCCCTTTTCGATGTAATGGATATCGACCAAGGTTTTCCAACATGTTGGAAACCTGTTTGGTCGAGTTCCTTCGAGCAGGATTCATTGATCCTGCTCGAATGAACCGTGGATGGCTCAGATGAAGAAGAAACAGATTAGAGGAGAATCGGGAGCCGTGAGCACGCACGGCGCCCGATGTTCCTCTAATCTGTTACTTCATCGAGCCGTGTATGGCTGGCTTTACTTCAAGCAGCAGCGGCCGTTACAAGTGGCGGTAGTCCAGCGTTATCAAGCAAGAGCCGCTCGGTCAGCTTGACATATGTTCTAGCCCCCGTTAATTTAACGGGCTTAATGACTAGTTGAGAATAAAAAGGGCCAGATACACATACAGTAGGTGTATGGGGCCTGGGCAAACGTCACAGAGTAAAGATGGGTCAGTATGAGGGTTGGATGTTTAAGTTGCATGTTGGTGTGCAGCTCCCAATTAGTTATGAGCGGCATAGGCAATATTTAAATTTTCGATATTCCACTAATAATTCTACTAATATTCGATTTGATATTCGTAAATGTGAAATTCACCCGTATGGCCATGTATTGTGAAAATATATTTGCAATTATAATTTGCGATTATCTTCAAAATTATTCACAAAATTTGCAAACTCTCAAATAGCCGATATTCTTCAATAATATTTGCAATTCCAATATTCAAGCTCAACATCAATCCCAATATGAATAAAAAAAAAATACTCACATTAAAGGGTTTTTAGCTGCAGCTCTTTGTCAACAATTATTGACTCTAAGGGCTGCCATACACGGGTTGATGCCAGTAAGATGGATCAGCCTTTGAGCTCATCGCATTGACATTATCACGCTGAGCCTGATATAGAAGGAGCATCCAGTTCGGCCAATGCATTGCATGGGGACCCGCGGTTCCCTTTCAAACAATGGACATCGACCGTGATTTATGGTCATGTCCGATAACCCTAGAAGACAGGGGTAGCCGCATTAAATATGTGCCAGATAGTAGTGTTGAGCTTGAATATTCGATTTTCGAATATTTAGCTCAAATATCGCCATTTCGCAAATATATAATTCGCCTAAGCGATTGAAATTTGTCGCGATTTATTAGGATTTTCACGATCCCATTCATTTTTAAAACGGAAATGACAGATATTCTCCCAGTCAAATATCCGCTCTCCATTGACTTGCATGCATTGCGCATATTTGATCGCAATTGCGATTTTTAGATTGCAAATCATGTCCACAAGTGCGGATATTCATGATTACGAATTTCCCCCATATTACATGGTTTTTATAAAACAAAAGGAGATCTAAAGGAAATCTGACAAAGAAATCTAAAAGGTGTATGGGTACCCTTATGCTAGCCATACACATGCCGATAAGCGGTCGATTTTTCACCTGACCGACGGGCGTGCACACAAAGGGTGCCGGCCGACTGAAGGGGCCCCATAATGCACCAGGGTGCAAACGTGATGACGTCATCACGTTTGCATTCCGGTGATTATCGGGTAAGGTCTGTCTGCACCCGTCAGGGTGTGTATGGCAGCCTTAAGTTATACATCAAATGTCATAGTCAAAAATAAAATAAAGTGCCTGGCTAGGTTTGTGGTGTTTTCCAAGGTGCTCCAAAAAGATGGATCCAGAGACCATAAGAAACCACCTGATTGTAACCATTTTAGAGCCTGTGTTGACCTCTTTGTGAGCTTTGGATTGTTTCCATTATATCTGTTTAAACTGACCTTGATGTGAGGTTTTCAAGATTATTCAGTATTTATATGACATATGCATAAGACCCTTAGGTGCCCCCTTCGTTCCCCCTTCGTAATAGCAATGGAGGAGCAGGCAGCCCCCACTTAACATAACCAAAAGTATTCTACAAAGGCCATTTGTTTTTTCAAAAAATATTCTTTATTCTTGATGAGTTTGTTAACCTGATCCGACAACAGAGCAAGACTGCAAGCAAGCTACACTTGTACAAGATCTAATAATAGTGTCCATAAACGTGGTCAGACCTGCAGGCATAATCCTAAAACCTTTTTTTAGATGTTTTTATTGTTATTGATTAGATTGAAATCTTCTGCTATCCAAATACATGACTATTTCTGCCCAGTGTAATGTAAAAACGTCCAAGTACGACAATATGAGACACAGAGAGCTAGTGTTTGATTTCAGCCATTTGCTTCTATTAAAAATATATATATTTTTCCCATTACCTGTTCTGCTAACACCACTACCGACCTATATTTGCATACAAAATATCTCATAAAATGTTTTCAATTGTTTAATATGTTTGGTCCCCCAATGCATGCTGGTGTTCTTTCTGGAATACCCTATGTTATAAAAGGTTATAGGGTAATACAGGAGTAAACTAGAACTTATGTTAGTTTGGCATTGAGACATGTAATATTTTCTCTGTACAGTATGGGGTTCAGCCCAGTAGCATGAGAGGTGTCATAAAAGGTTAAAATATGATTGATAGGATGGGCCTTACTAGTGTAAGCTCCTGTGTCTTCAGCCAGGATGTCCCTGTGGGAGTAAGGCCTAGCATTCAGGCCTGAGGAACTGCAAGGATCATCTCTGCCATGTAAATGTCATTGAGTACCGGACTATGGGTAGAGGGAGGAGGACACCCCCTTGAGATTAGGGATTGGAGGCAATTCCATACTTACAATCATCAGCACCACTCTACCTGAGCCACAGCCAGTTGTTTCTAACTGTTATCCCTATAGACTATGTCCTATCTCTTGGATCAAAGCCAGAAAAAAGGCCCCCATACATGTTTTGATTTTTAAGTTCAATAGAATTTTTACATCGAACGACCAGAAATTAATGCCTGTCCACATGGTTTGATTGACGTAGATCAAAATTTACCAGAAATCTTTACTTATCATAACAAAGGCTTGCATAGAGCATTGACTTGCCTAACCTCCCTAGCGGTGAGCTTGTGCTGCCGCAGGGGTTGTTGGGAGAAAAAGTGAAATTGCCTGCTTAACATGCAGGCCAATGGTGACCCCCCCCCCCCTTCGCTGTCATCATTGATGCAGTCATCCCTAGGGACAGGTAAGTAACTTGAGGGTGGCTCATGGTGAGTTTTTTTCGTATAAAAATCTTACCCCACTTAGGTGATGTACCCTATTCGTGGGCAGAGATCGCTCACAATTTTTTTGCGGCCACGTTCGGGCGCTATCAGGGGCGATCAGAAGTTTTTTTTTCCCACAATTTAAGGCTGTGAAAAAAAGTATGTCTCTAACACAAATAGTTTTTGCACAAGTTCAAAGTCAAGTTTAATTTAGAAAATTGGAATTTTGACTTTGATTTCTAACTTAATTTATGCAAAAACTACATGTGCTAGAGCTAAACTTTTTTTTTCAAATGTTGCCACAACCGTTCACTACATCTCCAGCAATTTTGGTGATGATACCATTTTCAGAGACTTTGCAATCAGCTCACAAAGTTAGCAATTTGAAAAATTTGCCCATCTCTAGTGGGGATGAGAGCATTCAAATGAATGGGTGATCGATCGCCTAAGTGGGGACAAGCTCTTAGGGTGACCCCTAGGGAGGTTAAAGAATCAGAGTAACCAGGGGGTGCTACAGCTCTGGACTTACAAAGCCTGCTAAAGTTTTTGGTGAGAAGTTTACCATTCTCCAAAACAAGTCCAAAACAGCCCCAGGTCATGCTACGGTGACAGGATATAAAGGTGAGTGTTACATAAAATGAAAATCCTTCCTTGCATATCCACAGGGAATTAAGGTCAGGTACAAAACAACCGTGGACATAAATACAAAAAAAAAACAAACAAGTTGTTATGTCATTATCTAATCACAGCTCTCACCATATTACACAATTTAATGCAGTGAAGACAAATAAATGGTTGGAACTTTGTAGATGACAACTGTGTTTTTAGATGTTGGTCTATACATTGTAATTAATGGAAGGTTGAAAACACGTAACAGAATTGGGTGTAAGTAGTTGGTGTTAATATGGCAAACAATAAAAGACACGTTTTCACAGCTGTTATGCAATTTCCCCTTAGGCCGTTAATCACAGCTCTGGTTTAGTGTATCATGTCAGGAAGTGAAGAGAAGATCAAAGTCAAAGTCGATTGTACAGCACCAAAGTAAAATATTGTTCAGATCCTTCCTAAAGCACTGTCAGAGGATTGTTTTTGTTGAGTTGAGTTGATCATTTATATATTTATATAAGTGCTAGCTAGAACCGGCCCATTCTGGATAGCACATATTTTTAAATAAAACTAGTGCTGAGATAAAAGAAAAAGATGTCATTGTTGACCTCTTCTCAAAAAAGACTTGTTATCATACTGATCCAGTGGCTTTCTGGGTTACTGATGTGAAACAAATATAAAGACGGTTGACAGTTCACCGACTTCATTCTTCTCTCATGTAATCTGCATATCCTCCTTTGTATGTCAGGAAAAAAGGGTTAGGGGGACTCTGGTAGCCAACTCACCACATCCAATAACATTAAAAAGGAAAAAGGGGGGAACTCAAAGGGTGGCCAGGCCCTGGGTGGACTTTAACGGAGAGTATAATACAATGAGTTCTGGTCAAGAGATTGAAGTTTTTACCATTTATTGCACATCAACACATAGTTACAGTACATAGCAGTGGTGTTCCATTTCACTCAACTATACAATTGGTTGCTACCCCTTGAGAGGTCAGTAGAGCGTTTGGTTCACCATACATAAATACAATTTACAAAGATTAAAATAAGTCACATATCCTGGTAACCCAGGGTCTGAACATCCAGTTATTGAGCTCCAAACATTCCGACGTGTTTCTTCCCCGTAAATGGGACTTCATCAGGGAGTTATTGGAGATGATTTATCTAAAAGGTTATCAAAGTGAGTTTAGTACTTAGCATTAGTACTCTTATAGTATGCCAATCATCTGTGGTCAGTATAGATTCACCATGGCTCAATTTTTCAGGAGTACCACAATCTATTTGTCATTTATTGTATATTATTGGAAATTATTAATACATTTCTAATAGTCCAATTATATTGAGTGTCAAGGACCCACTAGTTTAGCACTGCCCATGTGATAGATGTAATTCATGTCCTTAGTCAATTATTGTCATTCCCTTAAACATTTGTATACAATAAGTTAATTAAATTTGGCTTACCAGTACTTTCTTGGTTCCATATATGCAGATCGATGAGCGGTCGTGGCCGTTTCCCAACCAACACTCCTTGGAGGACAGAGATCAGCCTATTAAGTCTCCAACAAACGAACACCCAAGACCAAGAAAATTGTACGACAGGTAAGACAGGAAAGTGATGACAGCGATGATAACCCCCCGACTAGTGACTCAGACCAAGATGACCGCAGAAAATCTCAGAGATCACAAAAATATTTCCAAACAAAGAAAAGGGAATCCAACAAAAAACCCCATCATGGAACGTTTTTTAGCCTCAAAGGGGGAGACAACAGACGAGACCTAGCCGTCATTAATCTCTCGACCCACGACCTAACTGAACCTGAAATGTCACTATTACAATTAGGACTATCATTCTGTCCAGACAGTGACTTTGACCTATTTTCCACAGTTAAGGACATTAACCTATTTGATCGAAAACTGGTTCTAAAACAAATTCATGACAACAGGAGGAGTCAAGTGAGGTGCAAAGAGGGACCCTGGAAGGACTTCACGGTCCAAGAATTTCAGGCCCTGCGCATCTTACTTGAACTCTTGGACGAACAAATTTCCGGAACATCCGAGGGAGTCTCTAATATCTCCCCCGATATCCCTAACCCAGATCGTGAAACTGCCTCATGGCTTAACTCCTTTAGACTGAAATCCAAAACTTTTCCAGCTCTTAACTTGAATAACAATGTTGCCACTTTTGTGCACCAGGTTACACAGGATCTTAAAAAATTGAGAGTAACTAAAACAGCACTTAATCTGACCTCTGAAGAAGTCCCATTTACGGGAAGAAAC
>CM070036.1:135137293-135147766 GCA_036250615.1 Ptychadena robeensis | reverse complement strand
GTGAGATTCTGCATCGCTTAAGGCTCGCCTATCCCTTCCGCGTCTTCGGTGTCATACGTGATGCTGACGTGGAGGTGCCATTGACCTCCATGTTAATGTAGGCGGCATCGTTTTTCCCAGGCTACATGTGTAGAGAGAAGGGTGGAGGGTGGGGATACATCACCCGTGCGGCATAATTTTGCTTCAGAACAAATGGCATGAAAATTATGTAACGCCAGAGATAGTTAAGAATATTTTGTGACAGCATGAATAAAATTATTTTTTCATTTATGGTTAGAGATGGTCAACTAGCTGACTACCTGAATATGGTATCATCACTAAAAAATGTATTATTTTTTACCTCAATATATGCAAAAACTACATGTGCTAGAGCAATATAATTTTCTTTTTTTGTATTGTTGCCATAACCCTTCTCTAGATCTCCAGCAATTTTTGTGATGAAGCCATGTGGAGGGGCTTTGTAATTCAAGTTACAAAGTCACCCAGTTGGATTTTCCAAAAAAAGGGACCATCTCTACTAATAGGAAAACTATGTATATAATAATAAAGCTCAGTTAAAATGTTCAAAGATCAGAAACGTCAACCAATCATCATTAAGTATTTTCTTTACAGAATGAATTCTGCCTACATGTTATGGGTTACTGCACTTTGCTTCATTTGTCTCAACAAATAAGACCACCAGCTGAGCCACAATCACGGCTGGATACCCGACAGTAGAAACTCTGTTTAAATGGCATGACTATTTAGATTAAACTGATAACTCTCTGTAAAGCAATTGTCCCAAATTTAATAATTTATCAGCATGATTTACCCTGTAGTAAAGTATTAAAGTTACAATATTTCCTAGAGCTCTATGTATGGCACTGAAAAAAAACAAAAAACGGTAGACCTACGCCTGGCCCCAAATTATATTTGTGTTGTAATCTGGTTTGACATTTCCCTAACCTATAAAAAGCTAGAGCATTAATCCACCATGAATTGAAAGCGTGTCATAAAACTGGCTGAAAGGGTAAAGACTACAAGATCGACAGCTTAATTTAATATTCATGGCATTGCTAGTTCATAAGTATAATAATTGCACATAAGCTAGGACCTGCGGGGAGAGATTAGAGTCAGCTACTACACTCTACAAAACACTGTGCAAGGACATCATTGGGGAACCGAGGTTATTTTTAGCGTATTGAATTCATGTAATTTCTCGGAAAATATATTGTTACATAAAAATGTATGGCTGCCATTCAATGAATGCCAAAAATAAATGTCGGTATGAAATATTTCAAGTAAATGGCAATGTAAACTTACTGAGAAATGCATTTTGTGTTTTCTATTCAAAGAGAAGTACCCGTGAAGGTTATGGTGAGAAGGGATAAAAGGAATCAAAAAGCCCTCAACTCGAGCAGTGCATAGAACAATCAAGCCTTCTTAAAACAGAAGGTATTTACACGGCCCAATCCAGCACAAATCCCAAAACTTTAGGTGGAAGCCCTCGTTTTGGGACAGTTTTTCTATTGCTAAATATTGACAATTGCCAACAGAACCATTACTTAGTATCCAGGCTGATTTACTGATGGAGGAGAAATGTTCAGTTAGCACCTCAGTTAGGTGAATTGCAGAGAAACTGAAAAAAATTTTTGGATGTGATAATAGAACTGAACACTGCATTTTATTCAAGTTAACTACTCATTTATTAAATGAACCCTTGTTATCAGTTCAGCTTTAAATCTGACATTAACCTGCCTAGCAGTATTCCTGAGTGAAGCTTGGGGTAGATTTTTGTTACCAATAGAGGTAACTGACAGCCACACCTGGGGGTAACTTACCTTCTCCAGCCGCACCAATGCCATCCCTCTGCGTTGGTGTCCAGGAAGCTGATAGCTGGACACACCTTCCTGACAGTGATGAAGCCGGGGAGGTTAGGGGTTGTCCTCATGCATAGGCATGTGTAGAGGTGGTAGAGAGTAGAAAAGGAGCAGGAAATACAAACTGGTTACGTGGTAATGAGTTTGAATTTTTACTGCTTTAGGAAGCGGTCTACACAAATAATGGGATCGCCAGGGGATCACCCTTCCTGGTAGTAATTCTGAGTGTGGCTCAGGTTAGATTTTAATGACCAAAAGCGCTCACCCGATCCACACTTGGGATTGCTCACCAGTCAACAGAATCCTTCTGCGATATTTATCCAATGCCCTTTTTCCTGGATGCATTCAGGATATGCTACCCATAATATTTCCTGTATTGCAGGTCAGATATGGCATCCCAAGTCCTCACATCTATGACAGCGGGTATGTGGGCACAGAATTTTAACAGATTACATTGTTATCCAGATTCATCAGGCTAATTGCACTTTAATGCCTTTCTGGTTCCTCCTTTTCCCTGTTACCAATATGCTAATAAAATTTTTCATTAAACACCTTATTGTAGACCAACTTATATTGTCAGGAAGGCCATGGGGGCAGGGAGGGGCTGGCAGGGTGCTGGCAAGGGCCCCTACTTCCTATTGTCCCACCCATGCAGGGTGGCACATTAGGAGGGCAGAGTAACACTATAGGTTAGGATGGATGGCGTGTTACTCTTTCTCCTAACTTCTGTGACCCCTGTAAAATGGTTGTTCGACCCCCGAGGGGGGTTCCGACCCGCAGGACCACTACTCTAGAGGAAAGGGCAAGATGATGCTATTTGTCCATCAGTCAGGAAATTTTGTAGGCTTCATCCAGCAAAATGTATAAAACTGGCTGTATGCAGTGAAGTCAGCAAATGTCAGTATTCAGTAGAGGAAAATATTCTCTACAACTCTACAAGATTCATAACAAAATGCCTAATCATGAACTGCACTAACCCCCCTAGCGTTAGCTACGACACCATCTCGTCCAGCGCTGCACAGTCACTATTGCACTGGACGAGATGGTGCTGTCCAGTGATGGGCTCCGGCAGTGCATACTTACTGTTTTGCGCTGTCCCGGTGTCCCCGATGTGACAAGCAGGCTTCTGGAGAGCGTCTCATCCTCCGCGCGGGACATTCAAATGTAAATTGGGTTAACTTCAAAGAGCACATCTGAAAAATCACCCCCAGTGTCATTTCCAGATGTGCTCTTTGAAGTTAACCCTTTCAGAGGGTGCCAAAGAGCATTGCATTGGATACAGTGATAACTGTATCCAATACAATTCAAAGTAAAACAAAAACAAAATAACAAAAAAATTGTGATAAAAATTTTATTATAAACAAAACATAAATATGAATACATACTGTTTTGAAATCATTCATACCACATAAGTATTAAAGAGATTTTATCATTCAAATTATACATTTAATTCATTTTTTTATGTTATTTGTTTCAAACATTATTTTATTCAGGTTGTCTACTAGACCGTGAGAGACGGACCGCAGATCGTGGAGAGCCGTGACATGTCTTAGTCGCCTACTCAGCAGCAGCACCTCTCTGTGTACCGGCATACCTTCTACCTGATACCGTAACATGACTACCTAACCTAACCTAAGATTCAGACGGTACCCCGCATATGACGGGCCGGTTTTGGCCACTCGTTCCCCTCGAAGGGTAACCCCTACGGAACTTGGCTGACACCACCTCTTAAAGATATCGCATGTTTATACGTACCATTGAATGCACCCCCTGATGAAATATATTATGAAACGTGCGTCGGGGTAGATTCCCGAGCTGAATCCGTATTCTTCTATACCTGTATGGAATATACCTTATGCAATGAACCTATGCATCACCTATTGTAAACCTACTCATTGTATACTCATATGCGACATACCAGCGTTCTCCTACGATACAATGTACCCCACAGTGTGCAGATTTATCTTTTAATTAAAAATATTGCATTAAACTGTTATGTACTTTTCTACGGTATAACTATTCAATACTTCTTACTTACCTATAAGTTTGTGGCCTAAAAAGTCCCCCTGCCCTCGGGCTTATACCGCCAGGGAAATCTTGGTGCTGAGGTTACTATACACGCACCACCTTAATTTTTTCTATTATTTTGGGATGTGGTCACCCCTGTAGGAAATGCCCTTTTGATACAATTGTCTACTAGACCTTTGTACGGACAGATTTTGGGAAGTTACAAGCCTACAACATAGAAAATGTTATTCCATTTAAGTCTATGGTGCGCTTTTGGTACAGAAATCTGGACCTTGCAAGAGCGCTAGGGAGGTTAAAATCCAGATTTTTATTCAGTGATGGCAATTACGCAGCAGCATAATGTTCAAACACCCAATTATGTACCAAAAAAAATTATATTTAAAAAATGTATACTTCTTTGTATGATAGATTGCAAAACCGTATGTATTTATATTTGGTTTTTGTTTATAATAAAAATTTTATTCAATTGCAAAGGTGTTTTATGTTCTTTTTTTCTTTTTTTTCTTTGAATTGTATTGGATACAGTTATCACTGTATCCAGTACAATTCCCTTTGGCACCCTCTCTACCCTGGTGTGATGGACCTGGTGGCATATCTCCCCTGGTGTGATGGACCTGGTGACATTACACCAGGGGAAAGAGGGCTAACTTCAAAGGGGGTCATCTTGGGAATGTTTCTCCATAGAAAACTGTCTTTGTGCGATTTACTTTCAGATTTTCCGCCGCCACCCTGATGTGATGTCACCCTCATGTGATGTCATCACTCCATGGAGTTTGGACTGCCGGGGTTTCCCAGGCCATCCAGTACTTTACTAACAGGTCAGCACTGGACGGCCTGGGTTCGGCAGCAATGCCAGGAGGATTAAAACAAAATGCATACCTGCTGGATTCATATGAAAGGTTCCATATAATAGTAATTAATGGGAAAAACTTCTGTGTGTCAGTTCATTGCCACGGTGCTGCATTATCACAGAGAAGGGATGTCAAGGGATCAAGGGATGACAAGGGACATTTAGGCTTAACAGGCAAGTTGTTTTTTTTTTTGCTGTGCTCTGCCCTATTATTGGTACTTTTTGTGCCGATCACAGAAAGTACAAAAGGTGATAGTTTCTCTTTAAATGCTTCTTTAAGTTTCAAATCTCCTGACTCCCTTCACTTCTTATAAACAGTCTATCAATTGTCTGGATTTATCCTTAAGAGGCCAAAAAGTAAAATAAAGATAAAAAAAAAGTACTGAGGGCTTTGATAGCGGCCCACCTCTGGACAACACCAACCAAAGGATTATGGTATTCTTAATGTCCACCCAATAATGCTTTTAAGAAACGATCAGCATCAGAAAAATATATTATACTTCTAAATCCACTCACAACCAAAATATATACTTCGACTGTTGTATAGTTGAGCAATAAAAAAAAGATGTCTTAAGGAGAACTTAATAACGCCGGCTTAGCTGTGTGAATCATTGCTCTCATTCCTTCGGAGCAGGTCAAGTGTCTGGATATACACCACACACTGCACAGATTGGAAAGAATGCGGTCACGTGACCGCTTTGCAGAGAAAGTTGAAGTTGAGGTGGAAGGCAACTTTGAGGTAATGGAATATAAGATTACATTAAGCAACGTCTAATAAGATTAATGCTGTGAAAGACGATAAGGTAAGCAAGGAAAATAAAATTAGTGTATAGAGATAAGTACCATGTAAGGGAGGAGGAATCGTTAGTAAATTTTAAATACGGTTTGGGATTATGGACGATTATTTGGCTGACTTAGATTCTCAAAGACACACCATAATTTATTTCAGAGCCGGAATAAGATAGAAAAATTAAGATTCTCAGAGAAAAAAAACACGAAATCTGACAAATCTGAACTTCCAATCGGCCTTAATTGCACAGCAAACATTGACATTTGACAAAAACAATCTTAATGTAGAGGAACATGCCAAATATATTTATGCAGAAAAAATATTTAATGTAATTTTAGTTTGTGTATTGTATATACTCGAATATAAGCCGGATTTATCAGCACTGAAAAAATTTAATTTTTTTACTCGAGTCAGCAGATGAAAATCGTGAAATGTCACTGGCAGATTTTGTGAGTAATTGCAAAGCTCCTGAACATGCTATCATCCCTAAAGGTAGCCATACACGGCCTGATTGACCGCCGTGCGCGCTCCAGTGAATAGGTCGGTGGTTGCTCGGCCATAAATCAGATGGCCCTACCTGGTGAGATAGAACAGGAATCCGACATGCCGGTAAATTCCCGGCCGTTCCCATTTCTTTGAATGGGGTAAGCAGTCCCCATTCAAAGTAATGGCCGGCACACAAAGGGTGCCCGCCGATCAGCTGAGAGGCCGGCTGCAGCGGGATGACGCCATCCTGCTGAAATTGATCCCTCATCTATCGAGGCAGAATCATCTCATGTATGGCTACCTTAAAACTGCTGGAGATGTAGAGAAATGTTGTGGGAACATGAAGGGGTGGGGGAGTACTGCTCTAACTTATGTAGTTTTTGCATAAATTAAGTGGAAAGTTGAGTCCACCTAAAAGATTTAAGGCCCCCATACACGGGTCCGTTTCCCATCGGATTCCGGGACGATCGATTCCGGGCGCGTGAAGCACACCTTGTCCGTCCGATCACGTCCGATCGTTTGGGGGCCCAGAATCGGATCGGACAGAGAACCAACATGTTGGTCTTTCTGATCCGATTCTGCACACATCAGGGGGAGTTGCCATTTGGGAAGTAAGCGATCGGACACGGAATCGTCCAGGAATCCGTGGGACAAGGTGGTATGTAGCGATCTGACACACTTAATTGGCCGATCGATCGGACCTCCGATTCCCGCTGAGATCGCCGGAATTGATCGGATAGGTGATCGATCGGCCATGGAATCCGACTGTGTATGGCTAGCTTTAGACTTGACTGTGAACTTGATTTATGCAAAAAATGTTTGCACTATAATGAACTATACTTTTGTTCCTTCTCTACTTCTTCAGCAATTGTGGTGATGATACCATGTTTAGGGGCTTTGCATTTCACCCATGAAGTCCACTAGTTGAAATTTGAGAACCAGCTCTAAAAATGACATCCTTAAACAAACAGAGAGTTTAGCTGCTGCATTTCCCACTCTAGGCTTATACTTGAGTCATTCTGTTTTTCCAGTTTTTTTATTGAGTACCACAGACCTTATATTCGCATCTACTTATCCTCGAGTATTTATAGTAATTTCTCTATAGTGTATGGAAACCCCACAAACACTTTTTTTTTTGTAAAATATAGGGTGTAAAGCGTTTTTTCTGTATCTATTTGTTGAGTATTCCTCATGTCAAAACAGATATAAAGTCTTGTACGTGTTGCTTCTACTGTAATTAAAGCTCAAGAATAGTGATGGCCAAACTGTCCTTGAGCTGGACAATTCGGCAGCAAACATAACATGTTCACTTTTCTTCACCCGTCGAACAGTTCGACCCACCCCCTTTCACCGGCAGGAAGAAGGTTATTAACGAGTCTCTAGTGAAAGAAAACCGGAAGTGACAACACTGGCGTCACTTCCGTCTTTTTAGATTAAAATGCCCCGTGAACAGGTGGGGAATTTGAATCTCCCCGCGAAGAGGCGGACATCTGACTTTTTTAAAAGTCCGATCTGCCTGTTCATGGAAGGACCTGGCTGAGGTTTGGCCATCACTACTTAAGAAGCTTGATCAGCCCACAGTGAAAAACGGTTGTTCAGTAGATGAGGAGTAGTGATGGCCGAACTGCCCGCAAGGCGGCGAACATGGATGTTCGCCCTCCTTCTCGCTGGCGAGCAGTACGGGTGTTTGACCCCCCCCCCCCTGTTCGCCGGCGAGAAGAAGATCTCTATTCTTCCTACAGCAGGATCAGAAGCAGCGAGATCATGCCGGAGGAAGAATCTTTTCACTAGAAGACCGGTCATGAAGCCGGTCTCCTAGTGAAAAACCGGCTCGATAGCAGGAAGTGACATCAGTGATGTCACATCCGGCTCCCATAACCAGGAACTATGCGTTCCAGGGACCGGATGTGACGTCACTGACGAATAGGCGGACGGAGGACCCGTTCGCGGACAGACCTGGCTGATGTTCGGCCATCACTAATGAGGAGCTGGGGAGGTGTTTTGTGGAAAAAGCGACCTAGGACCCTACTGCTTTTCGATTGACACAATACTCTGAATGTTGTCACCCTAGCACAGGAAGTGTGTTATTGGCAAGATTTCCAAGTAAAAGTGATGATGAAAAGCATATGTTTTTAATCTTACGTCATAGAATAATAAGCTTTAAACACTGGAGAACTATAACATGACCTGTTCAGCAGATGAATATTGGTCATCTGATTTGAATACCATCTAAGACAGAACCCAGTGGCCCATTTAGATAAATGACTGGGCTGGTGGGGCGGGTGATCTATGGATCAATACCATATAGTGACATTCAATTATATTTAGCCTTCAGGAGCGGGGTCCTGAAGACTAGGCCAGTGTGTGTTATGTGCCCTTGTGGTGGTGTACTACCTGGTTTTTCTTCCCTTTCTCCTTCGGCTTCCTCCCAGGTGTCCTGCTAGCCTAACCGGCCACTGAGGGCAACACATTTATGTAAGTACATGCATTCTATTTCTTTATATTTTTTACATTTATTGTTTTGTACTTAACTAGGATCAGTGGAATGGCTGAAAAGTAATTCATTTTTTATATATATTGCCTTTGTTCATTATGTTTTTCTCAAACTATATCCAATATCCATGACATTATCCTAATTGAATATTTTTTCAATCGGGATTCATATCCAAAAGAAAGGAATCCCTGAAGAAGCCTGTTGTGGTGAAACGTGTCAGAACACAGATCTATCTCCTACGCCTCCAAATACCAGATGAATTCCTGTTTAGGCAAAATGTGTTGGAACACAAATTCAACACCTGTGCCCCCAGATATTGTGTTGTGTTTTTATCATTAGAGGAGATGCGATGGTGATGCTTGCTGTACATATATGAATGGACTAGAATTATGATAATTCTTATGCAATATATTTTTTATGTTGTAGCCAATAAACAAAATGGCACCATCCTTTTGACCATATAATTCTCATTTTATGCCTTTAAAGTCCCAGCTAGGTCACACCTAGCTAGCACCAAAGGCACAACGCCCCAGGTTTTGTTTCCTTCCACTGATTTATGGTGGGATCACCTGACACTGTCACACGACCAAGATACAAGAGATGTCTGCATATTGTAAATCACAAATTACATCCATATAAAACAGTTCTCTTTTTATCAATCAATGGGAGCCACCGACAGGTAATGTTCTCAGATGCAGAATAACAAAGGAGATTATTTTTGTGTTTTACTTTGCAAAAACAACTATGGATAACATGCTGAAAACACTGTATATATGGAACCTCATCCTTGTGTTTTCTCCGCCCCACGCAGCACATTTTTGTGTCTTCGGTGGATTTAGTAACAGACAAAAGTTAGATTTTTTTTTACGATTAGAGGAATTAATATCATTCCTAAAGATAACATACCTTGAAAGCTCTTGTTTGCGCTAGAATGTAATTTCCTGGAAAGGGCAACTTGTAGAATACAAATATTGTACTTGTCAAGGTTTGACTTATTTGTAGAGTGAGTAAGGATAAGAAAACTTTAAAATCCCCACATGAACAGAGATATATAAATATTTAAGGGTTGTGCATTCCACAAAGAGTTTCCCTGGAATACATAAAGTTATTAACTACTATAAACTTTCTAGAACTAACTGTTAATCTGACTAAAGCCAGATAAGACAAATAGATATATGTGCAGATGAGTGGAAAATCTCCTCTGTCCACACATCTCCCAATCTGCTTCCATGATCTTGTTAACTGGATTTGGATTGTGTGAAACTCTAATAAATGGAATTCTTTTTTTAAGTAACGTGTCATTCCCAGATATTCAATGTCTGTCCAAAAAGGATGACATGTTTCTGATGGCTAATGTCTACTTTAATGTACCTGAAAACATAATAGACAATGTTTTACCTGAAAACTAAGCCAGACTCTTAAATCTGATTTACGAACTAAATAAATAGGATCTACTGTATTTTCACACAATAAGACGCAGTTTTCTTCCCCAAAATTATGGGACCTGCGGCCCAAAGACTGCATGCACTCTACCTACCCTCTGCTTCCCCAAGCCAAGCACTGAGCTTGGCTGGTGGAGACAAAGACAGGGAAGACCAACGAGATGGGTTTCTAAGCTCCGGTAATCCGCCCGGCCAGGTCATCCTGACATACACCAGTAGTGGTGGCATTGAGAGTAACTATGGCTGGCATTCTTCCCTCTGGTGTTGCAGGAAGACAGGGCTGCTACTGGTGGTGCAGGGATAGCTGTTACAGGCCTTCAGCACCTCTGTTTATCCCCCACTGCCTGTGGACATGTCTGCAGATGAGAGCTCGATTGGCACACATGCCTGCATGCCAGCACTCTAATGTATAGGGTGTATCTTATAGTCCATAAAATAGTAGTTGCAGAAAAGGGTTAAATATTTAAGGGTAAGAATGAAGATGGGTCCAGTAGGGGAGAAGGGAGGGTGGTTGACTTGAAGAG
>CM070036.1:135111866-135137181 GCA_036250615.1 Ptychadena robeensis | reverse complement strand
TGCAACATGACCTCTGTGCGCATTACATACTTTTAATCCCTACTCATACATACCTTACAAAACCGTAGCCAACCCTCTCTGTATGCTACTACATGATTGAATTGTTGGAAAATGTGATCATCTCTAATGTACATGAACCCCGTTCATTTATGATTTTGTCAGTCTGTGTTAAATACACTAATACTGTAAATAAACACATACTCAGTTATCTCCATTTGGTGCATGGTTGGCTGACCTTTCTCTTGTTCCCAATATCCTCTCTTCTGTTGAGTACTAAGCAGTTCTGAGTAAAGCTAGCCATACACGTGTCGGATTCCATGTCCAATCGATTCATCATCCGATCGATTCCGCCGATTCTGCCGGGAATCGCAGGTGTAATCAATCGGCCAATTAAGAGTATCCATCGCAGCATATCACCTTGTCCGAGCGGATTCCGGCACGATTCCGTGTGCGATTCCACCTCCGATTCCACCTCACAAATGGCAACTCCCCCTGATCCGGGCAGAATCGGATGAGAAAGACCAACATGTTGGTTCTCCGTCAGATCCGATTCTGAGCCCATGAACGATCGGACCTGATCGATCGGACAAGGTGGGCTGCATGCGATTCCGGCATGATCGTTTCGTGTGCACACGCCCGGAATCGATCGTGCAGGAATCCGGTGCGAATCCGACACGTGTATGGGGGCCTTTAGTATAACATGATTAGGCTCAAGGCTCTCACCCTCTGTATTTGACAGTAGAGATGGTCGAATTTTTTTTCAGAAATTCAACCATTTCGACGATCTTGAGTTAATTACAAAGCCCCTAAACAGGGTATCATTACCACATTTGCTGGAGATGTAGAAAAGGGTTAAGGGTACACTAGAAAAAAAAGGATGTCTCTAACACAAATAGTTTTTGCATAAATTAAGTTCCAAGTTTGAAAATCGGAATTATGACTTTTTGAAGTAAATTATGCAAAAACTACATGTGCTAGAGCAAAACCTTTTTATTTCCAAATGTTCCCACAACCCCTCTCTACATCTCCAGCAATTTGGGTGATGATACCATATTCAGGGGCTTTGCAATCAGGTCACAAAGTTAGCAAGTAAAAAAATTCGATCATCTCTATTTAGCAGCAGACAAATTTCTGAGTAATCACCCCCTGGAAGTCACCCATCTGGTAGAAATTCATTTCTAAAGAAGAAATTTGAAGCCCAGCCATGGTGGGAACCTGCACTCCATCCAGGATGGATTTAGAGGAAAATCAGTGCAGAATGGATAAAAGTAGGGGACATTGTAAGTATTTTCTTTATATGTTTGTAATGAATCTATTTACTCTTTTATTTAAATTGAATATTTGTATTTTAAAACCCTTTAGGAATGAGTAGGAGGTCAGGGAGGGGAATATATAAGTTTTATATTGAATATTATTTTAGTTATTAAACAAACAATTTAATATTTGGAAGTAGAAATTAAAAAAGATTTATCCTGCAGAGGCTCAACTGAAAATATTTGTTTTATTAACTTTTTTTTTAGCATAAAGAGCTATGGAGGAATATATTGACATAAATTTAGATGCAATAACAGATAAACATTGCTCTACAAACACTTATGTGTCTAGACCAGCTTTAGTGTGACTACATCATATAATCATTTACATCCTGATCTGCCAGTTAAAGCATTGTATCTGTAAACATAAACTGTCTTATTAAACGTAATCATTGTATTTGAGGAGATGGACCTAATCCTTTGTAATATATGCAGCTTGTCCATACCGGCTTTCATCTTGTCCTACAACAAGGACGTTTTCTTCTGCTTTGAAACCAAATTCTTCAGATATTGTAAATATGAAATGTATAACAGCAGGATGGGTAAAGATCTGAAAAAAGAAATATAGAAAGTGTTCCACAATGTTTGCTGAGCTGACCACAAATGCCAAACCACCAGGTTAGGATAGAAAATGGTCAGCATGATGAGGACAAATGGCATGCATGAAGCATAGAACATCCACTTCTATGATATTTTAAAACATTGCAGTGGTTGAGTGACTTTGACAAAAATGTTGGAAATTAAGGGGTTTAGAACTCATTTGCATCAATTTCAAATGATAACTATACTATTCTTTCTTATCCTTTAGTCTATGTAACCCCTCACAAGGTTACAAGGTTGTATACTAACCTCTACACCTTGTCCTGATTTAAGCTCTACAGCCCACAGAGAGCTTCCGACTTATCAGCTACTGCAAGCTTTCTAGGTGGTCTTTTTCTGTGCATGTCCGGAGAAAATTAAATTCCTTGCCAGGGTAAAACTATTGATAACAGATGTTATCTACATAGGAATGATACTAGACCAGGGGTGCCCACTGTTATGGCTTGTGAGCTGTAAATGATAAAAGTATATATGGTCTACCAACAATAAAAATGGTAAATATATATATATATTTGTATAAATGCTGTGTATACTTTATATTTAAAATATATTTCGTGCTTTGCATAACAGCAAGAACACATATGGTGCAATACAATTTGGAAAACACAACTGGCCTTCTTTTAACCTCCTTGGTGGTGAGCAGAGTTTGTTAATAAAACATCCTAGCCAGGATTGGGCACACACGTCAGCCCTCTGCGAGCACGCAACGATTCTGCAACGATGCAGGCCTGTCGATCGCCTGTAGGGTATGTTGTTTAGGATGGTTTGAATGATATATATACAAAAGTGTTGTGTTTCTCTTTACATCAAAATGTCCAACGTAGAATGTAAAATTTCCTGAAACGGATGACGCATGTTTGATAAATAAGGCAGCTTTCTTTAAAATATTTTTTTATAATTATGGGATCATACTAGGGCATTAAAGACTTTTTTCGTCGAGTCACTAAAGTCACTAAATGTGTCACTAAAGTCAAAGTCGGGTTGACTAGTGGTTTGATGACATAATCACACAGGATCATGAGTGTATAGCAACTTTTATTACAGTTAGCTGTAACATTAACAGTCAACATGACAGTAAAACATACACTAATAGACTAATACTTTAATTTTGTGGTAATTAAAAGTGCAAAACAGAAAGTGGGTACCCTCAGAAGTAAAGGCACACAGAATGAGTCGACACCATACACTGTGGTTTACAAAGAAGCACATTGTCTTTATAGAATAAATATAATTGTAAATTGAATCAATGTACTCTGCACTTGATGACTATGCAATTCTTCATCACTTGTTAGCTTGCGGATGCCGTTTAGGATGGCTGCGTATAACAGTAATACCTATATTGCACTTCAAGACAGACTTGCAAATTGTAAAGGTCACCGTGCGGTTTGCATGGTCTAGAGTAATGTATATCCATACTTGTGATTAGTGTTGATCTCGAATATTCAAATGTCGAATATTTTTCGCGAATATCGGCAATTCGAGAATTCGCCAATATCTCGAATATGTCGGCGAATATTCGCAATTCCGAATATTCGCAATATGGCCATGTATTGCGAAAATAATATTCGCATTGTGAAAATAAACATAGCATGTGACCATTCATTCTAAAGATTTTCTCGATGCGAATATTATTTTCGCAATGCGAATATGATTTTCGCAATGCGAATATGATTTTCGCAATACATGATCATACCGCGAATATTCGAATTTCCGAATATAGAATCGAATATTAGCAGAATTATTCATGAAATATCACGAATTCGAATATTGCCTATGCCGCTCATCACTACTTGTGATGTGGGTCTGTCACCTACTGCCTCTTCTGCCATGTCTCCCATCTTGAGTATAAATTCCCGCCTTTTTTATTAAGTGACTATAATAACTGATTAAGTCAAGGAATGTGTGTCAGCATAAGGAAATCAGAGGCTGCATTGTGCATACAGAAAAAGGAAAAAAAAAACACACAACTTGTGCCTCTGAAGTCAACTAGTCAACGTTCCTGTTAGGCTCTATTTATGACATGGCCTAGATGCCATGGAGCCTTAATGCAATTTTTCAATAGGTATTATTGTCATTGACACAAGGACATTCAGGATGTGTAAGTATCCTTTTGTGAACTTCCTTCACCACCAATATGAATTCTCTATCTCTACACAATAAATAAAGCGCTGGAACTCAATCCCTATTCCATCTTCAAAGTATTACAAATGCCATCCATGTAAATGTATTTGCTTCAGTAGCTTGTTGTATAGTAATTTATTTTATTTATTTTATACTATAATGTATTTTATAAAGGATCCATGGTGTCTCATGTTGCTGTATTTGATCCCTTACCATGGGAGTGGGGGAGCTGCAGAGGTGTAAGAAATTTCAAACCAGCATTATTTATTTATGTTATATGTTGGAATAATTAGATGACCAAAGATTCTGGAAACAAAAATATTCTCCTGTTTTTAATTAAAATAAAATTGTTAGATGGGTGGTCAGCTAGTTCTGAATCTGTGACACTGAGAAAGTGTACAATGTGAGAACAGAAATGAACTTACCTCTCCTAATATGGAAGAAGAATCACCATGTGTTGTGGTGTACACAAGAGATCAGCATTTCTCCAGCGGCTAGTTTTCTAGCAGAAGGTTTGAGGTTCCTGGCTTGTGATTAATTACGTTTTCAAATTGTAAATGGTTGGGGCCAAAATTGGTGATTTTCCACCACAAAGGTAGAAAACATTTTACCTGGTAGGTTGAGTCATAAGAGCCAATAACCAAGCCAATGAATTCAAACACATAACCCCTCTTTTCGAAGAGGGTGGGCTTCCAGTAGCCATATTGTAGGTGTTTTGGAGCATTTAGATCTGACAGTACTGTGCAGGGACAGATATTTAATTAATTGTAACTAAAGAGGTGTTATAACTGTCACTTCGCGGGGAAAAAACTGCTTACCTATACCTCAGTATCCTCACCACACCACACACTAAGTGGGGACAGTACTTATATCTTTATAGACAGTCACCATCCATGAAGGTTCGTAGTCATTACTGTTCTTATAATCCACCATTATCAACCAACTGTATCACCTTTACAACATTATTCGAAGGATTGCTCTCGTGTTTCTGTGCTGTTTTTTTTTTTTCAAGATCAGCATATATTAACCTTGAAAAATAACTTAACCTCCTGTGCGATATGCCCGAACCCAGTACAGGCACAGTTTGTTCTTAAAAAAACTGCCCGCACCGGGGTCAGCATACTTGACAGTGCTCTACGCCCCTGCAGCCATTCTGCATCGCTGCAGGCTCGCTGATCCCTTCTGGTGCCGCATCTTCAGCACCACCACATTGGTGGAGCTGCCATAGACCTCCATGTGAATGGAGGGGTGTCGCTGTTCCCTGCCTACATTGGCTGCATCTAGATGACACCAGAGATATGTAGAGGGGAGGGAGGGGAAGCACGGCAGAGTACAGTGTACTACCGTACCGTAGGTCTCCCATATGGTGCCGAAAAACATGGCGCCGGTAATGCCAGGGAGATTAATTTACCCCCCCCCCCAAAAAAAAATATAATTTACAGCTATTTTTATTTACTAAAAGTAAGCACATCTTACTTGCTTTTTACCATAAAGCATTTCAGAGAATGAGGCAGTGTGTGACGTTATCTGTTGCATATATGTTTTAATGTTTAATTTTCATCACCACAACACCACTAAGCTTATTTAGTGAATGGTCTGCAAGAGGCTGATGGGGTCACCCTTCTTCTTTCTCTTTCTTTCTTTTTATGAGTATGTTTGTAGTCAGAAAATTTGTCATTTACTGTAGTTCACCTGATTTGCTCTTGTTACTGTTTCTTCAAATCCCAGTTTGAGATTCAGGATGAAAGGGGCTGAAAATCTGGGTACCTACACAAATTAAAAAAAAAATATATGTAACGATTTATTAACAAATGCATAACTGTTAATGTGTGTGTTGTGTTGCCTGAATTTCCTTCAGTTTGGTTTACAAAAGTAAGAGAAAAGTTTTGATGTGTACCCAAATCTGAACCAGTTATTGAAGTTGTTATTATCCATAGGCTTTTTAGATGTACAGCAAATGCATTTGCATATGATATGCTACATGAAATAACAATATCTTGTGAGATAAACTCCAGTAAACTCTTATCGGTAGAGCAGACATTTCAGATAGGTTGTGAGGACCCCGGCTGTACCGGTCACCACCTGCTGGTGGCACTGTGATTGCCCATCCATGGGTTGGTCCCACAGTGACCAGCAGGTGGCTCCCTGCAAGCGTGGGCTGGGTGGAGCACACACATGCCTCGTTAGCTTTAGGGCTATATAGGTGTGCTTCATCCAGACACGCTTGCTGTCCATTGCTTTTCCTGTCTTCATGTCATGTCCTGCCTCCATACCTAAACCTGAACCCTGGACACTCCTGTACCCTGGACTTTTGCACCTGTTTTGTTCCTGTCTGTATGTTCTCATTAAACCTGTTTTTGGCACCGCCCTAACTCTGTCTGGATGTCAGTGTGTGTTGCCTGTCTGGTCGCCCCCTCTGTACCTGATCCTGACATAGGTCTTCTTTTTAAAACACTATATCTTTATTAGTATACATACAATAGTAGAGTGTTGTACCGTGTTAGCCATCGATAAATACAGCAAGTTTGGAGTTCAAGTGATACCGTTTATTGGCTAACTGAAGTCATTAGAGAAGCAAGCTTTCAGGATATCGCAGATCCCTTCTTCAGGCTAATACAATTCTGGTCTTTGAAACTTACATTTATGTAAGTTACATAACATAATTTACATAATTTACATTTACTTACAAATGTAAGTTTCAAAGACCAGAATTGTATTAGCCTGAAGAAGGGATCTGCGATATCCCGAAAGCTTGCTTCTCTAATGACTTCAGTTAGCCAATAAACGGTATCACTTGAACTCCAAACTTGCTGTTAGTATACAAACATAATACACACTACCATGCTGTGGACCCGCAACTTAATCTAACAAGGTTAGGAGACAACGGAGTTGGATATCTAGGGTCTCAGGTAGGTCTTCTTTATTAATTCTATTGGGAAACCCTATTTCACATACTGTCCCTAAGCACTACAATAAGGGAAAGGACACAAAGCAAGAAGATCACTAATTCGGCCCCTTCCTCTCTATCCTCCTCTCTCCTTTTAGTTTGTTGCCTGCCTCCCTATTGGATAGATTCTACTGTATAGTACTTTCTGTCCTGGCGGGTAGTAATGTGGATTCTTCCCAAAAGTCAGCAAAAAAAGTTTACAGAAGCTCCAACCCTTCCTTGTTCTATTCAATACAAATAAAACTTTTTGGCTGGATCTTGGATTTAGAAAACTTTAGCAAACAATCCCTCACTTGGTAATTCAGCTTTCACATACGATGGAACTAGAAAACGTTCCAATTAAACGCAATAACAAATAATACTTTGAAGCCTTTAACTTCATGTGACCCTTGTGATTTTTGGAACCATTTGTGAAAGTCAAAATTGTTTTAACAGATTATATTTGCAATGTCTGGATGACCTTTTGCTGGGAGCATTACTTTGAAAATCTCTGACAGAAGCACACCCTGGCAAAGGCGCAGATTGTGAACATGAAATATTTCTCAAAGAGGAGAATGTGTGCTACATAGCTGGGCAAGTTACAATAAACATCTTCAATACAGTTTCCATATTAGTACATCGTATCACATCAAACATCAGTCAGTTAGGGATACTTTGTCATCTGCACACTTCATGTATCAAGTGTTATAGTAAACTGCCAGGCACAGACTCAGCTGTTCTTAAACTCGCAAAATACAAAATGTAGCGAGGAAGACCATGAGCATTTATAACAGATAATTTATTAGAAATATTTTATTGTTTGATACTTAAATGGGTGTTCCGCTAGGCACTTCCAACAGAGGTATATAGAGAAGGGCTGCAACTATACAAATAATCAACGAGCTTCTATCTGATACCAATACTGCTGATGATAAGTAGAGATGGTCAAATTGTTTGACTAGCTGACTTTGTGAGCTGATTGCAAAGCCTCTGAAAATGGAATCATCACCAAAATTGCTGGAGATGTTTTGAAGGGTTGTGGTAACATTTGAAAAAAGTTTTTTTCTAGCACATGTAGTTTTTGCATTAATTAAGTTCCAAAATCAAATTTGAAATTCAGATTTTCCAAATTTTGACTTGACTATTTGTGTTAGAGTCATACTTTTTTGTAGTATACCCCAACCCTCCTCTACATCTCCAGCAAGTTTGGTGATGATACCATGTTTAGGGGCTTTGCAATTTACTTGAAATCGTCGAATTTTGAAAAAATTCAACCATCTCTAATGATAAGCATGTAAGGCTCTATTTCCACTGCGTCCGTTACCATGGATTTTCAGAGAGGTTTTTAATGTTAATGCTCTGTAAACGCATCTATTGACTAACGATAGATGTGTTAAAAAAACTCACCAAAAACGCATAGTATCAGAGGCAATGGAAATTGACCTGTAGTAGAAGATGAAACTTTCGGCACTATTCCGAAAGTCTTTGGATCCCTTGTACCACTGCAGACCATGGAGTTTCTGATCATCGGTAGAGATGGTCTAATTTCTTTTCTAAATTCGACCAGTTAAAATTTTTGAGTTAATTGCAAATCCCCTGAGCATAGTATCATCATCATGCTACAGAAGGATCCAGGATATACTACAAAAAAACTATTGCTCTAACACAAAAAGTCGAATTTCTTTGATAATAGAGCAGATCCGAGGTTAAAGAAAAAAAATCTCCTGTGACATGGGGCCATCTACGGCCAGCTCAGGAAGCTAGTGGATTTAGGGAAAGTAGACGTCTCCCATAATCCCTGTGTGCCTGGCAGCCAGCCAGATCAGAATCTAGTGATGCTGGAGGGGCAGAGCATCACCGGATTCAGATCCGGAGTGGTGGAGAGAGTTGCTTAGATGCTGGAGGATCAGACGCTCCAGACATGGCGGTGCTGGGGCGAAAAAGCGGAAGGTAAGTATGAGATTTTTATTTACAGGGATTGCTTTGCCTGGATCAAGACCCATGTAGTTAAGTAAGTTTATTTGTTTTGGTTTTTATGGGGGTTTTTTTTCATGTAGAGTTTAAAACCACTTTAGTTTATGAAAAACTAAATGTGCTACTGCAATAATGTTTTTTTATGTTCCCACATCCCTGCTCTACATCTTTAGTTTAGCAATCATAGCATGTTCAGGGGCTTTCAACTCACAAAATCAGTTAGTCTTATCCCTTAACCCGTGCATAAACTTGCATGATGTTATTTTTCCTCTTTTTCAAGGATTCGTTTTTATCTCTTGCTCTAGTAGAGCAAAACTAGGCACCTTGTTTGCACAGTTTTAGGATTTGGATTACTCTGGAACTATTAATTGTATTTTGGCTATGGTCATAACTTGTACATGTATGTCTTATGTGCTATTACATATTGTTAGGGATCTGGGGGATGAATTAGGACCCAGCATTCAACTAGTCCATTAAGCAGTCCTTTTTATTCGACGATTCCACACACAGTTTCTTCAATTGATAGAAGCAGAAAAAAATCACTTCATCCTAGTTGAGGAAAAGCCCAAAAGGAAAAAAAAGTCCAGCTTCTTTCCAAAACATCTATTTCTCTCTTGATGAGATCAGCTGCTTGCCCATATCACTGCCCAATTGCAAAAGCAAAACCAGGAAGGTAGTAGTGTTGAGGGGCATATGGTATATTCAAATTCGTGTAATTTCGCGAATATACAAAGGACCATTCAAAATGAGTAAAATTTGATTCGACTGTATTCTATTGCCTTCCATCCCGCGCGCCTGTTCGCGATTATTCGCAAAGATCCGCGATGCTCTTCTTCATTCTGTGATCCTAGTCAGTACGAGCACTGTGTGGATTACGCGTATACATTCCCAATGTGCAAAATATGCGCAATGTATGCCGGTAAACAATGTTGAAGCATAATATGACGAATATCCGCCATTGCGAATATCCGAGCGCACATTCACGAAATATTGCAAATTCTTAAATGTTGGATATTCGTTTTATATGTTCGAATTTCGAATATTTTCGCTCAACACTAGTAGGTACTGCGTTTGGAACTGGAGCTCCTTTCATCCTTCCAATCCATTTCACTTAGACACATACTGCAGCCAGAGGCTGCCACAATAACCACAGACTGCTTGAACCAGTACCTACCTCTAGTGCAGGGGTGGGCAAACTTTTTGGCTCACGGGCCACATCGGCTTCTTAAATTTAAAAGAGGGGCCGAACCAAAAGCCTATAATGGCCGAATCATCATATGTGTGCCAATTGCAAGGAGCAGAGACAGCCTGTTGTTACCATGAGGATGCGCCCACATTATCATGATCACACCACTGCATCGTCACCAAGGCATTATCCTCATTGCAGAGAACAAGCGGAGGGGACCATCTTAAAAGGTGACAAAGGGCCGGAAAGAAGGTAGCCATACACGGGTCAATTTCCCACACGATTCCTGGCCGATCGATCACCGGGCGCGTGTATGCTGATCGATCGACGAGGAATCGAGTGCAGCCCACCTTGACCGATCGACCCCGTCCGATCGACTTGGCCCCCAAATCGGATCGACCACAGAACCAACCTGTTGGTCTTTTCTGATTGATTGAGCACACATCAAGGGGAGTTGCTATTTGTGAAGCGATCGATTGGGAACAGAATCGTCCAGGAATCGGTGGCCTAAGGTGGTAGGCACAGACTTGATTGGGCGATCGATCGACGCCTGTGGCTTCACCGGAATCGATCGGATGGGCGATCGATCGCTCACGTGTCGACACATGTATGGCTAGCTTTAGTTTGCCCACCCCTGCTCTAGTGGCAGATCATCACTCGTCACAATGTTTAAATGTTGGGAAAAGAAACAGATAACATGTTTAGCTATGAGAAAAGTTCCCATGCCAGCTGTATAAAAAAGTAAAATTGCATCAGTAGCAAGCTACAGGTAATAATCTGGTCAAAGGACCGTTTTGAATCCATACAAATCATTACCTGTGGAAGTTTTACTTACTGAGATTAGCACATGAAAAGCTCGCTGTTCCAAGTGGCGAGAAACTTCCTGGAAAAAAGCAATTTGAAGTGCTGTGGGGATCAGATTTATCATTGTCAAGAAGCGTAATTGCCTTTGTATGGTAGACTTTAGTCTTTCAATTGCCATATATATAGTGGCTTATAAAGTGAAATAGTTCACACAGCAGTTCCAATATGTATAGTTAAGTAAACCATAACAGATAATGAGATTTCAGGGTTCTGTAGTAAAAGGGAAGACTTCTGACTGCTTGAAATGGCTTTTTGCATTAACGTGTGGCCTAGACCCAATACAGGAAGCACCTTCACTGATTATAGGAATATTTATGAACTATTTTATACTATGAAGAGACAAGAAATACTACTTGTGAGTTAATTGCAAAGCCCCTGAACATGATATCATCACATTACTTACCTGTCAGCAGTTCAGATGCTGAAAAACTGCTACACAGAAACAAATAAAATGACTTACCTTCTTCATGCATTATCTGATGAAAGGAACATGTTGAATGAAGGCAGAGAAGCCACTTCCTGATCCATCTTCTCCGTGCAGCAGCTAACAACCCCCCCCCCCCTTCTCCTTCACAGACAGAGACTTCTTCACAGCTTTGGTGTGGGAGGAAGGCACTCAGCTAGATCGTGTGAAGAGAGGCTTCTCTCGCCTCTCTTCACAAAGTCTCACAGACGTGACATCTGTGAGACTTAGACACAGGGGCTTGTGGGAGAGAATTCCCAGTAACCCCTGCAGCTTATTACGTCCTGCCTAGACGAGATGTAATACAGTGGGAGGGGCTGTCCCTAAAAAGACACCCCTTAGCTGTCAGAAATAGGATTTTTTTTTAGTCGGATCTCTGCAGTTTAGGCTGAGCTGAAGCTAATACTGCAGAGAGTCCTAACAAGTGGTAGGTCCACTTTGACTTTGAACTTAATTTATGCAAAACTACATATGCTAGAATACTTTCTTTGTCAACATTACAGTCCATTGTGTCAAAAGCCAACTTATCTCTGTTGTATTGCATCAACCATGCAGTTGCAGCTGTATCTTTGCAGGATCCATCCATAGTGTTATACTGTATTACACTCCTCATGTGCATGTCAATTTCGCTGTCCGGAAAAAAGGGCCACTTTCGTTTTTTGGCAAGACTCTTCCACGTTTCAGATACCGGAAACAACGTCACTTAGATCGTCTAGACAATGGATGGTGTCAACCTGAAAGGTCAAATGGGCAAACTTCTTTTAGGCTGTGAGAAGCTTTAGGACAATTATCTCTATCCCATTGGCATTATTATGCTTATAAGACAGCATACTTCTTCATCAGATATTATCCTACATTAACATAAACAGCAGAGGGCTTTTCTTTTACCCCTAACTCACTGTAATGTTAAAAGAAGGATCATACCCATTAAGTTTTCACTTATCTAATAAGGGAAAACTTAAGGGAAGTGACGTCATGGATTGTCACCTATGGTATTTGGAAAGCAGACGTGCTGGCACGGAGTGTCAATTCTGCGTTCCAAATGCCACCCCACGACATTACTCGGTAAGCGTGTTGCCCCCTCCCTCCTATTTTCCCACCCTGCTTGTGCAGATGATGTGTGGGGTTGGAAGTTAGGAGGGAGAATATTCCTCCCACCTCCTAAGCTAGCCAGCCCCATCAACAATGATATCAGCGCTACATGTGATGACAGATTTCTAAAATCTGGCAAATTTCCAGAATTTGTTTAAAATGGGATTCTCCTACCAGCTCACATCAACTCATATAAGGCCCCCATACACCTTACAATCTTTTCATACAATATCTGTACAATCAAATTTTATTCCACCAAAACCATGTAATATTAGGACCTTTCTAATCCTTCCAATCCAATATGTATTCTATCAGGGAGGACCCGGCACTACATAGCAGTGATCTATACCCTCCAATCACTATGTATCCTATCAGGGAGGACCAGGCACTACATAGCAGTAATATATACCTTCCAATCACTATGTATTCTATCAGGGAGGACCCGGCACTACATAGCAGTGATGTATACCTTCCAATCCCTATGTATTCTATCAGGGAGGCCACTATACTACACAGTTGTTGGTAGATCTAATGGAGATTGTATGGATCGATCTTAAGGTGTATGGGGGGCTTTAGGCGTTGAGAAGACATTATTCTTGTAGCAAGTATGGCCGTCAGATCTGCTATGATTTGTTTGCATACTCTGTAATATGAAAGTGAACTAGTAAATGATTGATTCTCTGCCATATGTAAGCAGAGAAGAGCTCATATACTCATATTCAACATCAGCATAGGGCAGTGGTTCCCAAAAGGAGGGGGGGGGGGAATTCCTAAACAGAAAAGGGGTTCCTGCAAGGAAAGTATGGGAACCACTGGCATAGGGATTTGAAGGTGTTCTGGCAATATTTTTTGTTACATTTGGTAAGGCCATAGCTATCAGATAAAGAATATCGCTAAAATCTTTTAAACCTATGCGTGACTGTCACAAATGAAATCTTTACAGCACACACAGTAACACATGCACACAGTTGCATGGATGTTTGTTCTTTGCATGCTAAATAACATGTTACTTAAAATATCGGCTGAACAGAAGTTACAGAAGCTGAGCACATGAGAACAACAAATGCTGAATAACACAAATAAATGCTGCCATATGAAAGAGAAGCGAGACATTCTAAAGCCACGAACATTCTCTTCTTCTTCTCAGCGAGCAGCTGGAAGCCCCAGTAGAATTCTTCCTCGTTCCCACACAGTTCTTTTCCAATATAAATACAACAAACTGGCACTTTCCCATCAACTTTCAATGACAAATATGCGAGTGGAAGAGGAAGTGAGTAAATACCATTGTATATATGTAATCTACTCAATGGGAAATACTACAAGCTGAAGGAAATGGAAGTTGACTCATGTTAACACTTTGGCAGAAATTCCTCTCTGAGATAATGGAATGCAGGTGACTTGGCCTCTATTTCTGGAGGGACTTCTCAGGCTATGGCTTAGGGGTACAACAGGTTATGGTACCTCCTAGTGACTCTCTGCACAAATGTAAAAAAATATGCAATAAGAAATATTTCTTTTGGGCTTAACCATTTTATAAAAAATGTTTTTCCTTTTCTCCTTTTATATTACAATTTTGGGATGTTGGCAAATCTAAATACTGATTAGGAGGATTACCATGTATATATAATGTTATATTTAAAACAACTTTTAAGGGGTAGGTATAACAAAAAGTCATCAGTAGAAGCTTAGGACATTTAAAAAAATGTTGTATCTGGTGTTTTCAGTACATAAAGAGAGTGAATCTCCCTAGTGTGAAGACATTAAAATATTGGTCTTTTAGAATCTTGATAGATTAAGTAACCAGCAAACCCCATAATAAACTGGTACCATGTTCTACCTTAATATTAATAGACGATCTAAAGCTAGCCGTACACAGGTCAATACCCATTCAATCGCGGGACTCGATTGTGGGTCGATCGAATGGGAATATTTTCCTACCTCCCAACACCGGCTAGAAGCTGCTAACTGGAAGCTAAGAGAGGCACACAGGATAGCTGCAGTAGAGCCCCCCTCTCTGACTGTAGCAGCTGTGCTAGGCTCCACCCCCTTGCCTGTGTCCCAGCACTCAGCTGACAGGCAGAGCTGAGACAGGCAAGGGGGCAGAGCTAAGCACTGCTGCTACAGTCAGAGAGGGAGGGGGGCTCTACTGCAGCTATCCTGTGTGCCTCTCTCAACTCTGTTCCTGGTTCAATCAACTTTTTTCAAGCTGGATCAATCCTGCTCAAAGGAAGGAATTTTTTTCTTTTTTTGATAAATTCTCTTTTATTATTTTATAACATTACCATCTTTCACACTTCTTCATATACGTTACTCCTTTTTACATTCTTTTACAAGTTTCATATAGCTTCACATATTTCAATATACAAATACATCACATGACAAATACATTATTCTCTGTTGTTTCACTCTCCCTCTCCTCCCCCCCCCCCCCCCTTGTTGGCCTCTTTCCCGTCCTCTCTCCTCCGCTGCATCACTCCCTTTCTCCACAAACCTATCCCATGGTTCCCATATTTCATGGAATTTATCTAGTTTCTCATATATCGTTGCAGTCAGGTACTCCATTGTCCTTAATTCCGCTATTTTATTCATCACTTCTTTTAGGTTTGGTGAGCACCTTTCTTTCCATTTGGAGGGAATTATCATACGTACTGCCGATAATATATGTTGTAATAATTTATTTCTGTTTTTATTTATATCTTTTACCGGCATTCCCAGTAGATAGGTGTCCAGTTCAATTTCCAATTCCCTACCCATCATACCTTCCAGTATTTCCCTCATTTGTTTCCACATTTCACCCATCTTAGGGCAACTCCAGAAAATGTACTCTATTGTGCCCTTTCCCCTCTGGCATCTCCAGCATCTATCGGGGGCCTGTGCATAGAACTTATGTAGCCTTTCGGGCGTGTAATACCAGTGGAACAGAATTTTGTATCTGTTTTCCTTTACCAGTGTACTAATTGACGCTCTTCCGGCATTCCGCCAGATCTTTTCCCAATCTTCCCTCGTGTATTCTCTCCCTACAATTTTCTCCCACTTATCCATATACGGGAACCTCCACTCCCGCCCCGCTTCCAGGGCCCGATAGATGCTGGAGATGCTACCTTTCGTCTGTGAGTCCTTTCTGCATAGTTTTGCAAATGCTGAAGGTTCAGGGAGTGTCAATGTATCCATTTGTGTCAATTTTTTCCTTTAATTCCTGGAATGTATATAGTTGCCTTGTTTCAGACATCATGTCACCTACTTGGATTATTTTACGTGATTCCCATATTTCCTTCCTCTTTTCTGACCATACTACTGGGATGTTTCTGTTATCCACTATCCATTCTAATTCTGAGACCTCCTCTATCAACCCATATTTTTTATTACTGTACTCCCAGGTTTTTCTTATGTGCTCCATAGGGCCCGTTAATCCATTAACCGAGTTCTTACTTCCGGTTTTCCAGATCAGTGTACACAAGTTTTTTAACCCAGTCCAGTCCCTTTCTATGTGTACCCATTTAGGATCTCTTACCCCTTTTAGCCACGTTACTATTGGTTTAATCTGGGACGCTATATAATATTTTTCTATATCCGGCACATTCATGCCCCCTTTCTCCCGCTCTGTACACATCATTTTTGTAGATAACCGATGGATTTTATATGCCCATATGTACTCCATTAATTTTTGCTGGATTTTTTTGAGTTTAATTTTGGGGATTTTTATTGGTAATGTATTAAATAGGTACAGCATTTTTGGTAGCAACAAAATTTTTACCGCCTCCATCCTACCAATCCAGGATACTGTGTGTGGTTTCCACACTCTAAGCATATCCTCTATCTCACGGAATAGGGGTACGTAGTTACTTTCATATAACTTCTCATATCTCGGCGTGATACACGTGCCCAGATATTTTAATCCCTCCTGTTTCCAGTTCCATTTGTATGTTATTTTTAAATTATTTATCTCCCCCTCCTCCATGTTTAGGGCCATAGCTTCCGTTTTGGCAGCATTATTTTTGTATCCTGATAGGTGGCCATATTCCTCTAATATTTTCATTAAGTTAGGGATAGATGTAATTATCTGGGTTATTGTTAGTAAAATGTCATCAGCGAACAGTGATATCTTATATGATTTGTCCCCTATCTCCAATCCCCTAATATCTGCACAATTTCTTATAAGTGCCGCCAGTGGCTCAATGGCCAGAGCGAAGAGGATTGGAGATAGGGGGCATCCCTGTCGCGTCCCATTTAAGATGGGAAAAGCCTTCGTATTGCCTGTAGGCAGTTTTACTGATGCTGATGGGTCTACATATAGTCCTTTCATTGCTGTTACATATGCGCCGGTTAACCCTACTGCTTCCAGTGTTTTAAATAGAAATGGCCAGCTCAACCTATCGAAGGCTTTCTCCGCGTCTAAACTTAATACTATTGTTTTATCTTTTTTTTTATTAGCTATATCTATCAGTTCTATCACTCTACGAGTATTATCGCCTGCCTGTCTCCCTGCCACAAACCCCGTCTGATCAGCTTCAACTAATTTGGGCATATATTTTGTAATTCTATTAGCTAAGATTTTTGAGTAAATTTTAACATCAGAATTCAGCAGGGCTATAGGCCTGTAACTGGCACAATCGGAGGGGTCTTTCCCAGGTTTGGGGAATACAGATATATGTGAATGACTCATAGACCTAGGGACTGCATCACCCTCCATAAATCTATTATATAGTTTCACCATGTGGGGGACTAATATCCCCTGGAACTCCTTATAGTAAGCATAAGTGAGGCCATCTGGTCCAGGAGCCTTGTTCCTGGGTAATGATTTTATTACCTGTTGCACTTCCATCACATTTATTTCTCTATTTAGTTCGTCTGCCTCTAATGGTTTTAATTTAGGGAGTTTTGCTTTTTCTTGATTTTCCATTTGATCAACAAACGTGCACGGCAATAGATCATTCATCGATGAAACTGAAGATTTATTTGCGTATGGCAACCTTAAGTAATTTTGCCATATCTGTTTAATTTGGGAAACAATTCTATGGCATTAAAACATTAAGCAGTCTTGTCAGCTCCCTACTCCTAGGTTCTGCGTATTGTAGAACACGTCCCTAAGGGGTGGTAATTTGTAGTCCTAGCACATTTCCTGTCCTAGGGTGACAGCGCTGCTTTTTAATAGATACAGCACCGTGATTGAGTGTTGTCTCCCTAGGACAGGAAATGTCCATCTACCATATAGATGAAAAAAACAAAAATTAAAAGAAGCAAAAAATAAATAAATACATCGACATAGATTTCCACCTTAGGACTGTATTGTATTGAATTCTCGTTCTTAGCTTAAGGTACGCGTATTACTTTATAACAGTAAAGTGTAGTATCAGGAACATGTACAGAATTATAATGTAATGCAAATAGTTTATTTTGTTTGTTTTCTTGGATTTTGTGCTCTTTTTACATTTGTACTACAGTATTTCTTTTCTACAGAGAGTTTAGTATATAGAATAGAATATATGATTATGTTTTGTTATAGTAACTGTCATACCAGTATCATGTGCAATGTTTGAAAAGATCTCTATACACCATGACAGTGATGTTTCTAAGATAGTGAGGAATACGCCCGCTCAGGAAAGAAATGAGGCTTTTTTGACAGTTCCATTCAGACTATGATGCTACAGGTCATCTGGGATTTTCTTTTCTTAAATTGTCTTTTTACATACTGCATTATATTCTGCAAGATCCTTGGTTACTTCTCAAATAGCTTACACCGATATTGTAGATGACAACCTGTGATTATATCCTGGCTGCTGTCTGTCTGAGAAGCTCGTTTCTGGGCATTTTCTAGTTCTTTGAATCTGATTATCTATTCTTCTGAAATGGGATCCCTGAGGAAGAAGCTGCTTTCTGTCAATCAGCAGTGGGCAGATGTGACTGGTCTTAAGAGCTCGGACGAAAAAAGCAAATCACAAACCACAAAAAAATTACTGTATGATAGAAAATGCGAAGACTTTTTTATGTGGTATGAAACAAAAGAAATATCTATGATTTATGACATGTACAAATAATCAACACAGGTTTTACCAGCTAGTTTTCATACATGAGATCTTCCTGCTCTGGTGAAAGGATCCATTTTGGCAATGCTACCATTTGATCAAACTGTATCCCTAGCTTCTCTGTGAATTACCGCTCTAGCGGTCGGAATGGCACCATCTTGTCCAGTGCTGCTACTCCCACTATCGCACTGGACGAGAGGGTGCTGTCTAGTGAACATCGGGGCTCCGGCAGTGCATACTTACGGTTTTGCGCTGTCCCGGTGTCCCCGATGTGACAAGGCTGCCAGCTCCTCTGTCTCTTCCCCCCCCCCCCCACCCCTCCGTGATGGCGTCACATCGGGGAGGCGGCGGGAAATTTGAAAGTACAGTGCATGAAATCAGTTTTCTTTGTAGAAAACTGCTTTCAATGTGCTTCTATGTACTAAATCTCGGCAGAATAAAAGGTCTCTGGCGCCCCAGATGTGCCCATATGCAGTAACCCTCTCTTCTGGTGTGATTTGACCACATCCACCACACCAGGTTAGCAAATGGGCACATCTGGGGCACCAGAGACTTTATTTTAATTTTTTTTATTTTACATAATTGTTTGTTTCAAACATTAATATATTCAGAATGTCAGGATGTCTATTGGACCCTTGTACGGACATATTTTGGGAAGTTACAGGCCTACAACATAAAGAAAAATTTACCATTGAAGTCTATGGTGCACTTTTGGTACAGAAATCTGGACCTCAGCAGTGCGCTAGGGAGGTTAATGATCAGCAGCATAGGCAATATTTGTATTTGCAAAATATCACAAATATTTCCACTAATATTCACAATGAATACATACATTCAAGAACTTGTGATCTCCAAACATTATTACCTTCATTTAATGTTCCAATCGGCACTTGTACATGTGCATATTGCGAACGCAATATAGTAGTTCCATGTACTGATGTAAAAAATCTCAAATATTTGCAATTATAAAGATATAGAATTATACATAATTGAGATCTTTGCAAATTCTGGAAGTGCCGATAATGACAATAAAAATTTTAAATTAGAATATTCATGATCAACACTACTGTGGATATGGTACACTGGTACACTCCTCCTGTGTCATAACCTGTACCTGTGTGTTATCTTGTGTTGCATCTTAACTCTAATGTATTGTACAGCGCTGTGTAATATGCTGTCGCTATATAAATAAATAATAATAATAATAATATGGGCTGCTCAGTCCAGTCCGGGAATCCTGCTGCCCTTATGCCAAACGGGACACGCTCAATTGTTTCTGAATTTTCTGCGGCCCAATTGGCTGCAAGAGGTTCACCAGCCAATTGTTTACCACTCCTATAGTGCCAGGTGGCACAACGTGCTTGGGTAATCTGCCCCTTTAATGCACCCCTGATGCCCATTATATCCTCTGTTTAGCAGTATGCATGGGTGTGCTCCTATGTTTGATTTACCTGTCCTGAAAGTATCTTTGTTGCCAAAAGTGACCCATAACAGATTTCTGACATTGCTTGAACTCTGCCTGCCCTGACTTTGCATGGTCTCTGACCACATCTCCTGCCTTATCCATCTGTACCGTATGTTATTGCACTGACCTTTTGTGTATGACCTTTGGCGTGTTTTTTTTATTACGCCTTGTGTTGGTGGTGATTGTGTGTCAAGGCACATTACACCCTGAACATGGTAATATCCCCACAATTGCTGGAGATCTAGAGAAGGATTGTGGGAAAATTACAGAAAAGAAAGTATTTCTCTAGCATGTGTAGTTTTTACATAATTTATAAGTTTGAAAAATGTTTTCAAGTTCAAATTTCGACTTAACTTTTTAGATATAATTTTAAGACTTTTTTTTCCTTACATGAGCATGTAAGGTAAACATGGTCATAAAATAATATGCTTCGGGCTATGTAATTTTTTAAAGTTTGGTGAGTAACAATCTTATTATGTAAATTAAGACACCGTGATCAATTCTAATACGATGTACTTCAACAAATCAAAATCACATGACCACTGTAGCACACATTATATACACAATAATTCAAAAAAAATATTGCGAATGTTTTTATTACAACAACATTAAATCAATCACTTAAGGCCCCCATACACGTGTCAGATTCGCACCGGATTCCGGCACGATCGATTCCGGGCGCGTGCACGCGAAACGATCGTGCCGGAATCGCATGCAGCCCACCTTGTCCGATCGATCAGGTCCGATCGTTCAGGGGCTCAGAATCGGATCCGACGGAGAACCAACATGTTGGTCTTTCTCATCCGATTCTGCCTGGATCAGGGGGAGTTGCCATTTGTGAGGTGGAATCGGAGGTGGAATCGCACACGGAATCGTGCCGGAATCCGCTCGGACAAGGTGGTATGCTGCGATGGATACTCTTAATTGGCCGATTGATCACACCTGCGATTCCCGGCAGAATCACCGGAATCGATCGGATGATGAATCGATTGGACATGGAATCCGACACGTGTATGGCTAGCTTTAAGATGATTCAAGAATCATGGCCACAAAATTTCTGGTGAAAATGCACCTAGTTGACTTCATTACCGGCATTACAAAAAATTTAGTTTTTGCATATATTAATTAAATTTAGCTGAGCTGAGCAAGGCTGATGAATGTATCCAATGTGTGTTCTCAAACACAACCCCAAGGCACGTTTCATATTTTCTTCATCAGGGGGTCATTGGACCCTAATTGGGGACCCAAAATTTTCATGTGTGTAGGTATCACCTTTAAGCCGGCACACCTTGGAGCCACAGAGGGGGAACTGATTGTACAGTACCAAGTTTTAGGAGAAAATCAGTAGGTATTGTATAGATATAGCCTTATAACACAGTGATGAATGGTGCTCCCCAGTTCTACTGGATTCAGAAGTGTCACTGTGTTATAAGGCTACGTCTATACAATACCTACTGACACTCTCATAAAACTTGGTACAAATTAGTATGTATAAATATTCATTATATATAAATTATATATCATTAATAAGTGTCTTAACGCAATTAAAAACGTCTAATGCAGGGTACAAATGGCTCAATATTCGTCAGATATCGGCAGAGCCGGGGAGACAGCTCTGCTCTCCCCAGCTCAGCCGAACTTTGCCTGGAGACCAGCGGTCTCTAAGAAAGCATCGGACATCGGCCGTATTTACGGTCATGTCCGACATGGCTGTTTTCGAGAGGGATTGATTTCTCGAAAACAGAGATGGCCACATATAATATGGGCCAGATAGATAGCCGTGAGCGCGCATGGCACTTGAGCAGCCATCGCCTGGCCCATATCTGCAGGTCTGTACCCTGCTTAAGAGTGTAATTCATGCTTGAAATTTTCAATCTAACTTAATTTTCTTTAAAATATGTGGACTGTTTATGGTTAATCTTTACATCTGTAAACTGTAGTATGTAAGAAAAAGCTTTCATTTCTCAGGTCATTAATAGTGAAGAGATGGTTCATAATATTGAAAAACAAATGGCAAAGGCAGATAAAAAAACACTGATCATTAAGAATAGGAAACACAGGAATTGTTCTACTTATAGCCCCAGCCTCGTGTAGGGACTTATCCGTTTGTTCATTTAGATGTAAGCTGTCAGTTGTTTTTCATACCACTCATTTTAACCATGCAAAGAAAATGGGATTAAATACAAACTTGAAAACAATTATAATTTTAATTCTAATTTAATATTTGGCAGATAAGAGAAACAAATATATCGTATGCATCTCTGGTCTAATGTAATCAAGTCTTCTATGCCCAAAAAACACAAATGTGTAAACATGTGATGGCAGCATTGAGCAGAAGCAAGCACGGTACTTCTTTAAAAAAAATTTCCATGGTACTGTTGAATTTGTTTTTCTTTTTTTGTTAATTGTCTTGGTTTTCTTATATTCTGTGAAAATAGCCAATAGACAGATCAATGATTTACAAAGCAACGAGAAGACAACGTGTCAATTTCATCATGGAATTGATTGGTAAAAGACAACCTAAATGTGATTGAAAAGACAACTGGGAACATTTTTCTAAATGTATTTACTAAGCATCATCAATTTAAGGATCTTTAAAAACAAGATAAATAAGAATACGAAAGCCTATATGTGCAGCAAAATAGCACGGCATGTACCACCAACAATAAAAGTAAGCTTACAGCAGACAAAAGATGACCATTTTTTTATTAGTTTGATTGTGGATGGACTTGGAAATAATATCTATAATTATAGGCTAAAGATGACATTGACTGGACAGGTTAAAATAGTGGACTAAATCTCAGTTAGGGCTTATCTACTCTTTCGGGATCTATTCGATTCTCTATTAGAATAAAAGAAAATTCTACTGTCAGAGGTGCAAGAGGATATTTAGATTTGCTCTAGGGTCCCTCGTCTCTGGAATCCTTTATGCAGCAAATTTGTACTTGTGCGATTATGCTTGACAAGCTATTGTTTCCAACAAGACCATAATGGCAGCATTACAATCCTACAAATGGATTCAAGAGTATTTTGTTTAGTATAAAATTCTAGAGCATTGTGTTTCAACTTCTTCAAAAGTTCTACCTAAAGGTACACATAGACATTTAGATCCCCATTAGTTTTGCCGGCGATCGACAGTGTGGAGACATCATGCGAACGAACAGGAATCACTGACACTGCCACCGACACATCTATTCCTGCTCGATACTTTGTATGCGGACTCTAGATTGAACAGGGATTTAACATCTTGGTGGGTCCCTGTTTGATCCGTTCTTTGCACGATTTCCACCTTTTTGGGTTGATCGCTCAAGGTGGATAGCCATTGATCAATGATTGATCTTCGGGAATGCCCAAGCAGATCGATCTTTGGGGAATCTATGGCATATCTATATGGAGGGGGGGCTTCACAGTGTATGTTTTCCAAGTATTATTTGTAATGCAAAGATGGGGGGATCAGTGTCTCACCAGCATCAATCAACTACCTGTATAGAAATGCTTATAACAAGTCCTGTAAGTGGGACCTGAGAATGCTTTTTTTTTGCCATCCAGGGTAGATCGTAAAGTATACTTTATAACCCGATTTTTCCTCTTTAAAGCTTTAAGGGAATCCCTAACAAGAAAAATAAATCCGGAGTCAGTGGAAAAATTACCTACCCCAGACCGAGTCTCTGCTGTATTAAAATTCCTGTGTTTAAGGCATGTCACACAGATGAATTTTAATGCATCTGAAACACATTCAATACAATGCAATGCACATGTACACCTAGATGCATGTCGCATTCGGTACTCAAACATGCTAACTTCTCACCCCCAGGTTTTTTTTATACAATAATATTAACACACCACTAACAGCAAATATAGACATGGCCTTACAATGGTACAGATTTGCACTCTTTAAAACAACTTTAAAAAATATTGGCTTAGGATTTAGCAGTTATGCAGGTACCATCCCATGGGAGGTCAATCAGCCACGTCTCAAGCTACTTTTAAGATTTCTTTACTCCCTTCTATTCATTTTATTTATGCATGTACTTCCACTACCTACCTCTGTAATAGATAAACTTTGTTTTTGGAACAGTTGTGTACAATAAAAGTCTCATCCATCAAATAAGGTTCAATGAAAGTGCGTACACAGTATAGACAATTGAACCTGTTAGGACTATTTTATACCCAAAGAAAACACATGGCTGACCTAGCACTCAAAACAAAGAACATGTAATGCAGGATATTTGACTGTAAATGCCAATTGTGACCTGGGAAATGTGATTTCATCTATATGCACGTCTAATGTATTGAGTTTCCTTGGAAAAACACAATGAGGCAATTTGAGCATTTCTACAAATGTTGAAAAGAATGTATATCACAGTATAGGAAATTAAGTTAGCGAATGTAAGTTTAGACTAATAAATCTATGTTGAAGTGGTATATACCACTTGGTATATACCATTTCTCTTTCTCTGTTGTTGGTGAGAGGCAGACTCTCATAACAAAGCTTGGTCCCACAAATGTATTAAGGTAGCCATACACCTTACATCTTACTATACAATTTCTATACAATCAACCTTTCTTCTACCAAAACCATGTAATTTTTTTTTTTTTATAATTATCTTTATTGGTTTTTAATATTCACAAACAATCATAATACATTTTCATATTCGTAATAAAATTATATTATCCTGACTTTCCTGTTATTTTGTTAGCAATAACTCCTTCCTCATATCTCTCAGACTTCTCATTCTTACTCCTATCATTCCTTCCCATTCATACTGCCCTATATATCTTCACTGATGTTTATAGCTCCGACTTGTTGTCATTTTAGTTCTATAAATGTGTCCCAATAATTCCAGATTTCATGGAAATTTCTCGTTCTGTTTTTTAAACATGCTGTAAGATATTCCATCGTTCTAATCTCTGTGATTCTAACATATAGCTCCTTGGTTGAGGGGGGGAGTCGTGATTTCCATTTCCTTGAGATAGCACACCTAGCTGCCATCAGGATATATTGGATCAGTCGTCGCTGGTTTTTGTTCATGACTTTAATCATGGATCCTAGTACATGCGTTCTGATATCCAATTGGATGTCGGCATCTACTGCCCTCTTTAAAATTTCATTAACGTTTTCCCAGTACGCTTCGAATTCTGGGCATGACCAGAAAATATGGTCTATTGTACCTTAATCCCTTGAGCATCTCCAGCATATATCCGTTGCTTGTGGATATATCCTATGAAGTCTGTCCGGGGTGTAGTACCACTGGAATATAATTTTGTAAAGGTTCTCACGGTGGGAC
>CM070036.1:135095350-135111493 GCA_036250615.1 Ptychadena robeensis | reverse complement strand
CCTGATAATACTTATAGAGATCCGGGCTCCCATTCCTCCCCTTTCTCTGGGTCTACACATTAACTTCATTGAAATACGGTGATTCTTATACGCCCAAATAAATTCCATAATGTTTTGTTGTACCTTGTGTATTTTATTATATGGTATTTCCACCGGTAAAGTATTAAAGAAGTATATAAGTTTAGGTAAAATCATCATCTTTATCGTTTCTATTCTGCCCATTAAAGATATAGTATGTTTCTTCCAGCTTTTTAAAGTCTCTTCTATTTCTCTTAATAGATTAGGGTAGTTATTACCATACATTAATTAGTATTTGGGTGCGATATTCCCTCCCAAATATCTTATTCCTCCCTCCGTCCATCTCCAGCTGTAATGTTTTTTAAGGGCTTCTAGTTCCTGGTTACTATGATTTAACGCCATTGCTTCTGTCTTTCCAGTATTATGTTTGTACCCTGAAACTTCCCCGTATGCGTTAATGTCTTTTGTAGGTTGGGGAGGGTGGTCGTCGGTTGAGTAAGCGTTAGGAGCACATCATCCGCATAGAGGGCTATTTTGTACCTCTCTCCCCCAACCTCTACTCCCTTTATATCATTGTTTTCCCTTATTTGTGCCGCCAATGGCTTTATGGCCATGGCGAAGAGGATGGGGGAAAGAGGACATCCCTGCCTTGTACCATTCTTGATCGGAAATTTCTCTGATCGTCCTATTGTCATCTTCACTGATGCGGTTGGAGCCGTGTACAGCCCTCTTATTGTGGTGACGAAGGCACCCTCCAGACCAAAGGCCCCCAAAGTTCTCATTAAGAAGGGCCAACTCAGTCTGTCGAACGCCTTCTCCGATGAGGACCTTTCTAACCTTCCAATCACCATGTATTCTATCAGGGAGGCCACTATACTACAGAGTTGTTGATAGATCTAATGGTCACGATTTTTAGTTAAAATTTAATGGGATCGTTTATCAAAATCGATCACACAATCGGATTGAATAAAAATTGAAGCATGCCAAAAGCGATCGAATGATCAAAAAAATCGGACAGAAAAACGAACGTTCACAGATCCGTTCTGATGAATAATTTGAATAAAAAGCAAAAGAATCGAGTGCTGTAAGTTGTCTCATGCGATCGTTTTAAGCGATCCATCTATAAATCTTGTGGAAATTACCTTTGTTTGTGTGCTGTTGGTCACTGGCCAGTTCTTTAGTTAACACCACTCCCAACCCATAAATGTGTGCGTGCAAGACATATTGAGACTTTCAGGATAGAATCGCCCAGAAATTTAATGCATGGCATGTTGCAGTTTGCGATCGTTTTCACAAATTAAAATGGATTCCGGAATCGGATGGGTGATTAAAAAATGATCGCTGGATCATTGGTACGTGTATACCCAGCTTTAGTCATTATTAAATACTGCTTGAGGTACCAGATTACCATATGTCACAGGCTATTGGTGGGATGTGGTCTGGAGATCTACTGTATGTGAAGTAGGTGAAAGTTATTGTTTTGGTTGGGATCAGCTTTAGATCTTTTAAATTTTTCTTATTAAATTTACACCATTAGTATTTCATACCTCCAGTCTATTACCTTTTTTTTTCTTTTAAAAAGCCTGCAACTGCGCTAACATCACAATTGACTGTTATGTGTTATGTGTTGATGTCAGCACATGTACCAAGGCACAATACTTTGGTGATGCTTTGTTATCTGGAGGGTTTTTGGGACACTAAACAAACAGTGGAGAGACTTCTCTGGTCTTGAAATCACTCATGCAATTGTGCACATACAAATTACATTCTATATGAAAGCACCGGTTAAGATACATGTATAAATTTTTCATTAGATTCCCGAACGATCGAGCACCATGCACATTCGTGGCGATCACTCGTTTGGGAATCAAATCCTGCCCACCTGGAGGGATCGATTCGGCTCCAAGAAAATGATGATCGAACAGGGATCCAACATGTTGGTAAATCCCTCTTTGATCACCATTACTTTGGACGAGGACCCTCGATCCCCATTCAAAGTCAGCCACCTAAAGTGGTGCACATTGATTCATTTCAATTTTTGCGCCACCACGTTGTGAGCAATCATTCATTGATCACACATGATTTTAATTGCGGCACGGAGATTGCGGGAGATTGCTGGCACCCATTGGTCTCCTGCGGTATCCCGTGATTAGAATCGCAGCACGGAGATCACTGGCACCACAGGAAGTGGGGGGTGGGACATGACATCTTGCTCCACTTGTGATTGTGATTTCTTAGCACGCCTTTTTTTAATGTCTATGGCCGCATCGTATTGGCTCACCATAGTGGCCTTTAGTTGAAGTGGGGGCAAGCCGATTTAACTAAATGGAAGCGATCACAAGCAAGTGTCGCACGCGATTAAAAGCGTGTCCATGTCGCGGCTGGTCACTCAAGTGTGGACAAGCCCGTTAGTCACATGAGGGGACAGGACATCTTGCCCCAACCCGCCTGATCAAGCCCTTAGAGAGTGAATGACGCCATTTAAATGACATGCGATTTTTAAACATGCCCATTCATGTCTAAGGCCCACGATAAAAAAAAGTGGTGACCCACGTTTCTGATCGCACACGAAGTGGGGACAAGCCCTTTTAACTAAATGGTACTTATCACCCGCGAGTGCCCAGCCCTATTACAATCGTGTCCGCGGCTGATCGCTCAAGTGGGGACAAGCCCTTTAGACACATTAACAACACACAAGGTCATTAGCTGGGTCACCAGCTAAATTTATATATCTAACCCCCAATTAATTGAGCTTAATTAATAATTATTTTTTGAGGACATTTAGCTACAAGCTATCTGCAGTTTCCTAGCCTCTATACTTGATTTGCACTTGCCATTAACAAAGTCAGGATAATTAGCTATCACTTTGTATGGGATGTATAGTAAAGCTAAAAATAACCTGATTTTTTTCAGAACATTATTGATTACTTAGCTAATTACTCAGCAGACATAAGAGGCATGCATCAGATATATATTATATTTCCATCTTCAAATACTAAAGGATTTTATGGATGACTATATATAAGTATTCATCATCCATCATATTCAATATTTCATCAGGATATTACCCTAAATAATTGAGTATCACAGACATATGTACTAGATGAACAGGACATTTAGTGCACAGTCAACAAAGGATGGGGGGCAGATGCACAAAAAAGATCAGAGAGGAATTAGAAGATTCCCCAGGGTTCCAAAATCAGTTTTAAGATTGTATTACTTCCAGCGTTCACATGACAAGATGAGGAAATCTACAGAAGAAAAGAAGGTAAAATTAACCTGAATTCATTTGAATGTGAAGCGTTTTGGTTATATTCATACAAATTCACCATACTCTACAATGGGAATACATTCAGGTAACAATCAAAATCTACAACGGATATATATATATAGTAATTTTACCTTCATTTACCCGGATCTGCAATCACATATACACATATTTATGGAAAAAAAGGCTTAATCTGCTCTTTCATGGGTCTGCCGCAATACAAGATATATATTGGGAGACATATGTTTAGTCTGCATTTTTGAGAAATTTGCATTTTAATAAAAGTTGCCATTGCTTAGTGAATATTTATTAAATTGAAGCGGCAAAGCAATTTTTAGCTACGTTGGAGCTGGGAAATTTGCTAGATGCAAACGTAGAAGATGATGAACAGGCGGTAAACAAATCTAAAAGAAAACTTTCCTATTTAATAAATGATTCCCATTTTCTTTTCTTAAAAGCTGTAATATTTTTAGTCTCAGCTGGTAGAAAAATACCGGTTATACTAAATGAATGGTCTGCGCGAGATCACCAATTTCCATGCTATTACTGTATAAAGTGATATTTTGGGCACTATATAGGTACAGTAGTAAAATACTAACTAACTATACTATAATTTAGACAATTTCATGGTTCTTTTTGTTAAACGATGGCACTAAAATGTAACAGAAAATTGTGGCGTGTATGCCCTGCTTCAGCCATCGATAAATATAGAGAGTTTGGAGTTCAAGTGATACCGTTTATTGGCTAACTGAAGTCATTAGAGAAGCAAGCTTCCGGATATCGCAGATCCCTTCTTCAGGCTAATCTTCAGATTAGCCTGAAGAAGGGATCTGTGATAAATCGAAAGCTTGCTTCTCAATTGACTTCAGTTAGCCAATAAATGGTATCACTTGAAATCCAAACTCTTTATATTTTGTATGTATAAAACCCCTAAAATAAATACAATTCTACTCGGAATTTGGAGCTCGGATGAATAAAGATCTAAGCACATGTTTATTTTTGTATTTGATACATTCTAACCACAAATTCCATAGTTCATGGACTACATTAATGTCATTGCATTCCCCTGAAGGAGCTTATATTCTGATGTCCCTATTAAGCCATATCCCAGGGACATGTTGGCTGAAGGTGATAAACTCCAAAGTGTGGTGAGGGGAAACAAAGCAACTGGAGGAAACTCAAACATACATAAAACAAGTGCACAATGTCCATGAACATAGTATTATACATTCACAGTAGGAATTGAGCCCTTGTCTCTAGACCTGGAAATAATCATAACAATTACGAAAGCCTCAAAAAATGGTAAGCATTGTAACAAAAGCTTACCATTATCAAACAAATGTTATCAATATGTATATTTTAATTTAAAAGCTTCGATTCCCAGATCCCTTGAAGTTACAGTGGGTATGGAAAGTATGCACACAGCACCCTATACTGACAGAAAAACACAGAATTGTAGACATTTTTGCAAATTTATTAAAAAAGAAAAACTAAAATATCACATGGTCCTAAGTATTCAGACCCTTTGCTGTGACACTCATATATTTAACTAAAGCTAGCCACACACGGGTAGATTTGTAAAACGATTCGAGTACAATCAATCAACGTGCGCGGTCACGGTGATTGATTGTACTCGAATCTGCTTACAATCCTTCCTGTGTGTGCTGTCCTTCGAGGGGGTTCAATAGAGCCCCCTCGAAGTACCTCGATTGAATGGGTTTCCAACATGTTGGAAAACCACACTCAATCACCAACACTCTACATGAAAGAGCAGAGTCTGTGTGAAGGGGGCGGAGTCAGCACTCTTCACTGCAGCCGGGCTCTACGGGGAGAGAAGCTGGCTGGATTTCTCTTCAGATTTCAACATGTTCGGCTTTACATGCTGGAAGCCGGAGAGAACTCTAGCTAGCCGGAGGTCTTTATTGAACGGTAATCGATGTGCCCATGTGGTGCACATTGATTTCCGTTCAATTGATCCCCGATCAATCACAGCGTGGTGACGTCACCACGCTGTGATTGATTGGTGGTCGATTGCACGGGAATCTACCCGTGTGTGGCTAGCTTTAGGTGACGTCTATGTCTTGAGATGGTTTTACGCCTTTAGTTGAGTCCAGCTGTGTTTGATTATACTGTTTGGACTTAATTAGGAAAGCCACATATCTGTCTATATAAGACCTTACAGCTCACAGTGCATGTCAGAGCAAATGAGGTCAAAGGAAGTGCCTGAAGAGCTGAGAGACAGAATTGTGGCATGGCACAGATCTGGCCAAGGTTACAAAAAACATTTTGTGGTTCAATGCGCAGTTAACAATTCTTCATTTCATGGGAAAAGAGTAAAAAATTAAAGGGGGTCTGAATTCTTTTGTAATTAACTAGTAAATTATTCTAGCTTTGGTATATGAGTGGAACGCTGCTTTATTTTGTCTACATGTAGCAGCTTAAACTGACCCTGCAGACCTTGTAGATGAAACCTTGAGGATTCCAACATTATGACAAGGAGAAGACTTAAAGGATCTGAGAAATCCACTCTCTGTTTCCTAATTCATTTACCCAAAATAAGCCACATCTGTGTTCCCACTGCATATGCACCATCTCATACTGACCATATATAAACAAAAAAGGTAAAAATATATTAGAGACTATTACGTAAGTGGGTGTGCATGCAGAAATTTTGCATTCATAAATTTTTGACGGGCCATTTAGACTCTTTAATGAAAAAGTTGAAAATCGACTCATAGTTTTGACTAGAATCAAACTTTCAAATAAAAAATATGCTATGGTGTTAGTCGCGAATATAATCATCGTGAATTTTAATTGCCAATATTAGTTGAAAAATTAGCAATTAGAATATTTGTGATCAACATTGATAAGTCGAAATTTCGAATTAGAAAATACTTAAATTACAGTAATAGGCCATTTTTTGATGGTGAAACAGGAGGTTGAACTTTTATCATGTGGATGTTATATTTACATATTTGTAAAAAGCATTTTAGATCTACAAGTTATTATAGTGACAGAGAATAGTTATTCTTGACCCCACATTATGCCTGAGGACAGAATTTACCAAGAAAGGAAGGAGGGCAAACAATGCCATACATTTGTCAAATGCTACAAAGACCCTTATTAAAATATTCTGAAGAAGTCATACTGGTACTGGACAATACGTAATTAAAGGACATGCTATCTTGTATTGAATTGTATATATATCAACAAATGTAATAGTTTGTGTATATACACATATATATAACATTTTAGTTGTGTTTAATTTTTGAACATATAAATGGAATAAGTAAAGAGATAGCTTAAAGTGCATGTAAACTAAAAAAATTTATAAAACATATACACATAACTCGCCCATATCCATTCCTAATCCAGGGATGACCCCTAAAAATAAATATGTATCTTCCCTGCCTGTTTGCTCCACTGCTGCCATGTCTGGAGTGTGGCGGGTCCTTCAGGCAGCAAGATGGAGGAGTGGGACTCTTTTGGTCTCACTCCTTCCATCAATCCGAATCTGAATCCAGTGACGCTCCACCCCTCCAGCATCACCGAATTCAGATGTGGCTGGCTGTCTGGCGCAAGGGGGATTGCGGACGCCTACCTTCCCAAGTCCCCTTGTGCCCGGAGCATCACTGTGGTGGCAGAGCGCCAATGGCTTTTTACACTTTTAACCAGGCCATTTTTTTTTTACCTCTGGGGCCGATAATAGAAAGCATATGAGGAGTTGGTAGGTCTGCTTTAAAAGTTTCATAACATTTCATAATTTTGATGAAAGTCTGGATCACCAGGTAACACATTTTAAAGATTTTAAAGAGAAATATAATTTTTTTTAATGGATAATCCATTCACTGACTATATTCTGACTTTTCATTTTCATGTAATAGTACAGGGTTAGTCATTGAACAGAATTTAAATTTGCACTACAAAAAAATCCCATCTTTCTTTAATTTCCTGTTTCATGTTGTACATTCTTCGCTTCGAATTACACCACAGGCAGGTTCATTGTCAATCCAGGTTATTCCCTCGTGCCTTCTTTATCTAAAAATTGCAACTTTCACTTCTCACTCATTCCATCATGTCACTGGCACACAACGAATACCAGCTTTAAATGAGGTCATTGGGTAAAGGAAAAAAAATAAAAAACTGAATAAAAGCAAGGGGAATAACCTTAACTCTCGCTTCCAATTTCACTAAGCGCCCAACCTGATAGGACAACGGCAGCAGGGAGCAAACATTGACTCTAAATCAGGTCAGCAGATCCTGGAATGTAGATGAATGTAATCAGAGTCAAAACAGAAAGCAAGAACCTTTGTCCCCATTACATAATTCATGACAGCCCCTTCCAATAATATATATCTGTGGTGACTGTAATCAGGATGGGGACAGCAGGCTAATAAATATAGTATGTAAGGAGCAGAGACAGATTATCAGCATCCACTTTATCGAGTTGATTCAACTCATCACAAACATCTGCTGGTATGAAGGTCAATTTACTTAAACAGATAAATTGAATCTGGAATAAAACACATTTGATTTATTGATATTGTGGAAATGTTGGGTATAGGTGTGTAAGAAATAAAGACAATGATACAGCACATAGTGAGAGCCTGCAGACATGTTATAGAAAATGATCAGGAACAAACTATGAACATGATGCAGGAAAGACTGGGAACATGCTTTCAAAATGGAAAAATACTGCAGGAATGTTTCAGAAGATGGACAGAGATTTTGGCTATGCTATAGCATAAGGTCAGGTAGGCATGTTGCAAAAGATAATTATGGAGTGCCTGTCAACTTCCCAAGTGTTAACCCTGAAAGTTGCTTAGTTTGTTTACAAACATTACTTACCCCAAACAACACTTGGATTGGGATTGCTTACCTGTCCCAGGTGAACTTGCAGCATCCCTCTATGTCAGCATACTCGACAATTTTTTCTGGTTCCTCCTCTCCCACATCAGCGATGTTGCAGAGGAGATGGGCTGGGGCGCAATTGACCTGCATGTTAATCAGGGGGTTAAAGAAGATGGTCGCCCTACTACTAGTCTATGGAGCCTATGGCTTAGTGTCTAGGAAGGGATTAAAAAAAGGTTCCCAAATCATTTAAGCTTGCCAAGGGTTTACTATCTCAGCAAACTAAAATTAGATTGCGGAATCTGCAGGTAACTCTTGCAACAGTTGATATCAAAGTTCACGGATCTATAATTAAAAAGGTACTGAATCCAGACTGTTTGTCCAGGTGTACTGGAACAAGCCAGCCTTTTTTATTCTGCCCAAAAGGAACTTGAAAGGAAGACATAAACAACATCAAAACATAAAGGTAAAGTCCTGGCCTACTAGAACAGTGCCTGCTCATTGATGAATAAAAGTTGGAGAGGTTTGTCAACAATAACATTAGAAACAAAATCCAGCCAACTTCATGGTATGACAAAAAATGTTATGGTTTGGGGTTGATCTGCTGCTTCAGGGTCTGGGAGATCAACAGCCATTTACATACTCCACATTATCAAAGTGTGCATGATGTCCAAAAGTTGAACTAGAAAAAGCAGAAAAATATCCTTCAACACAATCTGACTTTTGTGCTAAGCCATTTTATGTAATTCCTTCTTTGGCAGCATGGAAAGGGGAGAGAAGGTATGTTCCAGGCTCTGTCCTTCAGAAAGAAGGAAACCTGACAGTTTTTTAATTGGTCAGGAAAGCAATATGGGCAACATTTGACCATATTTTTTCTATCTACCTCATACTTCCATTCATACATGATGGTGATGTCCAGGGTCTGCGCCAGAAGACTCTACAACACATGAAACTCTTACTTTCCATAAGGCCTGCAGACGGCAGTGCACTGTTTATATTCTTGTTTTTGTTGAAGCAGTGCCAATGATCAAAGAATCCTCTGAACCGTTGCATAACGACTCACACATTAAACAGCATATTAAATGGAACATTTTTATGAGAACACCGTGTTTATAAGGAGGTAAGGTACAGTGCCACTCCGCTGCATTACACATACATAGAATCCCTACGAAGAAGGTTGTACTGTATCCTGTGTTAACTAATATTTGGAAAAGGAAAATCAAAAAGAGATGTAAGAATGAACCATGGAAAGTTATGAAGTACTTTCTTTGATCTCGCTGAATAATAGTCACAAAGTGTTTTCCTTGATAAGCACTTTCAACAAAGATGTTCGGGCCAGCCAGATGTGTAGCTGGGAAGAAAAACATAAACACTGAAATGTGCTCCAGAGCTTGTGATAGATTACTATCCCTGTTATGACAATTTATTACTGTGAGAGAGGGGAATCATTTGTACATATGATAAGAAAATTGAAGTGTTTTCTTCACTTTGAAGCTGAATGCGGCAAGGGCAACCTTAGCATAATGGTAACAGTATACATTTCCTCAAATATTTGTAAATATGTTTGCAGAAAAATGAATTTAAGTGGATCTTTATGCGTATCTATATTTTAAGCTCTGTTAAGGTACATTCAGATCCAACATTTTCTATTACTATCCCTTTAGAAATGTAAAAGTTGCCATTCTTACTCTTACCGACTTAGAAAGACATTGCTCCTCTGACCCATGTTTATTTATTTTAGTGTCTTCCCTCTATCGACAATTCTCCTCCCAATCCTCTTTCACTAAACTTTCCTATATGCATGCCTGGGAGCAGGACCTGGGCCTGACGGCTGATTGGATAAAAATGTACAGCAATGCGGCAGGCAGTTCCCGCAATGTTGTTTCTTTAGAAAATGCATTTAAAGTACTAATACGCTGGTACCTTACACCTGCCCACATTTTCATCCTCAGCCTTCTGTAGGGTCCCTTCTCCATGTGTGGTGGGAGTGACCCAGGGTGCTTAAACTGTGGGTTTGGAGTTAAAACCTTATACACACAGTTGTGAGCATACCACTGATAAAATGGTCTGCTCAATGGGCACCCACCTCAATTGCCAGCAAAGCTAGCTTCTTTTGTGTTTCTGGCCACCCGTTTGGTGATTGCAAGGTCCTGGAGGCAATCAACCCTGCAATTCTAGCCAGTAAACAGCACTTAGCAAGCATTTTAATCAATGAACACTCAATCCTATCTGATTCCAACAAGCGTTTTCCTAAAAATATAGTCCCCCTACTTTGACTACCTGAAGGCTTTCCCTTGAACTTTTTACCGTTTCTAGTGGTCTCAGAGTTCTCTACCTCCAGTTGGTCTCTGTTTTCTCCTTCCCCCTTATCCCTTTTCACCTCATTTCTGTCTTTTCTTTACTCCTCTTCCCTTTTCAGTGAAGATAATTGTACTATTCTCTTTGCATTGCTGAAGATATTGTGTTAATTTATTGATTTCTAATGTGGTTTCTTTTGTTCTAAAATATTTATTGTTGTTTACAAAACTCAATAATTTTATTTTAAAATATATATATTTTTGAAAATACGTTTATACATATGGTATTTACCCTTCAATTGTATCCATATGCCAGCATCCCAATTAGTGATGGCCCGAACTGTTCGCCGGAGAACTATTCGCGGCAAACATCGCATGTTCACGTCCGCCCATGTTCGCGAACATATGGCGAGTTCGGTTCGCCCCCTATCTTTTAACATTGCACAAACTTTGACCCCTGTGAGTCACAGTCAGCAGACATAATCCAGCCAATGAGCACCCCCCCACAGGACGCCATTACACATTCTGCTGAAGAAGGAGAGAGTTAGGAAAGAGAGCTGCTGCTGCTGCTATAGGGAACCATTAGCTAGGGCAGTGTTCTGTGTGATCTACAGTCTTCACTGAATATCCCATCCATCCATCCATGGGGAATATCCATCTCCCCCAGTGTCCTCCACACTGACCATCACCACCAGGGTCCTTCACACTGACCATCACCACCAGTGTCCTCCACACTGACCATCACCACCAGTGTCCTCCACACTGTCCATCTCCACCAGTGTCCTCCAAACTGACATAACCACCAGTGTCCGCCATACTGACCATCCCCCCCAGTGTCCTCCACACTGTCCATCTCTACCAGTGTCCTCCATAAAATTAAAATTCACCTTTTAACGTGGAAAGCAGATCTTCACAGGTTGTTTCCGCTGGAATTCACACAGGCATTTACCAACCATGTTGTTTGGTGCTCTCCAGCTCCCCTCTTATGTTCAAATCCCATTGACTATCATTGTAGAAATCCTTTGTGCGGATTTATTGCGTGAAAAAAAATAATTTCTTGGGAGTTTTGCCATGGATCCCCCTCTGTCATGTCATTGTCCAGGTGTTAGTCCCCTTGAAATAACTTTTCCAACACTATTGTGGCCAGAAAGGGTCCCTTTGTTTTTTAATGTTCGCCTGCCCATTGAAGTCTATGGGGTTCGCCGGGTTCGCGAACTTTTGCGGAGGTTAGCGTTCGCTGTTCGCGAACATCAAATTCCGGGTTCACGCCATCACTAATCCCAATTTAATATTTGTAAAGGCCCCCATACACGGGTCGGATTCCGGCCGGATTCCGGGCCGATCGATTCCGGGCGCGTGCACGTGAATCGATCGTGCCGGAATCGTGTGCAGCCCACCTTGTCCGTCCGATCACGTCCGATCGTTCGGGGGCCCAGAATCGGATCCGTCAGAGAACCAACATGTTGGTCTTTTTGATCCGATTCTGCACAGATCAGGGGGAGTTGCCATTTGTGAGGTGGAATCGGAGGTGGAATCGGACACGGAATCGTCCCGGAATCGTGCCGGAATCCGTTGGACAAGGTGGTATGCAGCGATGGATACTCTTAATTGGCCGATTGATCACACCTGCGATTCCCGGCAGAATCGCCTGAATCGATCGGATGATGAATCGATTGGACATGGAATCCGACACGTGTATGGCTAGCTTAAGAAGAAAATTCTTTCTTAAATCTGCCAACGGGATTTCTACAGCATCAATTATAAATTAAGTGAATTTTAATTAATTAAAACAAAATAGAAAATGCTATTCATCAATAGTGATGGCCGAACTGCCCGCAAGCATGTTCGCCCTCCTTCTCGCCGGCGGACAGTACGGGTGTTCGACCCGCCGTGTCCGCCGACAAGAAGGAGCCCTCTATTCTTCCTGCGGTGGGATCATTAGCAGCGAGATCCCGCCGCAGGAAGAATCTTTCACTGAAGACCGGGTAGAGAACCCGGTCTATCAGTGAAAATCCGGCTCGTAAACCCGGATGTGACGTCAGTGACGTCACATCCGGGTAGCACAACCAGGAACTATGCGTTCCAGGTGCTGGATGTGACGTCACTGACGTCACATCCGGGTGTATGAGCCGGATTTCCCTGATAGACCGGGTTCTCTACCCGGTCTTCAGTGAAAGATTTGGGGAATTTGAATATGTCCGCGAACGGGCGGACGGCGGACTTTTTTAAAAGTCCGCTCCGCCCGTTCGCGGACGGACACGGCACTTGTTCGGCCATCACTATTCATCAATCCAAACTGGCGCTTTAGTGCATAACTGATAAAATATGTAATATGTCAATGATAACTATAACAATGTTCCTGATTGGTGTTACTAGTCTGTCTGACAAGTATCGAGTGGGGACCGACAGATGAGCTGTGCAGAGCAGCGTGATGATGTCATCACACTGCTCTCCATTGCTTACAGCATCGGCGGGCACCCTTTGTGTGCCTGCCGTTAGTTTCAATGGGGACTCTAGTCCCCATTTAAACTAATGGCATTGGCCAGAGATTTACGAACATTAACTGACAGAGCTTTCGGCACCCGCGATAGACAGCCTATTTTGCCGCCGGCTGACGTCCATGAGTGTGCACGCACATCGGTCGGTGGCAAAATTGTCCGCCGCTCGTTGCATGTGTGGGGACCCTTAGGCTAGTATGGACCAAATGAATTTGTCCCCTAGTAGGATAGATGTTCTTTGTTTTGGTAGCACATCTGCCAGACATAGATGAACCAATCTCTACATCTCCAGCAGTTTTGGGAATAATAATATGTTTAAAGGCTCTGCAATTCCCAATTGCAATTGGATTACCTAAAACATTTTTCAATTGATAATTCATCAAAAATAAAGACTCAACCCAGAAGCAAGACATCTGATTTCACTGCATTTATACATCGCTTCACAATATATGGGCTTTGTTCATCAACATTCACTTACTCTGCTCTGATGAATAATGTATCTGCATTTAAGAAATAGCAGCACAATCCCTACACACATATTTTCATCATCTTGGCATTCCTCAACATTCTTTGAGTAAAACACTCACTGACTTCAAACTGGCCTATTAGAACACAGGTGATCTGGGTACATTTATGGAGGCATATGTTCCTGAAATCTCCCAGATTATTACAAGTAGCCTCCAGGGTATTTTATAAACCTGAACTCAAACTACAAGTTCAGCAATAAATCATGTTTTTCCTCTGTAAGACACTGGGAGGGTGCAGTAGTAGAAATTAAACCACAACAGAAGTTTGAATGGGTGCCAGTGCTAGAAATTCTTTTCTACAAAACACTCCCCATACTTAGTGTCCTGCCTTCCACATTCTTCCCCTTAACCCTTCCATAACAGGCCCACAAGCAAGTCTTTGATAGGACTACAAAAATATACAATCTCAAACAACATGACACTGTCCGGGTGCGCACAGTTTATTGCCCCTTCTATACATTTAAGAAGAATTAGATACATTTCATAAGATAAAACTTCATCAAAATCACAGAGCTTATCAAATCTCTAATATTAATAACAACCATAATAAAAATGTATTAAAACAAGAACAGAGCCGAAATTATTCTGTGTATGATGCACTGTTACATAAACATCCTACACAGGTATAGATCATACAGTACACAATACAGCAAGACGTAGATGAAAAATACCAGTAATAAATAACAATAAGGATATGTCAGGTAAGAGAAGTCTTAAGCGGTTAGATTTGTGGCACACAGAGGGTGCGCAGTTGATTGACTGGCTGTGCATGATGACGTTGTTTTTCCTCCTGCCTTTGTAGCCGACCTCGGGATGGGATACATGGGATTCTTCCATCCCTTACAACTGGGACCCCCTTGGTATTACTTGAACAATCTTAACTTTTTTTTAAAGAGCAGAAGCTGCATGGGGTTCAACCGCATTTGTGAAAACCCAAGACAGTGTACAAACTGATCCGCTGTAGAGACGTTATGGAGTCTGTCCTTGGCCTACCCTATGCCACCTGTCAGTTTATCTGGCAGAACATTTAATCGCAGAGGCTTACAGAGCCACAAGGGCTTGGCTTGGATGACCATCCGGGGGGTTGACCCTTTAGGGCCTTTTTGCATGCCAGGCACTTGTGTTGCTACCAATACTAGCCCTGGTGTATCACTGAGGAGGAGACTGCATTGCACCTCTTTTGGCAGTGTCCCTATGCACAGGCCGTGTTTTGGGCCTTGGGACAGGAACTTATGCAGTATGTGTCACCAGCATTTGTCGCCCACTTCGGTGTGCTGTATGGATAGTTTGAGGGCGCATACACAGAGATCAGTGGAGCATGGAGGGTGATGTGTTGTTTTAAGGACACTCTTTGGTGTGCCCGGCAGCTCATTATCCTGAGGAGGGAGAGGATGCCCATTGAGGACTGCTGCAGGCTTATCCACAGTCTGCTCAGAGATAATCACCTTATGGACTCTTTGGAGGAGGAAGAGGAGGACTGAAGAGTTTTTTTTCTCCCTCCCCCATTTACACCCTATGTGTTGATGTTGTCCATAAATAAAGCTTTAGGCCTGTCTCTCCCCCCTCCTTGGACTCCCTTCCCCCATCACACCTGCTGCTTGTTTATGGATACCTTGAAGTGTTTGTTGTATAGAAATGCGGTATAGATAAATGTATAGTAAATTTTATCGGAGCATGGAGGAGTCATGTCGGATGTGCGGACTAGAGATTCCTCTGGCAGTGCATGTTAGGCATTTCACCACTGTAAGGGATTAGCTGTAGAGCGGTAAAGTGTGGTACCCCCTGAATGGGTCTCCAGCAGGCGAAGGAGGCACAGCAAACAAGATTTCCAGGTAAACACACACAGGTGGTTTATTGTCCTATATACAATATGTACATCAAGTAAAATACAAAGTAATCAGTAGTCCACAGGCTTTGTAGCTCAACACATAGAGTTCTTGCCACACAGGTACAACTGATCACCAGTCACACACAGTACTGGTTCCAGGGTGGAGCAATCTGACTGAGCAGGTGAGGAGATTATATAGAGCTGAAACCAACTCTAATGAGCTAACAGGACACAGCTGGTCTTACCCTGCACCAGTCCCAGCAATTCCAGCTCACTCTGCTGGTCAGATAGCAAAGTACTCGGCATACTGCCTGTATCTGGGACACACATACCTTCCATACTGGATACAACCAGAGGATTTAACAGGCTTCCTGTCACACCTCCCCCTCAATATACTTTCAATAAAACCTTGTAGCCTTCTGTAGATTGGTTAGATGGTCCATTTTGATGTGCTGTATATACAAACAGAAACATATTTTGGCCTCGGCTATAATTCTGGTTGTACGTTAAATCCTTGGTTGCAAGTTAAAACTAAAATTTTGGGTGTAACTCCAGCTGGTCTTACGTCAACTGTATATGGTGTTTTTTTTATTATTTTGGAACACTTGCTCTGTTTTTTTACTTGACCGGGCAGTGCTGAGCTGCCTGCTTACCTCCCCTTAAACCCCCTCCCCCCCGGAAATAAAGACTCTGACACATAACTTCTTTCAAACTTCAAACTATGAAAAATACTGAACCCCCTCGACAGTGCCAATATACTTTAATACATATAACTGTCAGCCCTCTATGCCTACTGGGGGGGGATGCGGCACCCTCGGGGTCCCCCGTGTGGTTAGTGGGGTCCCCGGGTGTCTCA
>CM070036.1:135081011-135095250 GCA_036250615.1 Ptychadena robeensis | reverse complement strand
TTCCTCCTCTTGTGGTCGTTATCCTAACTCTATCTCAGACCCAGTACTGTCGGTGACAATAACCCAATAAACTTTACATTAAATATTAACTTAAAATATGATAAATAACATTTATAACTTTGTAAACATTGAAAACCACGGTCCGTACCAGCCACCTGCCCTTAGAATCCAGCACAGTGGGTACTTCCAATTAACTAATAAACTTCCTGTTAAACAGGCCAATAATCCCAAAACTTAGGGCCTGAGCTTTCCATACCTAAACCTATTTTCCACCTTTTGATGTCGGCCATCCCTAAATAAGCACGTCACCCTACAAGTTAATCTTACCATTACTTTAGGCACTGACGAGGACCCGCCTGCTGTGACAAATACAAAAGAGCACTATAAATACATTACATACAATATTCCAACATTAAAATTGCAATTAATGTAACAAAATTAGGGAGGGAGGGTGGGTGCTTGAAGGTCCAAAGATGCCTACTTCCTGCTTCCCCTCCTTTATATGGTCTAAACTCCACCTACAAAACTCCTCCCCTTCCTTTTTCCTAACTTCATCGTCCATCTTCGCTGCTACCACGCCCGGTCACGCCCAGCTCCCGCCTATCACCCTGCTCCATATCTGCAGGTACATTATGTGTGCTTTATAGTGTAAATAATTAATTTCGGTAGGTAGGCAGTTATGGATCCTTCTCATACCATTTCTGCACTATAAAATGAATTGGTAATGAGAGCTGACTCCTGTCTTTATCACTTTAAAATAATATATTCCTGATTGTAGTAAGCCAGCTTCTGTAACTTTAATAAAAAGCAGAAATAATAAGCCGCATACAAAATGCATTAGATATTTCCTACATTCATTCAGTGATCAGATCAGTCTCATTTCAGAATTTATTTTGTAGAAATTGATGCGGTGGAAGAAGAGAAACTTAATGGAGTTTTAATATGGTCTGGTTTATGTCAATGTTCAACAGCTAGAAATGAGAATCTATTAAAAGGGTTCTGTACAGTACTAACCCTGGGGAACTGGGACTTAATGAATGGAATTAAGAAAGTCTGCATCTCATTCCCGACTGCACAGATGCATGGAAGACTCTGGCTGTCATCTATGGTAAGATCCTGGCCGAGTCCTGAATCAGCGAACACTTTGCTTGCGTATTAGGAGAAGGGTCTGTAAAAGATAAAGTGGAAAGAAAAACAGAAATGTGTGTAAGAATTTTGCTGACTGCGAGCATCCGCCATGATTAATGAAAGTTCAGATATATTTCCATTTTACCAGAGAAAAAGCATTTGATGCACGCACACACTTTATCTGTTTATCTCTCTGTATGTGTGTATAGTCGGTGGAGTATATCATCCCCATACAGTTATCTACAGTTACAGATTCTATTTATTTTTAAATCTATTATTATTTGCTGCTTATTTATTGTGTTTACTTTGATATCACATGTTGATATAACATTATTAAAGTAGATTGTGTTAAATGTAGTTTTATCGAACAATTTCGTTTTTTTTTTCATATTTTCTATTTTGCAATGCTGCTGATGTCCCCCAGCCTCTTTCAGACACCTATCTACATGCATTTGCTCTTTGGGTTATCACTCTGAGCCGGCCTCCTGTACCCTACCTATGTAATATGTGTCAGTAAAGCCAGCTGTCTAGACCAGGGTTCATGTGATAGGATGACCATGCAAGGCCACACGGGGGGTAAGCCATCCCATAACAAAAAGTACTTGGATAGGAATCTTCATGGCAGGATCACTGTGTAGTATTTGAATAAAACCTGAACATTTAGGCCAGGGCTCCACTTTCCATAGAATCCCTATGTTAAATTCAGGGATCCACCCATTGAAGAGGCAATGGGGCTTTAACAGAACTCCTGATCGATTGGTCCCTGCCTCTGTCAGGTTAATGTCGACACAGCCCATCTGTGTCCACAGGAAGGTAACGGAGGCTTGTGCTGACATCAGTGGACGGTGGAGCTACTAGAAAGTGTTGTTAAGACAAAATGTATTTGTGGAGAGCAGTCACATTTGTATTGCTCTTGGTATCCACACTGGGAAGACATACCCCTTAATTAGTCCTGGTGAAAAAATCCAGAATATTAGTTTACTCTAACATGAAAAAAGTGTCAGTATACCCAGCTACCTCCCATTTGCCATACAGGTTGAGAAGCCTTACACAAAAAAATTACACTTAATGTTGTGTTGCCACGATCGCCCCGCGGTGCACTTTTTATTAGGGACTAGAAATGGTCAAATATGATTTTGAGTTAATTACAAAGCCCCTGAGCATAGCACCATCATCATTGGACATGAAATTTTTTGCTCAAATGTATATAAAAGCTGAACATTTTTTTTCCACAAAAATGCCTCTTGTACATTGTCTTATTATCTTTTGGGAGACACCCATGCCATTTCCCATCAAAAAATAACTAGCTGGTTTAATAAAAGTAACTTTTATTCAAAGTCAAAATTTGCCAGGGGTATGAATAATAATGGGCTCGACTGTATATTTGACATTAGTATAAAAGGGTCATAAGTAATGACTATTAGATGGCTAGATCACAAGGAAAATGCTTAGAGGAAGAAAATGGCCAGAATGCCCCAGATGTACAGACAAAAACAACCTGTATGTAAGTGTTCCTGACTCTGACAGCTATTTAAAACAGTACTTCTATTACTATTACTAAAGCCCCCCATACACGTTCCGATTATTCTCCCGACCGATTTTTCGTCTGATCCTGTCACCCGATTTTCACCTAAAATGTTATGGTCGGTCGGTCGGCTGGCACGAAAAATCGGAATTCGAATTATCACCGATCCATCAGCCCGACCCTATTTATTAACAGCAGATCGATCAAAAATTTACGGACAGGTCCGAAGCGGTCCCGACCGATTTTTTGGCCGATTTTGAGAAATCGGGATCGGTCGGTTACATAATTCCGAATCCGATTAATCTCCCGATCGATTAATCTCCCGACCACATTGGTCGGTCGGGCAAAATTCGTACGAAAAATCGGAACGTGTATGGGGGGCTTACTAATTACTCCACCATCCACTTTCTTTGTCACATAGTTATTTTACCCTTTTATCCCGCCAGCCATTTGTGGTATCGGCTTCTTTTGTTAGACCAACCAAAGGTGAGGTTTACAATTATCAGCTTTTAATCACACATTTCAACTATTTGTTTTAAATAAAAAACACAGCAAGTTTGGAGTTCAAGTGATACCGTTTATTGGCTAACTGAATTCATTAGAGAAGCAAGCTTTCTGGATGTCGCAGATCCCTTCTTCAGGCTTAATAAAATTCTGGTTTTTGAAACTCACATTTACACACAAAATAACATGGTCATAAATATTTAACAAAAGCAACAGTTTTGTCTTGACACACATGACTGATGGAGGTGAAAGTGAAGGGTTAGTTAATGTAGATTGTGATCAGAGTTGGGAATAGTAATTAGGGGTAATAGAGATAAGAGGTTCAGCTGTGATATTCACCTCCTTCAGCAATTAAAATGTCCATAGACCTGGGAAGCAGAGAAATATGGCAACATAGGTATTTCTTGCAGAAACCTAATAAAAAACATAAAAGACATGGAAAAAACACTAATTGTGGGTGCAATGGCTCCTGGGGCTTTTCAGGTATCAAAAAGCCAAATTACAAACGTTTATTTACTATTATTAAAAGTTATTTACATACAACATAATTCGAATTCTGAACTGGCTCCCCAATATTTTATCCATGCCAATCCAAAGTATGGGAACAGTAATAGAAAAATAACCTCACAATCTCACACAGTGCATAACCCCTAAATTTCACTTAATGCATTTCGCAATCATATGGTTTTTATCAGGACTTAATAGGATGGGCACTTATAATTGAGACAACATTTACAATATTGTAGTATAGATGTGTGGCTTTCATGCACAAGATTTGTCAGGTAAAGACCCCCATACACCTTTAGATCATGCCATACAATTTCCTTTACATCTACCAACAACTATGTAGTGTCGGGTCCTCCCTGTTAGAATACATAAGCCCCCTATACACCTGTAGATCACTCCATATCATTTCAATTAGATCTACCAACAACTATGTAGTGCCGGGTCCTCCCTGATAGAATACATAGTGATTGGAAGGTTTAGAAAGGCCCTCATATTACATGGTTTTGGTAAAAGAAAAGTTGCTTCTCTCCCTAAGCTGTGAAGGGGGAAGGGGGGAGGGGAGGTGCCAGCAGCTCCTCCCTCTGCCTTCATGCTATGCTGGCAGCTGACTTATGAGCTGTTCTCACAGCCTTCGTCCCTAGATGCTGTCTGCCGGGTCTACCTAGCTGTTGGTGACCTGGCACCCGAACAGCTAGGGGGACCTGACGGTCAGCGCTGGCACACAAAGGGTTGTGATCAGGTCACAATCTAAATGTGTATGGTAGACTTAAGGTGTATGAGGGCTTTAAGACTCTTGATGATCCAGGGACATAAGTCCAGGGATAAGCGGGGGAAAAGAGGGAAGAAGCCCTCATACAGCCAGTGGACCTATGCCTCTCTAGGCCTTATGCACTTATAATCCTCAGGATGAAATATGCCACAACTTCCTCCATTTACACCTCCACAAGGCTTTGATCATCTTTTGCTATGTATAGTCTGCCCACACTGGCGGATCCTGACAGCTGATTAAATAAATTAGGGATATTGGTACTGGTGGAATGATTAAGACAGAATATCCATGTATAAAAAATAACTTTATTTCAAACTGAAATAAACAGTTTGAAATGCTTAAAAGTCTGAACTGTTGTGGGTAGTTGTTGGGTACCTCAGCAAGGCATTGAGCCAAGTCCAGGAAAGTGCAATAAAATGATTTCAGTAAAATCCTCAACCAAAGACTTGCGTACCACAATTCATGATTTTCCACTACCAGTTATGTACTGCTTTTCCATTTTTTAAATAAAATTTTGTTTCAACAAAACAATTCTGATTTTTTTTTTTAAATGAAACAATATTTAATTAGTATATTCCCATTTTAGTGTCTATTTTTCTAGAGAAATATCTGTATTAGAGTATATGGAAAAAAATTAAAGTCAGCAGAAAGCAGCATTTTCTTCTCTGTATGAGTATCACCCACTCACAGGGATTTCTCCTTTCTTCTGCGATTAATAGCACTTTGGCGTTTGCCTACCAAACAGTAAGATATTTTCTCTGATTTTGGTCAAAATTGCTCCTGTCTTGGTAAAAGTAATCGTTATTAATAAAGCGTTAAAACTTGTTTTTGGGTTGTCAAAGGAACAGGAACAAAAGAGAATTCTTGTTTTTCTGCATTATTTTGTGTTGAAATGAGGCTAGGGAATATTAAACAAGAATGTATTCAGCATTCTAAAAGTACAATAAGTGTATTCAACTTCTATAAAAGTCTGATAAAAATTAATTACCAATTATGGTTTCAGGGCATTTCTTGCTCTCTTTTATTTAACCTAAATTAAAAACGAATGTAAAAAAGGGTCTTTTGTCCCCCCCCCCCCCCCCCCCCCCCCATTGCACTGTATCCAACATCAATCATACACATTTCTCCTTTGGTGATGATACCATGGAAATGAGAAGAAGTTTTAGTGGTGGTCGCACGTAATTAAGATATATTATCTGTGCCACACCCTGAATAATTGTAGCTAAACTAAGGGGGGTATTGAGAATATATCACTCAGATAGCTCAAAAAGTAGGGTTTTAAGGCACCAAGGGTACACCATTACTTTAACCGCCCTAGCTTTCGGGATCATCTCGTCCAGCGCTGCTACTCCCACTATCGCACTGGACAAGATGGTGCCGTCCAGTGAACATCAGGGCTCCAGCAGCGCACACTTACTGTTTTGCGCTGTCCCCGATGCGACATGTATGCTTGATCCGTCCGCTATCCCCCCCCCCCCTCCAAATGACGTGATGACATCACATCGGGGAGGCGGCGGGTAATTTGAAAGTAAATTGCGTTAAATCAGTTTTCTTTGTAGAAAACTGCTTTCAATGTGCACCTATGTACTAAACATCGCCCAAATTAAAAGTCTCTGGTGCCCCAGATGTGCCCATTTGCAGTAACCCTCTCTTCCCTGGTGTGATTTTACCACATCCATCACACCAGGTTAGAGAGGGTTAACTGCAAATGGGCACATCTGGTGCACCAGAGACTTTATTTGGGCGAGATTTAGTACATAGAAGCATAGCTTTGTGCCCTGATTTCTGTGTTTTATCATTCATTTTATAAAATGTTTTATTTTTTTATTTTACATAATTGTTTGTTTCAAACATTATTATATTCAGGATGTCTATTAGACCCTTGTACGGACATATGTTGGGAAGTTACAGGCCTACAACATAAAGAAAAGTTTACCATTGAAGTCTATGGTGCACTTTTGGTACAGAAATCTGGACCTCAGCAGTGCGCTAGGGAGGTTAAGTAAAAAATTATATTTGAGGTAGGGACATGATACATAATGTGCATGTATCACTTTTTCTTGATAAATACATAGAAATAAATCATAAACCACAAAAATTGTCACAGATACATGTATGGGCACCAGACAATCGAATCCAATATGTTTCACCGCCAGGCTTCGTCAGGGATTAAAGTGCTGGTATCTGAAATATAAGACAGTGTTATAATGATGCACTTCGCAAAGTCATCGTATATAGCCAGTATCATCATAGGGTCTGAATCATTACTTTCAATCTTCCAATCAGCAAGTGCCACCAGGACTCGAGAACCAAGGTCTAAACAACTTAAGGGGCTTTACAATAGAGATGGTCGAGTTGTTCGACTTCCCAACTTTGTGAGCTGATTGCAAAGCCCCTGAACATGGTATCATCACCATAATTGCAGGAGCTGTAGATAAGGGTTGGGGGAACATTTTGAAAAAAAAAATTTGCTCTAGCACATGAAGTTTTTGCATAAATTAAGTAAGAAAATTTTGAAATTTTAACTTGACATTGAACTTAATTTGTGCAAAAACTATTTATGTTAGAGACATACTTTTTTGTAGTATACCCCCAACCCTTCTCTACATCTCCAGCAAGTTTGGTGATAATACCATGCTCAGGGGCTTTGCAATTAACTCGAAATGGTTGAATAAAAAAAAAAAAATTCGACCATCTCTACTTTACAATCAATTCCTGAAATAGAGCCAGAGGGATGACCAAGGAAGGAAGAGTCACGGAGAGACTGAGGTTCTCTCTGCCCCATGACATAAAGTAAAAATTGAGTTTCCCCACTGCAAGGGTTAATAAAAGATCAGCCTGGAGTTTAGCAATAATGCATGAACATTGATTAATTTGTGGAAATGGATGTGCACTTATCCATTACCTTAGAGAATCGCATTGCCTTTCCTCATTTTAAATGTCACGTGTACAGAGAAACAGCACATGGCTCTAACACAATCCTGGTTTTGTGAGGATAACACATGATGCTTTAAATGACCTAATTTAGCTAATATCATTTTACGGATAGTTGTTCACGGGGACCGAGGAAAAAGTGCAAACACCAAAACCGTATGGAACTTTGATGGTATCTAAGAAACTCAGCTTACCTAATTTGATTATTTCTAGTGTCACTAAAATAAACTGGAGCTATTTATTTAACATGACATTTAAAGATTCCAGCTGATTTCAGCATCTGAACTAAATTGAAACACATTGCCTTCAGAAAGAAAAACTTGTTATATTCATGGCTCTGTTATGGAAATTGAGGTGCAAGTAAAAGAAATATTGAATTGTTTTATGTCTGTTTATAAACACACAGATAGGAACAATTAGGAAGTATCATTTACCCCATAAGTTAGAATAAAATTATATTATGGTAAAACTTCACCATATTGGCAAATTAATGGTGATGGTCAAATTTTTTGACTTGCTGACTTTGACAGCTTTGTGAGCATGTGAAAATTATATAATCACCAATTTCTGGAGATGTAGAGAAGGGTTGTGGGAACATTTAAAAAACAAAAGTATGCTCTAGCACATGGAGTTTTTGCATAAATTAGGTTCAAAATCCAAGTCGAAATGTACATTTTCGAAATTTTTACTTGACTTTGAACTTAATTTGGGCAAAAAGTTTTTTGTTTGAGACAATCTTTTTGTTGTAGTATACCCCCAACCCTTCTGTACATCTCCAGAAAGTTTGGTAATGATACTTTGCAATTAATTCAAAATCATCGAAATTCGATCATCTCTACTAATTAACTCTCAGTCAATGGGAAAGCCATAACCTAAATGACGTAAATTGTTTTTAGGGATGCAGTTATTATAATTGTTAAAAGGAAAAACAAACCTGAGTTACGCCAAATGGTAACTCAAGTGGGGAATGACCAGCCCCCAGAGATTATCTCCAGGCTGAAAGTTTGATGTGTATATTAATTATTACAAAGTGAACAAATTGTCCACATAAGACCAGAGTTCAAATAAATACTCAAACATTAGGGGTTCACATGTCCTTAATATTCCCATAGAGCTGAGGGCTTGCGGAGAAGAGCTTTTAGTCCCCTTGCTTATGTGTTCAACACGTTTTGCCCCATATAAGGGGCTTCCTCAGGGAAGGCTGGTCATATATCCTCATGGTCTATCTGACCTTTACTTTTTCACCTTACTCCAACCAAGACACACCTTCAGCTAAACGGCTAATCAGATGATACCGTTTAGCCACAAATTTGTCTTGTTTGGAGTAAAGTTATAAAGATAACTGAGGTCCTTTACATAATTTTATCCCTATTATCGTTGTTATTAAATCTGTTGTTGACCTAAAATGGCTGCTGAGAATTATAGAAGCTCCAAGAAATGTATGTCCTTCTGGATTACGATCATCATGCTGATATCCCAACATACTACACAAAATTCACCACATAGGGTAGAGTTTCCCCTTCTCGAAGATCCAGGACTTTTAGGGCATCCACATCTAGTAGACAAGTAAATTTTGAATATTGGGCTAAAAATATGGGATTTTAGCTCAAACCCTCTATCTGGACCTCTTCTTCAATCCACTTATCTATTTCTTGCATCATAAAATGCTTTTTTTGCACATGTTTTGCATCTGTTTATCAGCATGTAAGAATTTATATTTTTAACATATTTTGGAAAGATTTTATAAATTTAAGAAATTTGAAATTAACTTTCAGTCAATGGGTTGTTGTTTTTAGGGTGTTGTTCACTTTAAATAGCTGCTGAGGGTTACAGAAGCTCCGTTCAATTACCAGGACCTTTTTTCTATCATGCATTACCCATATAACATTAATTCTAAATATTTTTACCTTTTAAGTTTTACATATTAATCTACCTAGCGGCCGCCCCCAGTGTAGCTCGAGTAAAGGTTGTTTTACAAACCAAACTCACCCGAGCTACACTCAGGGTTATGCAATCTGCTTTGCTCATCTGTACCGGAATTTCTTTTATAAAGTGGGGGTGAGGGGGGGTGGTTAGCGGGGCGGGGGGGGGGTTGGGTTAAATGTAATTATAATAAATATAAGAGCCAGGATGTAAAAAACAAACCTTCATTTGTATCTAAAAAAAATCCTTAAAGCATTCATTAAATTGACTTTACGGATCTAGCATATCGATTTATGTGTCTATGTGTTTATATGTCTTCTCTAGGCAAATAATGCATAGGAAAAAGAAAAACTAAACAATTAGTAGCTCATGTCAGGTGCTAGATTGAATTGAATTTGAAACTGAACTCCAGGATACAAATTTGTTCTCACTTTAATATTGGAATAGTGTGTTCTTTTTTTAGATATATCCAGTAGTCCACTATTAATCATTGACTCTATACAGGACCTTCCTGTAATGAAGACTGAAACACTTATACTGCAGATTCTTCAAATCAATTATTCACTTCTTTTCACCCAAAATTAAAAGTTCCATGAGGTCTCATTCCAAGGCTTGAAGTTTGATGTCACATTACAAGTGCAGAGATTGGATGCTAGAATAGTAAGGTATAGCTAATATTATATGTTGCCTTTAGGCAAGGGAAAAGAAAGGGAAGCAGTAGATCTTAATATAAAGAAAGTAAAGTCAGACTTGTAGAGGTGTATATGATGGTGGGTGGGGCCTTGTCCAACTCCATTCCCTGTAGTTTGGGTTGACATGTCGTGATGGACCGAACTGTTCGCCGGCGAACTGTTCGCGGCGAACATCGCATGTTCGCGTCCTTCGCGAACATACGGCGAGTTCGACCCCCCCAATATTTTTTTTTTTATTGAACAAACTTTGACCCTGGAGCGTCAGAGGCCAATACACTCATCACCCACCACGTCACGGACCATCCCACCCCCATCGCACAGCACCAGGAGAAGACGCCATTTCACATCTTGTCTGCAGATGGAGAACGTTAGTTGAGATAGCCTGCTGCTGTATAGGAACGATTAGCTAGTCAGTGTTCAGTGTGATCTGCAGTCTACTCCTGTACAGTGCTTCTTAATCTACTGTCAGGACAGAGTCCTGAAAAGACCCCAAAAGGAATAGTGATGCGCAACCTATTTCCAGAGCATGTAGATGACATGGACATGCCTCGGACAGGTAGCATTACACCCGGGAGGTGCGGTGTGATGACGGTGATGTTGTACCCGCTGCTGCTTCCTTTGCTGAGTGTCAGATACAAGTAAAGCTGTTGAAGATGATGACGATGTGTCCGTAGATGTTCACGTGGGTGCCCACACCAAGAGAGGGAAGAACGGGGGAAAGTTCAGATGGAGCGAACAGAGAGGACGAGGAGACGAGTTTAAGCAGGGGAGGTCATCCGCAAGGAGCTATGGCACAGTCAGGCAGCATGTCTCGCACTGGGGTCAGCCAGACAGCACGCCAATCAACCCATGCTGTTGCCACCACCGTATGTCGTCAGTGCAAAGCTCAGCAGTGTGGCATTTTTTTTTGTGTGTCTGCCGCTGATAGCACCGATGTCCATTTGCAACGTGTGCAATAAGATACTGAGCCGGGGAAGTCCAAAACCCACCTCGGTACAACTGCTTTGAGAAGGCACATGTATCTCGCATCAAAATGCCTATGGGATCAACACATGGCTACAGCAGCCACACACTCGAAAGCCACCCTCCTCCTCCTGTTCCAGCATCTTCAGCCACTCACCACTGCTGTCCTCCTTGCCCCCTCTCAACCACCAGCCTTTGCCTCTCGCTTTCACAGTTCCCCAGCCTCATCCTTGCCCGGCGTCTGACAGCTGGCTTGACGCCAGCTTTTACCATACCAGCTGGTGGAGTCTTGAGGCCTTAAAAAATTTGTGGCTATTGGGACACCGCAGTGGGAAGGTACCCGGTCCGAAAAAAATTTCACAAACGGCAATCCCCGATTTTATTCCCTTTGGAAAATGAATCATGGCATCTGTGGCATACATGTGTTGGGGCAGGGTCCATCTGACCACTGATACCTGGTCTGCAAAGCACGGTCAGGCAGTATATCATGTACACTGCGCATTGGGGTAAACCTGCTGACAGCTGCAAGCATTGGAATGCGTGGCTCTGCACCGAGTTGGTGACAACCGCCAAGACTTGCAGGCAGGCTGCTCCACCCTCTTCTACTCCTCCTACTCTCATCCTCCTCGGCTGAGTCCCTCTTCTGTTGATGCGTCTGGCTCCACAATCATCTGCATCCCTGCAGCTCCCCAGGGTGCTATTCCACATCCGCGATACGACAGTGTCACGCTGTCTTGGGGCTGACTTTCCTGAAAGCATAGAGCCATACCGGACCAGTCACTCCTGTCCGCCCTTATGCACAGGTGGCTCTGGCTGACCCCTCATCGCCACAGCCCTTCGGATCACCCTAAGATAACGACTCGACCGACAGATCGCAGACTACCTGGCCTTAACTGCAGATATTGACACGCGAGAAGCGATGAACCCCTTGACTACTGGGTGTGCAGACTTGACCTGTGGCCAGAGCTATCCCAGTTTGCTCTTGAACTTTTGGTCCTGTCCTGCTTCTAGTGTTCCTGTCAGAAAGGCCTTCAGTGCTGCGGCGGCATAGTGACTGAGAAGCGAAGTCCGCCCCTCGGTCAAAAAGTGTGGATCACCTCACCTTCCTGAAGATGAACGAGGCATGGATCCGATGGGACTGACAGTGGGGGATACGTTTTGCCTACAAAGGCCTGAATACATGCCTTGGGCCTAAAAATGGTCCCCACGCTGCATACCCCATACCGACTTGAATGAATCCTCCGACCACCAACTAGGGTTCAAGCCGCAATGTTTCATTTTCCATTCTGCCTGAAAAACATAAATTATACTGGCTGCTGCTACAACAGTTGGCTGCTAACCATACCTAATTTTTCTGTCAAATGTAACATGACAAATTTTTATGGCAAGTGTACTTTTTTTTTTTTCTGGCCTCTGGCTTGGCTGCTTAAAAAAGGCACATGCATGTGCCACCCCCCTTCGTGATCGCTACCCCATTGCCGTGGTGAAGGGGCTTGCGTATCACAATGAAGCGATCACCTCAAGAGTGTGTTGGCCATGTTGGCACACAACCCAGATGATAATGCGATTGCTTCATAGTGTATCAGACCAAAAAGCGATCGGTTATATAATTTGTCCGTATGCAAAGAACTTATTTTTTCTTTTGATACCCAACTACGGTTGCCACCCAGTAGGACTTAACGCACAAGGTACCTCAACCTGAGAACTGAGTACCGAGTGAAATCCCTCCAAGACCCCCCTCTAAGGAGTGAGTTCAGAAACAGTGACAGATGCAAGTCTCCAGTGTTTGTGCAGGGGTCCATACCAAAAAGGAGATAGGTCCAATCAACACGGTCCCTAAGGGTAATCACTCCATTGCACTTTATTTTCCCATCTTGACTATCATTGCAGAATCCTTGGTGGTCATTTATATGTGTCAAAAAAAAAATTCTAGGGAGTTTTGCCATGGATTTCCCCTTTGTCATGTCCATTGTCCAGGTGTTTGACCCCTTGAAACAACTTTTCCCAACACTATTGTGGCAGAAAGGGGTCCCTTTGTTTTTTAAAATTCGCCTCCCATTGAAGTCAATGGCAAAGTTCGTGTTCGCCGTTCGCGAACATTAAATTCCGGGTTCGAGCCATCACTATTTACATGTACTTCAAGACACATTGCATTAAACATCTAAAAATGTTCAAAAAGTTAAAGCTAGGCACAAACGGGTAGATCTGTAAAAAGATTTGAGTACAATCAACTTGCGTGCTCACAGTGATTAATTGTACTCTAATCTGTTTATAAATCTACCTGAGGTTTCAACATGTTGGAAAACCCCGTTCAATCTCCATTACTTTGTATAGAGCTGTGAGTCTTCATGTTACGTATTGAAGGAGCTGCTGCCTGGGCCCACTGTCAGTGTGAAGGGGGCAGAGCCCGCACTTCTGTCTCTGAAGCTGAGAGGCTGCCTGCCTTTCTCCCCAGCTGACAGCCTGTGTTGTGATTCACACATGCTGCGAGCTGGGGAAAACGGGTCCCCATTGAACGGGAATCGATGTGCCCATGTGGTGCATATTTATTTCTGTTCAATTGATATCCGATCAATCACAGCATGGTGACGTCACCATGTTGTGATTGATCGGGGGTTGATTGCACGGGAATTTACCCGTGTATGGCTAGCTTTACATGGCATTTCTAGAATATTAGGAACATTGTACGCTCTGAAACATCTTAACGTTAAAAATATGTATTATCAGGTTTACCAGAGTTTTAAATACCAATATCATAAAATCTTCTATTAGATATATATGTGTGATGTGATCACTGTAGATGTATAGCTACTAATCTAAGATTACATTTAAAATAGTGTAGCTTTCTCCAGTTATTTATGTAAGTATGAGATAAAGACTCTTCAGAAAGGAACCCGAATATAATATCGCTGTGAATGATGAAATGTTTTTGAGTTTTTTCCTAGTAAACATACTCCTTCAAAAGACTGGATTAAGTGAACCCAAGTTTCTTAGTAAATGAGATAGCAAAGTGTTTAATCTGTAAATAACTGTGCATTCGTTTATTTGAAATGTCAAAGCTGTCTTTCCTCCCAGCAAGAGATAGAAGCTTACTTGTCAGTGGGTTTAAGTCACTAAAATCCTGCATAAGGTTAATGCCATTTTCAAAGTCATGTTTACATTTTCAGAAGATATTCCTGTTCCTGACTTTACAGACACATCCTGCTAAAGAATGACAATCCTCTATCCCTATCTACCAGTAGTGATGGACCGAACTGTTCGCGGCGAACATCGGGTGTTCGAGTTCGCCGCGTG
>CM070036.1:135055685-135075666 GCA_036250615.1 Ptychadena robeensis | reverse complement strand
AAATTATTCCTCAAAAATACCACTTGCCTAATAATTCTGCACTCCCTGTACTTACCTTCTGTTCCCTAGAATAATATGAGAGATTCCATCTTCATCTACCAGGCTTCCGGGGGTTAACTCAGGGTGAAATATCTTATAATATACAATAATTTGTCATATTCATTTGAAAACAGAGCTGAGCTTAGAGATTTACCTGTCAATCTTTGCGGTGAGTTCCGGGGGGCACCGCGGCACAAGTAGAGATGGTTGAATTTTTCGACTAACTGAATTTGTAAGCTGATTGCAAAGCCTCTGAAAATAGTATCATCTTTAAAATTGCTGGAAATGTAGAAAAGGGTTGTGAGAACATTGGAAAAAAAATTAGCTTTAGCACATGTAGTTTTTGGAAGATTTTTAGCATTCTTCCCTATTATCACCACTTCTAGTGCCATTATTGTAATGATTGAATGAATTTATGGTTGAAGGTACGTTTTAAGCCCAAACCAGCAGAATAAAAATTAAAAGCCAATTAAATATAAAGTGAAAAAAAGCTTTAGCTGCAATGTTAGCCATTTTATCGAGAGATCACAGTATTTTTTTTTGCTGCTAGATCTCCTGAAACTTATAGCTAACATCATCCAACCTATGTCTTCTGGCCCCTGGTCAGCCTGGACACAAACCTACGACTGGACAGTTAAAGTAAAAGCAGCACAATGATTACAGTAAGCTACTTCTTTGTATTAGAATGCTTAACATCAGTCGCTGGCCCCTTGAGCTTCTTTCTCACATCACACACAGGCCTGACTATATAGGGACTTAAAGAGACATCATATGCCAGATCAGGTTATTTCACAGCATGCATTAAGGCACAGTTTAGCTTAACCTCCCTAGCGCACTGCTGAGGTCCAGAATTCTGAACCAAAAGTGCACCATAGACTTCAATGGTTAATTTCTCTTTATGTTGTAGGCCTGTAACTTCCAAAAATATGTCCGTACAAGGGTCTAATAGACATCCTGACTATGATAATGTTTGAAACAATTATGCAAAATAATTTTTTTTTAAATTAATTTAATGAGAAAACACAAAAATCAGGTCACAAAGCTATGCTGCTATGTACTAAATCTTGCCCAAATAAAGTCTCTGGTGCCCCAGATGTGCCCATTTGCAGTTAACCCTCTCTAACCTGGTGTGATGGATGTGGTAAAATCACACCAGGGACGAGAGGGTTACTGCATATGGGCACATCTGGGGCACCAGAGACTTTTTACTTTGGCAATATTTGGTACATAGAAGCATATTCAAATCCGTTTTCTACAAAGAAAACTGATTTCATGCAATTTACTTTCAAATTTCCCGCCGCCTTCCCGATGTGACGTCATGACATCACTCGGAGGGGGGGGGGGGGAGAGACGGAGCTGGCTGCATGTCACAGCATGTCACAGCATGTCACAGCATGTCACATCTGGGATAGAGCAAAACTGTAAGTATGCCCCGATGTTCACTGGACGGCACCATCTCATCCAGTGCTATAGAAGAAGTAGCAGTGCTGGACGAGATGGTGCTGTCCTGACCACTAGGGCGGTTAAAGTGGTATTAAACTTAAAAAAACAAGCAAATAAACTTTACTCACCTAAATGAAATCATCACATTCAGATGCTGCAAGGCACAAGGGGATTTGGGAATGTGGACATCAAAAGCGACAAACTTCCAAAACCCCCGCTGCGCAATGTCACAGGAGGGGCGGGTGCCAGTGCATTTTGACAGATTTCAGATTTTGACCAGTTAAGAATTTTGTTTTTAACAACCGATCTGCCCTTTTATCGGCACATGTGGTACCAATAATAGGAAGCAGATACCTAGGTAGTAGGTCCACTTTAAATATTTAGGTTGTACTTTATAGAACTTGAGACATCAAGTTCTGATACCAATGGGTGAGGCTGACTATAAAATCTACTGTATGTTTTCAGACATTTTATGAAAATGTCATACTAACCAACACTCAATTAAAAAAAAATTGGTAATGAAAGTACAACCAAAATGTATACTGGCTTCATAAGACCTTCTTTCAGGATGTGGTGATGTAGTATCTCCACTCAGGGACCAAGACAAAATATATTATTTGTACTGGCCTGTGGGCAAAAGTTTCCCCTCCTATCACTTACAAGAACTCCTTTGTACAGCCACAATTCTTTCCTTAGCTGCATCTATGTGAAGCCTTCTATTTCCATGTTTCTAGGTTATATTCATATTCTGTTGTCCTTAACTGCTTCCCTATATCTCATCTCTCATAAATAATATGATATAATAGAAAAAAATCAAAAACATTCCATACATGACCATTAATTCTGAGTACATTTCAAGATTTAAGCTGAAATAAAATATAGCACTGAGATAAAGGATGTGCGCTTAGGCTGCCCTGTGTTTGGAAACATTGATGTATAACCTTTCATTGAGAGTTACATGCTGTGTAGGTAAGAGCTGAAAAATAAACATAAATGGGGAATAATGGAAAGGTCATCTATCAATAAGAAGTGCAGATGTAACGCAAGTTACTGATTCATGTCATAGATTTACTAAAGCAAAGCAAATCCTTGTTATGCTTGAGGCCTCTATCAGGACTGAGACGTACAAATGAAAATAAAATGATCGAAAAATACACTTTTAAAAGTAGGAAGGCTATTGTTGTAGTATTAAAAAAGAAACAACTAGATTAGATTTTTCCAAAAATATAGCATGTTTTATTTTCCATTACAATGTGCACTTACCTTTTAAGAGGCACTATATTTAATTCTGCCTTTAATCTTGTAAAGCAAATTTTTGTCATGGCTCTTCCTTCATTAACAACTAAAACAAAAATAACAGAGGTCCTTTAGTCTCAAGATAGAGATGGTCAGAGATGGTTTATTTTTTTTATTTTGTGACAAACCGGCTTTGTGATGTAATTACAAAGTCCCTGATTATTTAAAGGGTAAAAAATTAACTTCTGAATTCTGAATTTATGAAAATATTCCACGTGCTAGAATATTATATATTTTTAATGTTCCCATGCCCCTTATCTACATCCCTAGAAATTTTGGTAATGCTAACATGTTCAGGGGCAAAGGCCAAGCAAATTGTAAATGTTACCAGTGTCGCCTATAGGCAAATATTAGCCAAAGTAGCAATATTGGTAAATCATGACAAAGCTGCCTTAGTGTTCTAATAAGTGAGGAAACTGAAGACTGCCATAGACTATGGCAGTGCAAATATAGCCTTTTTGGTACAGAATAAATTTGGAATAAATGGCTCTGTACCAAAAAGGCTATATTTGCACTGTACACCAGCGGTTTCTGGATGTGCATTTGGCTGATGGGGCGAAAAGGAATAATTTGCATGTCTCCGCCCACTGTCCCAAAACGAAGGCTTCCACCTAAAGTTTTGGGATTTGTGCTGGATTGTAAATACCTTCTGTTTCAAGAAGGCTTGATTGTGCTATACTTTGCTTAGGATAAGTGCAATGGTGGCATGCGGAGTAAGCCCTCTGGCCATGCAGCGCTTGTATCCTAGGTTTGAATCCTGGCCTGGGCACTATTAGCAAGGAGTTTGCATGTTCTCCCAGTGTCTGTGTGTCTTTCTTTCCACACTCCAAAGACATACTGCTGGGTTGATAAACCTCCCCCCAAAAAATCTATTATGTTAATTGCACATGGCTATATATTCTCTGTAACTCTGTGAATAAGCTCTGAGTGAAACATGTCAGGAAGGGACTGCATTGTGCTGTTTCACGATGTATGTCAATAAAATGAATTTATGGATTTTACACAGGAGTACGGATTTTCCCTTTGGAATTGAACACATATGCTAAGCACATACACAATACCTGCCTGGCGGATCCTCTGTTCTTGCGGCATTCAGCCGCTAGAGGTTGACATACTGCACTATGTTGACCTTACGGATGGCGGATCTGCAGAAGGAAGTGAGAACAGCCGATGTGGATCTCCGTAGCCCATAATGCAGTGGACACATACCCTAAAGGCAGCAACAGAACACGCATAAGTGAACTGTATCTTTAACAAGTTTTGTGATTAAGTGCCTATTGGTGTTTCTTTGCAAGGGTGGAGGGTAACTTGGCCTGATCGTTCCAAGAGAGAGGTTCTGCAGAGGGGTGCAGGTGCCTGTTGCCCAAAGTGGGTGTTAAGTGCACATAGTGTCTATTGCACTTAAAGAGGAAAGTTCCAGAAAGGTGACTCTAGAGAGACCCCAGCGAGAATGGAGCAAGGGAAGTACACAACATCCATTCTAGCTCAAGGATTATGGGTTAGCTCTGGAAATGTGAGAAAGCAACAAAAATCTATAGGCATGCTACAGGAGATCTACATATACTGTGGGAAAGCTACATTAAATTAGTTATTAGGTGGTTAAATGTATTGGCATGATAAATAAAATGGTGAAGCATGTTGATGAACTACAAATATACTGTAGACATTTGCTATTAAAGGAACATAATAGCAACAAATGTCTGGGTGCATTTCATGCGGTTGTTCTTAGTCCTCTGGCACTTGATGCTCTTATAGGCTTTTAACAGTAAAAAGTCTTCCACAGGCTCCAGCATTTTCTTTATGGATGGACTTTGGCAGATGGAAATCTGAGGAGCAGCTGTGTGTAAGAAAAAAAGGGCTAGCCAGTTCCCAAGTGGCGGCAGTGATTGTGTGTACGTGGTGTGATGGCACTGCTGGAATAGTAAAAGGGCAGAAAGTTATATAAAACACAATTTTATGGTGACACTTAATAGAAGCCCCAGCTATAAATGATGCTCTGTTTGTAAGCCTGAACAATGTTGAGTTTAATACAAATGTTTATATAAAAGAAAATCTGGGTGGCAGTGACCATAACATCATTTAGTTTAATTTAAGTTGTAAACAAGGACAGGGTGTGAAAAAAAACCCCTCAAGTTTCCATTGCTGAGCTCTGCCTTCCTGGACTTGGTGGGAGGAGAGGGAGAGAATATTGTCATCAAAGGACACAGAACAAAAATGGGAGTGTTACAAATCTACTGTACACGGACACACTTTAAAATTTACTGCTCTAAAGAAGTAACAGAACACTTTGAAAACACTATAGCTATACAATAACAGCATGAAGAAAATCATTCTGGATGTCCATTCTGACATGGAACGGGTAATAAATTAGGAATAAAAGAATGCCACATCATTTGATGAAAATAAAAATTGTCAGCCTACAGAGACATTTTTCCAAAAAAAAACTAATGCGACAGGTTGGTCCAATTTGCTGACATTAAAGCAACCTAATGGTACAACATCGGGGCATGCTCCTTATCAGATGATGGATGGTGTCCTGGGGTATCCCTGATCCTGACCTGTCTCATGGACAGTCTAAGGTGCAATCTGTTGGCATAAAATTGACATTAACATGATGTCCCAGAAGATAATGGTAAGGCAGGCATGAAGACCTGTCAATTGAACCAACCATTTCAGCCCACAAGAGCTACCTGCATACTTGTGTCACATGAGGCCTGATCAGACAATTGTGGTGCCAGTCAAGCTCCATGTTGCTGGGCAGTCAGCACTTTTTTTTCAGCTGATTTTGAATTTTAGAGCTCATAGATCTATAGCTATCTATGTCAAGCTTACCCTTACTTAATAAAGGAAAAATTACAGAGGGTGATATCAAGTGCCGAGGTGGGGTATCGTTTCAGCGTTCCAAATACAGGAAGTGATGTTTGTGACTTCATTTCTGGCATTGGGAGGTTTACCGTCCCCTCCCTTCTATTTGCTAGCTGGCTAACCAACTAAATATAAGAGGAAAAGTAATGCCCCTCTCTTCTAAATTACCCCAACTACAAAATCCCAGGAAATATCCCGGATTTATAAAAATCGGTATTCACCCAAGAAAGTCACATAAAAAAAGGTGACTTTCCCGGTCAAAACAGGAGGATTGACAGGTATACATAGATCATCTGTTATTTCATTATTTATTAAGCAATTAAAATGATCCCACAAGGACTGTCATATATCATAAACTTAAGGCAAGTATATATTTTTGATTTTCTGAAGCACATAGTAATATAAAAGACTTAAACAATGTGAAAAATTGTTAAAAAACCTTCAAAGAATACTGTGACCTATTGTTCAAAAACCTCAGTACAGTATTATAAATAACCGGAAATACAGAGTGACATTTTCACATTTACAAACGTATCCATGAATCCTAATTCTTCCTCTGTATGAGATTGTAAAATGACCAGCTATGATGATCTAAAGGGTAAATATTACCCTTCAGCTCTCTTCTAATAGAATCAGAAACATGGTAACTGAATTCCTGACATTTATAATTGTCATTGTGGATGGCGACGTTTGATCTGAAATCCGGAAAAGTTTAAGAAACAGTCGCAGTAGCTAGTTAAAAGGTGTCCGTGGTCCTTTGTGTCCAGCCAGTGAAAGTTCAGCTTTGTTGAATTAAACATACAAAGTTGTCAGCCATCCAGTCATGTTTCTATCAAGATAAAAAGCTGGAGGACTGCCAATAGTTCCTTGTGATCATCCGAGCTGAAGCTTTTGCTACATTTGCTGATGATACGCTGAGCAAATTGCTGGACAAAAACACTATCCTGTAACAATTAAAGCGAGAAATGGGTGATAATGTGGGCTGTCTCCACCGAGAGATGAACATTCATTAATAATAAGAGAACATTTGTGCAATAAAAGTGAAGAGAAAAGAATAACACTGAAATACTTCAGGAGCTTTTAGACAAAATGGATTTTGAAACTGGGAAAAGGATAATTTACCCTTAACATCATTGAAAGAATTTTTGAACATAAAATTAAAACATACATGGCCAGCTTAAAAATTCTTTTTTAATGGATGGATGGATTTTTCTGGATGAACTTGAAGCAAAATGAAAGCAGCTTTTTTCTAGCTGTCTCTTTTGTCTTTCCACCACAAACTGTGCAGAGCAATGTACTAAAGCTTCTTCTTGCTTCAATATTTTGCAGATCTCCCTATAAAGGCTTCTGCCTCTTCTCTCCACAACAATTACAGTTATGATATAATTGTCCTTGATTACTTCATTGTCTTCCCATTCATGGTCAACCTGGCTTTCACAGGGCTACTATCACAACTAATTATTGTGGAAGAATCAAGATTTGGGATATCCATTTAGTAATGACTCAAGTAAAAGCAAAATATAGATATATATATCCTGCACATTGTGTTCACTAGACAGCTTGAATCAGTGTAAATGAAATCAGTGTAAAAAGGCAACATTGTGAAGTTGCTGTCCTCTCAAATTAACTCAACACAGCCTTTAATTTATAAACCTCTGGCAACAGAAGTGAAAACATTATTATTGAAAAATGTCCACATTTTGGCCAAAGTGTCAATATCTTCTGGGCAGTTCACTAGAGCTTCGAAGGTTGCCACTGGAATCCTCTTTAATTCCTCCATGATGACATCATTGAACTAGTGGATGTTAAAGATCTTGCACTCCTTATTGTAGAATGGCTCAAAGATCTTCAATAGGATATAGGTCTGAAGACATGCTTGGCCAGTCAAGCACCTTTACCCTCAGTTTCTTTAGCCAGGCAGAGGTTTCATGGAGGTGTGTTGGATGTTGTTATTGTTGATCATGGTGTTGGAATACTGACCTGTAGCTCAGATCTGAAGGGGGGGGGGGGTCATGCTCTGCTTCAGCATGTCACAGTATATGTTGGTATTCATGGTTCTCCAAATGATCTGCAGCTTTCCAGTGCCGGTAACACTCATGCATCTCCACCACTATGCATGCACACTTGTCTTTGTACTCACCTGATTGTCTTGTACTCACCTGATTGCCAGTACACATGATTGACATCATCTGACATCATCTGAACAAAAAAGTTAATTTTGGTGTCATCAGACCACAGCACATGTTTCCAGAAATCCATGTTCTTTTAGTCTGATTGCCGTCAGCAAACTGTGTGCAGACTTTCTTGTGCATCATGTTTCCAAGAGCCTTCCTCCTGGGATGATGATGTAGCGTATGGTCTGAGCATTGACTGTTTGTCCCCGACCCCTTCAACCTCTGCAGCAATGAGGGCTCATATGTGCATATTCAAAAGGCAAACTGCAAAGGCATCACATTTTCTGTGATGGACCATGGCGAGGCCTGTTCTGAGTGGAACATGTCTTGTTATAACACTGTATAAACTTGGCCACCATGCTGCAACTAAGTTTATTCTTATAGCCTCGGCCATCTGTATGTTAAGCAACACATATTTTTTGCCGTGAGGTGACATGCTGAGTTTTCAATTACCAGAATAAGAGAATGTGAAAGCGATAACACCTGCTTCCATTCACACCTGAGACCTTTTAACATTAACAAGTCACATGACACTGGGGAGGGAAATTATTATTTGGGCACAATTTGGACATTTTTCACTTAAGATTGTACTCACTTTTGTTGCCAGAGGTTGAGATATTAATGGAGTGTGGTGAGTTTTGTGGGGACAGAAAATTTACACTGTTATACAAGCTGTACACTGACTACACTACATTGTATCTGTCAGGATCCGGGGCCATCCCATCTTACTGGGTCGGCCCCGCCAGCACTGGTCCCCTCCTCACCTGTACCTCCTGCTTGTCCGGGCGATGGTTCCACTGGGGCGGCTCTTTGGGACACTCAGGGGTCTTCTGGGGTCTCACCTACTCCATCCACGAGGGAGCTGCGGGACGGGGGCGTGCGCGCTCACGCGCACCCGCACACGCGCGCGCCCTCGCCCGAATTTTAAAGGATTAGGAAGGGGAGTGTTCCTGAGGTCCGCCCCTCCCTCCGGGGCGGCCCCAGGAGGACACTTCCTATAAAAGCCTGCCAGTCCTTGCATTCCAGTGCTGGTATATACAGCTTACTGTGTCCTGTAAATGGTAGCAAGTGTTTTTCTCGGCTTGACTTCCCGGTACCTGACCCTGCTTCGTTCTCGACTACTCCTTGATCTCTGGCTCCCTGACCTCCGCTTGTTATTGACTACCCGTATTGCTTGCCGCCTGCCTAGACCCACGCCTGTTTCTCGACTACTCTTTGATCGCCACCTGCCTCGACCCTCGCCTGTACCTCGACCATTCTCTGAACTCCGCCAGCCTCGACCTCAGCTTTGGACTCTGACCACTCTCTGTGTTTCCCGCCTACCTGCTCCTACCTCCAATCGAACCTTCCTCCTAAAAGGGATTTTCTCTGGGACACCGGTCCGCACCTTCCTGGGGGAGTTCACCAGGGAAGCAGGACCTAGCCACCTGAGTGCGGGAAAAGACAACAGGGTCCCCTCAAGGGATTCCTGCCTATCTCCCATTAGGGGGGCTCTGGGTGAAGACCCTCGGGTGGCTTAGACTCCCTGCTCCTGGTACCCCCGCGTCAACCCAGGATCTGCGGCATAACAGTATCAGAGTGGCATATCTTCAGTGTTGTCCCATGAAAAGTTAATATAAACTATTACCACAATCTCAGGTGTGTACTCAGTTTTGTAAGATACTGTATCTATTAACCTCCTAAGCATATACAGCTGTAGCTCAGAGAAACTGATCTATCTCTGGCGAGCCTATGGTGATAGAGAGTAATGGCAGACACCTCTTTAGTGCCATCAATGACGCCAAAGAGGTGGGGGGGGGGGGCTGTTGCCATTGGGGGTGCTTAAGCAAAACGCTTAGAGGGTTTTTATTCTTTTGCTTATGAAATTTTTAGTCCACTGTTAGAACTCTGAAATTTACAATTAATGACCTGTCATATTCTCTACACAGAGGAATATTCATATGTACAGTTCTTTAATGTTTAGATATAAACATTAAACACAATTTTGACTGGTATTTCAAGTTGTTGGTCGATTATATTCGATTTTTTATGAATTAGACTACAAAGGGCTTTTGACGATAGGTTACAGTATATTGACCTACTCTATAACATTATGGATGTTAAGTAACAGGGAATCATAGGGAATCACCTTTTTACTACAGTAAACAGTAGGTTGATAATGATCCTTGCATGATCAAGATTCCATTTCATTATGTTCTTAAAAATGTCCATATCAAATATTGCATTAAACTGAATATACTTGGTTACATATTAAATAAAAAGTGAAAGTTTACTTCACTCATAGTGGCCATTATATCTTATGTAAACTCTTCCAGAAGCTCCATGAGTGATTGCTGCTGATATGTAAAGAGGTTTTAAAGTGCCGTCTTTAAAGCTACTGTATAAAGAACGGATGAAAAGTGGAACCAGAAAGTGATTTCTTTTCATGAGCTGTTGAAAGAAGAGTGATTTCACAATAGATTTCATGGCTGGAAAATAATTTATTAATATAATAAAGGACTCTAGCTTTTTCTTCTTCTTCCTAATAGAATGAAAAGCAATGACTTTGCTTGTATTTGGTTGGAAGAAATAAATAATGGTAAATGTGCGATTGCAGTTTCAGAAAAACATTTTGGAACTGAAAGAGAACTTCAAAGAATATATAGTTAGTTAGCAAAATAAAGTGTGCATTAATGTGCATGACAGTATTTTATATATTAATTCATAGTTTGGAGCCTGGTATATGCAGCAAGAGGATCTGTCACCTGTTGCCACAGCAGCTCTAACCCTAATCCATGCCAGGTTTTATGTCCTCCTCCTGCATGCTAAGGGAGATCTACAGTGCCAGTCCAGGTGATCCATTAGACCTATTGCTCTTCCTGCACCATATAAACCTGGGTGGCGCATGGGTGCCGTGTTCTCTGCATTGCTGGGCACCTTATACTGTGTGTCTTTGTGATATTCATTGGACTGTTTTAACCCTGTATGACCCTTGCTGCGTACCTTGACTACCCTGCTGTTTAACCCCTTTGATACCATGTCTCTTAGACTGGTTTCCCCTGTATCGCTCTGTACCCAGACTACTCTGCTGGCTAACCCCTTGGATTTTGCATCCGCTTAACCTTTGTCTCTGAACCCATTCCTCAGGTGTCTCAGCTGTCAGGTGGGATATCTTGTGCGTCAAAGTTGGGCAGATGTGTTGTCTCCCATTCAGGCGTGGGCTTGGCTAAAGGTGAAGACCACAGCAGAAATTAGGGTATCCTACCTGAGCTGCAGACAGGTGATCCCTCCAAGCCCCTAACACGTATATCATTAATGCCCTAATTCATAAATACAATTTTAATAAAGAAAATCTGTAAATCAATGTGCTTTTATAATATTATTACTGATTAGTAATAAGATCACTCACAAGCAACAGATCACTCCTTTGCATATGTCACGCTCTTTCTGCACTATTCAGATGTTTTAAATATTCCTCACCCATTCCTGGTGTTTCTTACTGGATCAGATTAATTATGTCATCAGAGGGATTCAGAAAATGGAGTAGATAATAACAAAGTGGAGGGGCTCTAGCTGCAGAATGACAACTAAATTGGCCTTGCTCGGCAGATGTAGAAATCACCATCTGAGGAGCTTTTTTTAAGGCTGTTGTAAACCCAAGGATGTCAAACACAGGGGGACAAAAACTTGGACAAGATCCAAGCCAACCTTGGTTAATATTGAAAAAAATATGTCTACAATTGAGGATGTTTTTTCTTCTCATCAGATATAATGATGAACCTTTTATATGTAAACAAACTTAAGTTGTGCTAAACTTTGACTTGAAAAGCAAAGTGTAATACTATGTTAAAGTAAAGGTCAAATAAAAGACACAAAGGTGGCATTCATTTCTTTTTTTTTAATCTAGGCCATATACAGTGGAGGAAATAATTATTTGATTATGCGCTAAAATGTGCGCAAACTTGGTCATCAATTACAAGAAACGTTTGACCTCTGTGCTTGCAAACAAGGGTTTTTCCACCAAGTATTAAGTCTTTTTTTGTTAGAGGGTTCAAAAACTTATTTCACTCAATGAAATGCAAATCAGTTGCTATCTTTTATTTAAAGTAATTTTTTTGATTTTCCTTTTGATGTGCTATCTGCCACTGTTACAATAAACCTACCATTGAATTGATACTGTTCTGAGACTTTTCATTTCTTTGTCATTGGACAAACTTACAAAATCAGTGAGGGGTCAAATAATTATTTCCTCCACTGTATAATTACTTTGCAGCTAATGTGTAGACCTAGGGAGAAAGGAGGGATGGGAGCACCGGATGTCTATAAATATTACCTAGCGACACAACTTAAACCAATAAAAGACTGGTGAGAACGGACAATAAAAACTAAGTGGGTGCAAATTGAGAAGGACGGAATGGACATTAGAGACATGAAAGTATGGATTTGGGGCAAAAGGACAAAGCAAAAGGTGGGAGAGAATAGTGGGACAGGAAATTACAGAAGCAGACTGGTTAGAAATTTGGGAAAACACGAAGAAAGTATCAATAAGTATGTCCTACCGAGAGAACCTATACAAGATTATCTTTCAATGGTATACACCCCCGATAGACTTCATAGGATCTACCCTCAGGCATAAGAAACCTGTTGGAGGTGTTTAAGAGACAAGGGCACAATCGAGCATATATTTTGGACTTGCCCAGACCTGAACATATATTGGAGGAGTGTCAACAGTACCATTGAAAGGATAATGGACATTGAAATCCAGTTGGACATAAGAACACACATCTTGGGGTCATCAATTAAATCACTAAATAAAAAACAAAAGAAAATGACTCAACGTATATTAATGGCGGCTAGAAGTGTAATATCATACAACTGGAAATCAACTGTCCCCCCCCTCCCTTAAAGAGTTATATGATAAAATCATGAAGATCAGAACAATGGAATACCTCATGGCGTGCATACACGAAAGAACTTCCATGAAATATGGAGACCCTGGGATACTTACTTGGGGCTTGAGAAGTAAATAACTTAGTAATTAAGATTAGGAATCAGTAACATAACTAATGTAATGTAACACAGTGAGATAGAAGAGGAAAGTATGGATAAAGTGTGAATTATTCCAAATGTTTGTTCTGTTTTAAAAAAACTTAATAAAGAAATTTGTATCAAAAAAATAATTACTTTGCAGGACAGATTTGTCCCCCAGGCCAAAGTGTGACACCCCAAAATTTATTGTGTCAGGGAAGTCATTTGCATTTTAAACAACCAAACCTTCTTGATTAGGGGATATTGCATGGGCAGTATGGCTTTTTTTGCTAGTGCAGGCCCAGATAATATCATCCTGTATCAAATATATCTAAATTGTTGTTAGCTTGTACTTCAATAAATGTAATTAGACGATGCTGTAACTGTTAGGATATATATGCACTTTAGAGGCAATCTTTCTAAATGTTAATAAGTAAATAAATATTTTTTCTGATTATTATGGATTATATTTTGACATTACTCTATTAAAGTGCTATATAACAAATCATCCTAATAGGTACATTAGTGGTAAACAACTATAAAACGAATAGGCTTCTTGGAGGCGCCATATGGTGATAAAAAAAAGCCCTTTATTTGATAAAAAGAGGAATTTTTGAAGCCTATTCTTTTTATAATGGTTTACCACTAATATACCTATTAGGATCTTATCTCCGAAGAGTTTTGGGACTTGGCATCCAACTAATCAGAATGTTATAGGCGAAGAGAGTTCGACCTTCACAACACTGTGTGGGGACAGTGAATGAATATCTCAACCTGCGCTTCAACACATCAAGGTTCCTAGTTGCATGGTAGATCCATCATATGTTTTACATATTGGGATCAACCAAAAGCTAGCGACAGCAAAAGTAAGTCTATCCTCCCAATACACTGAGTTCACACATGCTGACTCAGCCATTAATAGTATATCACCTCATACTGCTCCTCACTGGTCCTTGTGTCTAACCCAATATGTTTGTCTTTTTCCCCCTTCCCCATTTCTTGTTGGGTTCTACACACACTTTTTGGGTGGACTCTCTCATTGAGAAGAAAAACCCAATCCAGCCAATTATCGATATAACAATCGATAAATCTGTTGGATAAATATTGTTGTACTCTTCCAACAATCAGGGTGTACACATCACATATTAATATGCACATTAAGGGTCCCCATACACCTTTAGATTTCTCTGTCAGATTTCCTTTAGATCTCCTTTTGTTTTACCAAAACCATGTAATATGAGGGACTTTCTAAACAATCAAGTCTACCTGTGTTCAATCGCAGAGGACCCTATACTACATAGTTGTTGGTAGATCTAAAGGATATCTGACAGAGAGATCTAAAGGTGTATGGCCAGCTTAAGTGTTAATGTTGTGATATTCCAGTAAAAGATCTTTCAGTAGCCAAATGTTTCTGTATAAACTTGAGATACCACGCCAAGAAAGTAGAAGCAAACTCGTCTTTATTGTTCTTAATAACAGTTCATCAGCTGATTCTAGAACAAGGAGTCCTTGGAACTCCAAAATAATGTTGAGCACTGTTCCCGAGCATGTGCCCTCTACCATTAAATCATATGAGTGTAATATTCCTGCTTACACTTAAAATAAGACTGACCCGAGAACGTCTTCTGATGCGTTGTTTTTCCAGTGCAATGAAGTCAGTGACTTGGTAACCCACCAATCACACAATGAAGTCCTTTCTCTGGGTTAGATTGTCCTGGCTTTACTAGGTCACTTTTTGGCAAGGCTTAAAACTGACTGTACGAAAACACTGTGCTGTGAACAATCACATTTAAAGAAACAGTGAGATGAACAACTGAACAACTTACAATCAACAAATATGCCAGTTGGGCAGAAAATGTTCCTCATATTTTGTTCTAATAAACTAGAATGTGATAGTTATTACTATTATTTCATATATGTCATCAAAATAACACAAATCTACTACTAATAACAAAGTTTTCTAAATATGGGTATGGAGGGTATTTGGGTCATGATAACACTAGCAGTTGTTATCCACATTGACTTGCTCTGTTATAGCAGTGGTTTCCAGACTGGGTATGTATTCCAGAGGGGACACACTCAGTCACCTATTGGCTCTCCACGCTGTCTGTTCTTTTCTCCCTCCGCAGAGCGCGTACAGTGTTTCCACCCTCCTCTACCACTGGCAGCCAATCAGAAGGCAGGAAGCCAACCTTGGGGGAACTAGCTGCAGACAATAAGTGAGTGTATGTAATTTGTGCACGTGTATATGATGCATGTCTGTGCACATTTGGTGTGTGTATATGGTGTGTGTGACATAATGCTTTCCACCTATAACCAGTGTTATAGCATATATTAATGATCATTGGACAACATTTGACTCATGCCTTTTCTGTTGTAGTTTGCTGACATATTAGTGTGGGAGACCCCCCCCCCCCTGGACCTAGTAGGTCAGGTGCCGTCAGGCTGGTACAGTTGGCCCCCCTCCCGGCCCTGACCATCTAGGCGAGGTCTGGCAGTCCACTGCATGGTCCATGCCATGCCCAGCGCTGTTGTTGCAGCATCATTACCCGTTGCTGTTGTCAGGACATACTGACGAATAAAATCATACAAAGAGTAAATCTACATGTAAATTCTAAAAACAATTGTTTATGCTTTAATTTTTGTGGCAGAAAGCGTTAATGAGGATTTAAAGCATAGGCGTCTGTACAGAAAGTACAAATGCCTAAATTTTAAAAAACTATTGTAAGAAGCTCTGCAAAGTGCTGGAGACACTTGCAGAGCTTCTCAATTTAAGTCAATGAGATCCTTTAATGTGAATGTGACAAAAAGTGTTTAAAAAACAATCAGAAAACGAACTGCCTGATTAACGTCAGTAAATTTTCTGTTATTTAAATTACCGTATTTTTCGGACTATAAGACGCACACAGTTTTTAGGGCAGGAAATCCAGGAAAAAAAAGATTTATTAAGTTTTCACATCAATTGGGTTAATGCAATGAATTCAATGAAGGCAATATTCAATTCAGCCAGCAGGGGTCACTAGCAGCAGTACACTCTCAGACTCAGCGTCTTCACACTGATCACTGATCGGGAGGAGGAGGAGGGAAGGGGCAGAAATCTGCAGTCTTCTCCCTCTCTGCTCTGTTCAGCTGGGAAGATCAGCTGTGATTGTGTCCGTGGGAACTGCTGAGTTATTGCGGTTCCCACTGACAGTGAGAGAGGGAAAAATGGCAGTCCATCTCTCACTCTCTCTCCATTGCCTATGCCAGCAAAGCTCTGCTGACAGGCAATTATACAGTACACATGGGAGAGCTGACACCAGCCGGCATCTCTCGACTGACAGTTCCTCCAGCTCCCCGGCTAATCTCTGTGCCGGGAGAGCTGGCAGGAAGCCAAGATGCGACCACCAGCGGCCAAGTGGCCGTGGGGGTCGCACATTCGGACCATAAGACGCAGGCACTTTTTTGCGGGGTGACACAATTTTGGGGGTGAAAAAGTGCCTCTTATGGTCCGAAAAATACGATACCTTATTGAATTTAAGATTTAACGCATGGTCGTTTTGTGGTTTCTAAAAAGATCAGAAAATGACTTTGCAAATTCCCTTGTAAATGAGCCCTAAAATATGTGTCTGGGGGGCCAGAAAAATTACTTAGTATGGGGCCCCAAAATTTATGATAGCGGCCCTGCAGTAGGTTACCACTGCTGAACATATACAGGAAACTTAAACATTTTCTACTAAATACTAGAGAGAGATTTGAGAGCTGATTGCAAAGCCTCTGAAAAGGGTATCAGCACCAAAATTGCTGGAGATGTAGAGAAGTGTTGTGGGAAGATTTGGAAAAAAAACGTTTTGCTCTAGCACATGTAGTTTTTGCATAAATTAAGTTCAAAGTCAGATTTTCTAAATTTTACCTTAATTTGTGCAAAAACTTTTTGTGTTAGAGACATACTTTATATTTTTTTGTGTACCCCCAACCCTTGTCTACATCTCTAGCAAGTTTGGTGTTGATACCATGTTCAGGGGCTTTGCAATTAACTCAAAATAGTCAAAATGGTCGAATGTTTGAAAACAAATTCGACCATCTCTACTAAATACTAGCAGACTACAGCATTTAGAATCCATTCTACATTTGACTTTTTAATATGTCTTTTAATTAGCAGCATCAGCGGCACAGCAGAACACAGATATAAGATTTTCTTCTGCAAATTTTATGGATGCTCAGCAGCATGCACCAAAGAGCATCTCACCTGAAGCTAAAGCAAGAAACAAAAGTACCATATGTTATCTCAGCATCCATGTCAGCTGTAACAGAACCTCCTCACAGCAGGAAACCTCCCTGAAATAGAAGCGCAAAGAGTATCTGCTGTGGTAAATCTTTTCTGAAAGGTGTATGCCTGGCGGCACTATAGCTCCTTCCCTAACAAGAACAAAGGGAACGCATGCAACGGGCATATTATAGCAAGGCTAATAACATCACATCTTGTGAAAAATACAAAGGATAAAAGTATCATACCAATATTACAGAAAATAGCAATACCAAGAAAAACCTTTATGTAAACTTGTAGTGCAGTCGAGGAAACCCTACAGTACGCTACAATTATGAAGTTCACTTAAGTTAACTCTATTATAAGAGGTGGTGAAGAATTTCAGTAGCTTAAATAACAGAGGCATGTGCTCCATGGGATGGAGAGTGGGAACTCTGATTATAACTACATGACATGGCTGCTGATTCATTTGGTGCACATCGAAACAAGAAATGGATTTATAACCATGGATCAAATAAAAATGTTCATATATGACATAGTCTGTCAAAAGCATTAACACAGCAGATTTTGTAATACTAATTCATTGGGATCTGCCCAGTTTTATATAGTACGCTTTGTTCAAGAGCATCAAGGCCTGATGAAGGGGGAGGGTGGGGCTTTGAATCGCATTGGATTTTTATAGCTCACCATAGATCTTTGATGCTCCTTTCACACTAGATGTAACGATCTGCGGTCAGACTGGGAGTCCAGTAGCTGAAACAGAGTCTCAAATAATGGCAGGATCAACAGTGGTAGCAAAAGGCAGCAAGCAGGAGCGTGGTTAAAAACAAGCGTAGGTCAAAAGCAGACGGTGTCAAATCACAAGGGAGCAAAACGAAGAGCAGTAGGGTTGTCAAAGCCAAGGGTTGGTACACGAAGGAAAGGGATGGCCGAACTGCCCGCAAGGCGGACAGTTCGGCCGCAAACAAGCATGTTCGCCCTCCTTCTCGCCAGCGGACAGTACGGGTGTTCGACCCGCTCTGTTCGCCGGCAAGAAGGAACCCTCCGCCTAGGGGTGGGGAATTTGAATCTGTCCGCGAACGGGCAGACGGCGGACTTTTTTAAAAGTCCGTTCCGCCCGTTCGCGGACAGACATGGCCAAAGTTCGGCCATCACTAACGAAGGATGATGATGATGGCACAAGCAGGAAAAAGCAGGATGCAAGATACTGTCTGGAAGCAAAATAATCTGGCATTAAAGCTAAGCAAGGACATGGCTTTTATAGGAAGTAGAAACATAAACGTAGTTAGCAACAAGCCAAAGTCAGTAGCTAATGGTGTCAAGTAAGCAATGGAGCAAGATGAAGGGTAGTTAGGTAAAATGAAATCAAGAGTCGGTACACGGTTTATGATACTCAGGACACAAGAAGCAGCAATGCCCGATATGTTCAACCACACCCCATCACAATAGATTAAAAATATACAAAGCTTTATGTTGATTGGGTCAAACCTTTAAGCGGTTCTATACTCAAAATAAAAAAAACACATACATTACATTAACATAATACTCACATCTGTATACAGAATAAAAAACAACATACTCACCTTCCTCACTTCCTCATTCCCAGGGAAATCATATTTATTAAGGGCAGATAGAAACAGTTCCGCCCATACTTCATTTTGACTATGAGGCTGTAATTCTATAAAATGTCCACTAGATGGAGCTTCGATTACATCAAGTTAGATTCTGCAGATGTAAAGCTGCATTCCAATTCACACAAGACTACTGACTTCTTTCCAGGTGTCCCTGTCCCCTGATTCTTTAGAAGCTTGATGCGGCAGGCATATCACACAGTAGTAGGGAAGAGCCCGAAAATCGCCTCACCTGTTGTAAGGAAATTTTTCTTCTTATTTTGAGCAGAGATTGCCTTATTATTAGCAGTGCTGCTGCTGATAGTGTAAAGCGTACAGTGAGGTGGTAGGTCCGCTTTAAGAACAATTTTAGATTGTAATGCTCAATACTACAAACTCTTCCTCAGCAAATTCTGTTGCATCAGAAAAAATGCAAATGTACAGTAGTTGTGTTGTATAAGCCTTATATCTGAAAAAAGAAATAATTGGCAAAATATATCTTGTTCCCAATGGTATCCCTGGTGTACAATAGATTTTTTTCCCCTCAAAACACAGTTTATAGTCCAAACGATCGGTTGTAGTTAAATATCAATGCAATATAATATAATACAAACGCAATATATTTTGTGTAACAAATTACTGTTATGTAACATAGGCCTGTGTAAGATGGGAATGATGGTTTTAAAATTCTCATCTCTTGTATTAGTATTAATATTTAAATAACTCACAGATGTCCATCATAATGGTGGTATGTCCGGGATAAATTTGTTTTGCAAAATAAACATATTTTCCATTAGTGTAAATGACTTGAAGAAAACAAATACATAATTTATCACCAGACCACAACACATTCTTATTAGCTCCTGCAGCATTTTAAGGAGCATTATGAATTCAGATGAAACCTTAATCAACAGCACAATTTTAAAAGGTTGCATTGATCGGGATGTCATGTGGTAGAGGAATCAACTCAGTAAACATAACCCCAGGGACAACATGAAAGTTCTAACACATTCATTAGGTATCTGTCAAATGCATATGATCACACTATCTCAGCTGACAGCCACCATTCAGAGCTCTAACAAGAAGCATGTTGGCTGTTTAAATTACCACACACCAGAAGTACAATGTACTAAACTATACGGTTATGCTTGCATGTTTATGGCTTTTGGTAAATTTCCTAAACCTGTTCTTCTTTCTGTTAGATGGAAGAAACCATTGACGGGAGAGCTTACTTTTTGTGGACACCAAATTGTTGTGGTCATTTGTAAAATTTGTTCTCAACTGGTCTAGTCTAGATATGG
>CM070036.1:135029910-135046913 GCA_036250615.1 Ptychadena robeensis | reverse complement strand
ACTACAGAGACTGTCTGTCTGCCATTTGCTTAGCATCCATAAAGGTTTTTCTATCAGTCATGCCTCCACTGCCACTTTTTTGGGGGAATGGTTTTGCCTATTAATAACATTGGGAACCAGTGCTATTTCATAGGTTAGTTTGGCAAAATATTAAACAAGCAGCAACCCTAATGTAAAGAACAAAGCTAGCGTGATCCACAAAGTCAACTATATATTAAATACATTCCCAATAGCTAATTTCTCTTATGTGACACTATTTTACTGTGTCTGCAACAGCATCCTAGTCGTACACCTATCCAGAACTACTTCATATATTCCAGACAATGAGGTATGGTTTAGGCTCATCAAACCTGTGTGTACATTTCAATTTGGTCTACTGTTCTTTGTAAAACATGTTTAACAATGGTTGAGGGTCAAGAAGAAACAAGTTGCCTAGATCTTAACCTGCTGGCTATATAACTATACGACTACCTTGTATTTACTTTCAATATATGAATATTTACATACAATACTAAAGTTTTATTTTTCGTCCTAATTATAATTGACACAGAATATATGTTCAAACTAACTATGTTTTCTAATTCTTGTATTCGTCGTTAAATAATAAATTGTTTAATCAATATGTGCAAGTGGTTTACACACAAAATGTTTTTCCCCTCAACAGTCTATAATGATATACAAATGACATCCGTGTTAGCGTAGTACATACTCAAGCTAAGATCCATGCTCAGTTTGGATGTGCTCTGCCTTCTAACACTCATCTATTCATTGATTACCTCTCAGCAAGTATTCAACACAAATGTAGACAGCTACAAGCAATTCAAGGTTTTTTTTCTAACTCAACAACAAAAATTGTGAATATTATAGCTTACCAATCTTTAGAAGTGGTAATTGCATTAAATATAATTTTTCAAGCTAAATACACTTACAGCCAACAGAGAAGAAAAGCTGTTAAAGTGGTTCTAACCGGTAGAGAATAAAAAAACTCATATCCAAATGCATGTACAATTAGCACCATTTTTACACAACACACACCACACCTGCACACATTTATCACACATATGTTTTTAGTGGATTTTCTTTGGCAGTTGATGGGTGTTTTCATTTTTACACTTACTACCCTTTGCACTCTGTCTCTGTACTTTCTAGGGGGGTGGGAGGGCTTTTTTCCGCTATCTGTGGGATACTTACCTTGCCTTCATATCATCTCCATCCGCAGGAGGCTTGCTCACGGTGACGAGCGCCTACTGTGTTCCCCCGTTACTTTGTGACTCATGTTTCACTGGCGGAGCGTGGGATGGGGGGCTGACCGGCCTGACCTCTGGGGTCTCACATCGCTGTGGAGGGGTTCTCGGTCCTGGACAATCAGTGTACATCTTTTATGTAGGTTGTGATTCTTATTTATCTAAATATTTTCCGTAATCTCACTGCTTAAAGATATTGACTAAAGTTTACCTTTCTGACATTGTTAGCAATGAAAGCAATGAACATCTCCTGAGGAAGCCTACCGGCGAAACGCGTCGAGATAATTGTTTCTAACTTTACACTAATTGACTATGTACTAACGTGAACCCTGGTGTATGATACATGATTGATACTGTATTTATCCTGTCTAGATGTCTTCGCAATGTGAGATTGTAACCGATAATACTGCGGAAACAACAATGTATAGACCGGTTTTTACTATAATTTTATCATGACAACCTAATAAATCATTTTTATTTCTCTAATGATACAATGGTGCCGTTAAAGTCCCCCCTATAAGTCCCTAAACCTTTGGTTGAGGAGATTGACGACCGATGTGAAAAACATCTGGCCCTTATCCCTCAACTTTCCTTTCTAAATATATTGTTATGGGATGAGGCACAATACAACAAATTTATATAACCAAATAGGAAGCCAGACTTAACTCCAAATGACTTACCTTAGCCTCCCTTGTGGTCAGCATATAGCACGTTTTTTAAGCAGTCACGGACAATCTGATTTTCCAACCCTCCCTCCTCCTGCCTTCACATCCCTGCTGTCTTCTGCCTCACTCATTGAGTATGCCAATGCAAAGCATCGCCACAGGTTCACCAGGGACAGGTAAGTAACCCTGAGGGTAGCTTGTTTTTTTAAAATAACTTTACCCCAAGCTACACTTGGGGTGACAGCAAGAGGGGTTAATGTAGTCTTCCTCCAGGCAAACTGAACCCTAAACATAAAAAAACATATACTTACCTTCCCCACTACCTTTCACCTGTGCTGCCATACCTACAGGGTCCAGTGCTCCAGGCTTCAAGATGCAAGAGTAGGACTTTTCCAGTCTCCGGTCTCACCTATCCATTACTACAACCAGCGACACTCCACTCCTCCGGTGTCACTGTGACGGGCTGCCGGGCAAAAGGAGACTTGCAAAGGTAGACACCACTGGTGAACATTCCCAAGGTTCATTGTGCCTGTAGCCCTACACAGCACCACATCACTTCTGGTGCCAATAATAGAAAGCAGAAAGGGAGGTGACAGGTCCCCCCTTAAATTTGAGCAGACATGAAAATAAAGTACAATGTTACTTTTCTTTTGTGAATTTTCGTACCCTCCTGCTCACCATACATACAGTGGAGCAGTATGGGAACCCCAAAGAAGAATGTGTGTTATTCCCAGGATTAGCAGGTGAAAATAAAGGGAACAAGCTGCATCTAAAATCTGGTAATACAAACTATTTAATCTTTCCTTTGGGTTTACATACATGTTAACATTATCATGAACAATAGCAAAGCACACAAGAAAAATACAAAACACATAAACCACAGAAACAACTCAAAGTGAGTGATCTCATGGCAAGTATTTCTTAGTCTATCATTCATACTCTCTCCGTCCTTGTGCATCTGTCAGTCTGTCAATCTGTCCATTGCTGTCCTTGCCCATATGACTGTCAGTTTTGTGAAATCATTATGAGTAATGATGGCCCTGCTATAAATTGAGTGAACTTCTTATAGATGAACTTGTCCTTTAACCCTATGCATTGATATGATCAGTGAACTCGCAGGTGAATTCTAATGCCCCCATAATGTATGCTGAGGGTTCATTATCCCCCATATAATTACATTAAACCTGTGGATGTTTTCTGCATGAAGCAAGAGTCTTTATCTGGTGAACGGGATGTGTGTAGTGATGAATCATGTAATTGAAATTGAAAGTGCTAATTGTATTTAACAACCTTTGGCAATGCTCTACACAACAACTTGTCTTTGCAAAAGACAAAGGAAAATGAGGACGACACAAGTGATTTATTATATAGAATTACCATAATAACCTACTTCCATTTTATGCTAATTAACAGAAGCTGTGAATTATATAGGTTCACTGATTGTCATATTCAGTGATTTCGGCACTGGCCAGAAAACAGTTTGTATGCTAAGAATCTCCTCCACCATTAACATACCATTATAATCAGATATCTTAGTCTTCACATTTCTAAGGAAAGATTGGATAAGGAGAATCGTTGATCTACCATTTTTTCTGGATATTTTCATGTAGCTCTGACAGAGCAAAATCAAGTTTAGTAAATCATCATCAATTTTCTATGGACAAGATAACTTGCTCACACAAGGCTGGGCAATGGGATAGGCAACCATACAATAGTCAATAAGTCACAACCAAGTAAACAATTAATAGTTCACTGTTGATCACTGGATTAGCTGTGTGCACCTGCCTACCACAATTGATCTACCAGCCAATGGAAGAGATCCCCCACCATTTACTATAACAACTCCTATTGGCTGGTTATCATCATGGAGTGCACTTTGCTGCATATCTATATTGTTGCATATTTTTTTATTTCATCAATATTTTTGGGGAAATAGCAGTTGAGAATCCTCTTACTTACAATAGATTTTTATAATCAAATTTAATGTTCCATCAAATGGAACATCTACTCTTGAAAATATTGTCCAATGTCCTTTAGATGTACTTCTAGCCTAGAACCTGAAGGCTTGATTCTGTACATTTGCCCTCTGACCCAGAAATGACCCATCTATAATTGTTAAAGTATATATTTTGCAGCTGTGAGAGGGTATTTCTTTCCCCTAATACAGTATAGAATTTCAATGCTGTCCACTTATAGGCCTCTTATTCTTCTACTTATTTCTGTGGAACATACATAATATGGATCAGGTATATTCTAGGACGGGGTTATTACATTGTATTTATTATTTATTTATGTTTTATTAAATATTGGTGATGTAAAACAATAAGGGTAATTCTGCTGCCTCTGGGAATGTTACCTTAGGTGTCAGCTACAGCAACCCTTCTAAACATTGATGTGCAGACAGGAGAGCTCATTTCTCACACTCACTAATTGAGCGCTAGTGTTTCCTGCTTGAACCATCAAAATAATCCAGCTCTTTGCCCAATATCACAAATTGGCTTCTAAATGCTACAATTAGCATATGTGGAAAGAGCTTTTAAGTGAATCATTTTGGTTATGTGTTTTCTTCGTCATCTCCATTTCTTTATGTGCAATTATAAATGTCAAAACCTTTTCAACAGAAATTACACTCCACAGAATAATGTCTGGGAAAAAAATCATTTTTTATCTGTCATTTTAAAGGCCTGTGTCTTGTTATTAAGGGTAATTCCATCTAAAACCTATTTTTTAAAGATAATGTGCATTTCCAGGCCAGCAGGCTTAACATACAAGAATCTGTTGGCAGAAGCCATACCGCTTTGATCGTGAATCAAAGTGTGCCCGTGCCGGGATTGGGCGCAACCGCCAGCTCTCCGTGAGCTTGCAGCATTTCTCCATAGTTGCAGGCACACAGAGCCTTTACGGCCCCATGTCTTCGGCGTCATCGGTAGTTGACACCGGTGGTGTGTAGAGGGCCGGAGGGAGAGCCGGCAATCAGGGCACAGTACACAGTACCAATGTTATCATTTACAGCGTTTCTGTATGCGTTTTTAAAATCTCACTGCTGAATGCATTTTTTATTTATTTTTCCTGCATTTTTCATTCATTTTTTCAAAAACGCAAATGCAGAGGAAATATGAAAAATGCATGTGTTTTTTATATATGCAGAAACGCATGCCTATAAAAATTGATGCCTTTAAAAAAACGCATATAGTGTGAATGTGCCCTAATATATAAAGTGAAGCAGTCACCTTTCTCCAGATCTTATTAGGAATCCTTGCATTTTATTGTCTTCATAGAGGGTATTGACTCACCACATAGTAAAGGATACAAATAAGGTGGACCCATAAGAAATAATACATTAATAATAAAAATGAATGAATTCATTCATAATGAAATTCCCTATAATGTGCTCTGAACCCCAAAGCCCCCCTTACCTAACCTTTTCATAAGAAAAAGTGTTGTATAATATGTATATTTTACCAGAAACACCAAACTTTAACTGGTGTTCTCACCCAAAAAGTTTAAATAAGCCTAGCATACAAGAAACAAACATTTGTAATCACCATTCAAGTTGACATCTTTGGCTTTCAGGAAGAGAGAATATAGAGAGACAATCATGAAGGTTAGGGTGAGAAGGGATTAAAAGAATCGAAAAGCCCTCAACTCAAGCAGTGCATAGCACAGTCAAGCCTTCTTAAAATAGAAGGTATTTACATGTCCCAATCCATCACATTTCACAAAGGTAAAGGGAAAATTTCTCACTTTAGAACAGTAGGCGGAGCCATGCAAATCATTCCTTTATGCCCCATCAGCCAAATGTACATCCAGAACTGCTGGTGTACAGTGCAATGTACAGTGATATATTTGCACTGTACACCAGTGGTTCTGGATATGCATTTGGCTTATGGGGCATAAAGAAATAACTTGAATGGCTCTACCCACTGTCCTAAAGTGAAGATTTCCCCCTTAACTTTTTGGATTTGGGATGGATTGGAGTAAATACCTTATTTTTTAAGAAGGCTTGACTGCGCTAGGAAGAGAGAATGAAATGGGAGGTGGTTATTGTTTGAAAGGAGGGTCTCCTTTAATAAGGTCACCAGGATATGGCCTTTCTGGTGTCCTTTCTCTCCTTGTAAAAGTCTGAAGACCTTTGTAGCTTGGTGAGATGGTCCATTTTGACGTGCTGTACTTATAAGTGACATTAGGTCACATGTATGCCACCACACAAGCAGAAACATGATTTGGCCTTGGCCATAATTCTTGCTTTAGGTCAAATCTATGCTTGTAAGTTGAAACTTAAGTTTTGGTTGTTACTTAAGCTGGTCTTAAGTCAAGCCAGGTGTATCTCAAGGGTCCACTGTATAAGCTATGGACCAGGAATCTCCAAAAACAAGTAAGCATTGACACATGACAATGAACAGATACCCATGCTAACTGTGATATGGTATAAATGCGGAAGTTGGGTTAATACCTACCAACGAACAATCCAATCTTTCCATACATTGGGGTCATAATACCAAAGAAACTTCTGCTGTGCCCATAAGCACAGGGTGTCCATGGTTGTGTGGGTCTACAGTTTTTTTTTGCATGCAAATAGATTTTGCAAATAAAATTGGAAAACACAATTGCAATGATTACAATGTTATTTGTCACTTGATTCAGGCTGTCAAACCCAAACCCACAGTGGGCCAAAGTTAAAAACTTTGAAGGAATGGAGGAAGTTTTTCCTTTACATCAGATGTAATGATGAACCTTTTCATATGAAAACATAATAAAGTTTTGCCAAAAGTAAAACAACCTTAACATGTAAGTCCTGGCTAGGGTTAAGTTTTAATGGGTGTTGGGTAGAATTAAAGTGTGCTATTAATTTACTTGGCAAGTTTCAGTTTTCCAAGTGTTGGTCAATTTAACCTGAGTGGTAAACCCGAGTGAAGCTTGGGGTATATTTATTTACCAATAATACCAACCCCGAGCTACTTTCAGGGTAGATTACCTGCCCTAGACCAACCTGCGCTGTCCTCCAGCCTCACAATCCTACGCGATTACTGGACCCACCTCCTTGATGTCTTTGATGACAACGAGGAGGTAAGGGATGCCCTTGCCATGTGCCTGTATTGTAACACAGGCATAGGTGCCCCAGGTCCTTACATCTCATGCATCGCAGGCTACATTGTAATCTGATTATATTTCCCTTACCCCTTTTCGGAACTGAAATGAGGTTAATTAAACAAAGGGAAAAATTAAGATCTGCAATATTGCTTTCAAACTAAAGTTTACCTTACCAATTGCTTGACAGGTAATATAAACAAGTATGGGTCCAGATCTTGTATATAGTGCAGAATGACTGCAGGCTTGGAGACAATAATACTTATATAAACATTTAATTTCTAGACTGTTGTTAAAGTATAGTGGGTAATTTAGCTATTGGCCTGACATGCACCAGTAACTTTATTACTAATCAACAGGCTTACAAACCAACTTTCACATTGATAACCATTGACAACAAGCCTGTAGTGAATGTTCACAATGGACAGTCGCTGCCGGCTGTGTACAGTGAACAAGCCAATAAAGATAGCCCAAACAGCAGGTTCTGTAAATCAGGTCCTCCTAGAACTAAACCGAGAGTCAGGACAATTGAATAGATCAGAATACCAAGACTAACCTTAACCACTGACTCTTTATTGGAAAATGAAAGCTATAATAAAGCTGCACCCTTAAGCATGTGGGACTGAATGAGTTTTTGTATTATATGTCGATGATAGAGGATGCTAGATCACAGCAGGGAATGACAACGGTGGATAAATCTCTAAACAACATGAATAAAATATATTTCTAGTACACAGAAATGTAGATATGTGTTTGTCCAGATCACGCTGTGACTGTAAAGACAACTGAATCATGTGTTCAAATGACTTGTGGATTAATAGGTATCTTGCATTTCCTTCAACAGAAGGAACAGCAGCCCTGTGTTTCACATAGCAGTCTTCTGTCTGCCAAAGCTAACGCTAACTTCCTCCTTCTCAAAACAAAATATGCAATTATATATCTAAAAAAAGCATGAAGAAATCGCATAACAGTACCTGTTCATGTTTACTACAACTTGGCAAGCTAATGCTGAATTTTAGAAAACAACTACTATCAGGGGTGTAGATATAAATAACTGGGCCCTGTAAAAAAATTTTATAGGTGAGCCCCCCCCCCCCCCCCCCCCCCCCCCCCCCCCCCCCCCCCCCTCCCAGACCTGCCACACCAATTCCAACCCCCCTTCCTAGCTGACCTCCCTCCCTCCCCTGAATTAGGTCTTGTGTCCTAATTGTCCTAACTGGGTTTGAAGTCAGTGGCACTGTCGGGGGGACCCATATTTGTAACATTTTATTATTACGGTTGTAAGCCTGTCTGGGCAGGGTCCTCTATTCCTCCTGTGTCATTACCTGTACCTGTGTGTTATACTGTGATGTATCTCCACTCTAATGTATTGTACAGTGCTGCGTAATAAGCTGGCGCTATATAAATAAATGCTAATAATAATTACGGTAATTATTATTTATTGTTTTTTGCTTACTCAAAGCTGTTGTATCATATATCATATGTATATCATATATATATGTATCATAATATATATAAATACATTTCAAAAGAAAGAAGCGCTGTTGTGTTTTATCTTATAGTAAGTTAAGTTATGGGGTGTTAAAGTTGTTATGGCTCCCAGAGTCATGGAAGCCTGCCATAGGTGATCATTTATGAAAAAAGCAAAAAAAAAGTATTTGTTACTATTGATTCCTCAACACTTCCCATGTGCTCATGTTTGCAGTCAGAAAGATTGCACAGCACACACTGTTATATGTATGTGTACATTTGTGCAATTAGCAAAGTTTCTTCAGTTTCACATAGAGTGTTTACCGTAGGTGATGTTTTGTAAAAAGCTGTTTGTCACTGTGGTTAATTACAACACTATCATGAAATAAAGATTTCTTTGTTTTGGAGAACAGACCAAAGTACAGCTTTTTATACTAAGGTTTGTTAATATAAAAAAAATGAATGTACATAGCAAAGTACTGGTTGCCATTGTATAGGATTGGTGTTAAGAGTAATATAAAATAAGCGTTAGTAATTCCATGACACCATGAGGAGGTTTATAGAGTATACAGATCTGAAAAGTTGTATTTTCCCATAAAATGTATCCCTTCCTACCACTGTACAGATATAATTAATTCAATAAATTATCTCCTGATACCATTGTTAACTGTGTTATTGTGGTGTATTTCATTACTGTTGGGATTTATTTAAGACTGTAATAAACCACCAGAATTATCATTCTATTGACTTCAGATTTGACATACCTGGAATTTTACATACAGTGGACCATTGAAGCACAACTGGCTTGACTTAAAGCTAGCCATACACGTGTCGATTCCTGAGCAATCGATCAACGCTCCGATCGATTCCGGTGAAGCCACAGGCGTAGATCGATCGACCATACAAGTCTGTGCCTACGCTCCTTGATGTGTGCCCAATCGATCAGAAAACACCAACAGGTTGGTTCTCTGGCCGATCCGATTTGGGGGCTATGTAGATCGGACGGGGTTGATCGGTCAAGGTGGGCTGCACTCGATTCCTCGTCGATCGATCGGCGTGCACGCGCCCGGTAATCGATCGGCCAGGAATCGTGTGGGAAATCGACCTGTGTATGGCCACCTTAAGACCAATTTGAGTTACAACCAAAAGATTTCACTTACAACCAGAATTATGGTCAAGGCCAAATGTGTTTCTGCTTGCATAGTGGCATTCATTTCATTGTGACCGGATGTCACAAATATGTACAGATCATCAAAATGGACCATTTCACCAATCTACAGAAGGCTACAAGGCCAGGTTCCTGATTTTCTTGTGGAAGGGGACTCCTTCCCAACAATAACCTCCTTCCATTTCATCCTTTTTTCTTGAAATACAAAGACACTTCGGGAGGTTTAAAATGCATTATGAGAACAACTTACCATACAACCAACACTTTGGAACCAATTAAGTTCTTAAGACAAGGGTCCACTGTATGTGGATCAATTTGGTCAAAGTACTCTAGAACAAAGACATTTTTGGAGTACCTTTACTGCCTCCAGGGAAGGGACTTTTATATTGAGAAGGATAGCTTGTCTAAAAGCTTTCTTACTGGCCTTTCTATGACAACCAACCAACTAAGTTCAAAGGCCTGGCAGTTCCTGGCAGTATGGTTGGTCACTGTGAAAAAAAATTATTTGTCATCTTCTCAAAAGTGAAAAACCTGTGGTGGTTCTGAACTGCAATATTGTGAAAAAATCAGCTTCCTGATCTCACCTGTTGTGGTGCCATGCTGCTGACCTACCTGTGGATATTCATTGGTCAACAGCAAGTGCTTTCTGCAGGTGGGTGGGTTAGGAACATGTGTGTCATTATTAGGAGGTCTATCTATGTGTGCCTTGCTCTCATTGATACCATAGTACTGTACTGCTTTAGCATTGATTCCAAATCTGCATCCCCCTACTCTGATTGGGACCCTAGATCCTGCATCTTCATCCTCTTCAGTTTCCCTGCATTGTTCCCCGTTTCTTATAACTAGATAGATTTCGTTTTTCACTCGCTGTCATTGGATTTGTTTGTCAGTTATCACTGTGCTCATGTTGTAGTTTGTTTTCGCATAATTTGCAGTATTGGCCAAATCTGGAAATCCCTGACCCGGATCCTTTGCATAGTAACACCTTCTAAAACTACAACTTTTGTACATGCTGTGTTTATTTATTATTGACAAATATTAAACTAAAACATATCTTTATCCTGCTCTCAGCAGTAATCCATACCTATCTGTCATTTATTTCAAACCGGCTGTGTATTTGTGTAATAGCGGTAATCAAAACCATTTGAAGCAGTTCTCTGTTAAAGTGTTACATTCTGAGGAATTAGCACTTCAACATACCTCAAATGTATATCTAGTGTATGTCATGCATGTGACAAAGTAAACAGAGCAGCGACTAATAACACCGAAACATTTTTATGCCAGTATCATTTCAGAGGAAGAAGAAAGTAAAAACTCTAAAGATCAGTTGAACTCAACCATAAATAGTTGATTTTTTGTGTAACTGTGTTTCATAAACAATTGTTAGAATACTTTTTTCAGTCAAATGCTTTATGTACAAGGTTTTCATGCATCTCAATACTGTTTACACAAGTAAGTACCGTATATACTCAAGAATAAGTTGAGTTTTTCAGCCCAAAAAAATGGGCAGAATATGCTCTCCTCGGCTTATACTCGAGTCAGCTAAGGGGATGTCCACTCTCCTCACCTGAATTTCCATGCTGAATGCTTCAGACAGGCAGCTTCCCTCTTCGGTAGATCTTCTCTCTGAGTTCCTCTGAGCTCTGGCTTCAGACTAACAGCTGATCGATATCAACAAACTCAGATACAACACTCCATAGCCTATGATTAAAAAATAAGAATTGCCTTGCAAAACACATCCTGTAATAATAATAATCCTGTGTTCTCTTAAATGTATTGATAATGTGGCACTAAGATTTATCCTGTTTGATTAATTTCTAGGGGCAATGCCGCTTTCTCTATATTTTCTCAAAACTCCACTATCTGACTGCATTTCCCACCCTCGGCTTATACGTTTTTCCAGTTTTTGTAGATAAAATTAGGTACCTCGGCTTATATTCGGGTCGGCTTATACTCGAGTATATACGGTATTTATTTTTTACTCCTGGTTTGTATTTTTTTCTAACTGAGACAACAATGTTTAGAAAAACCAACCATGCAGCCATTTTCGGGAAATCGGTCAGTGGAATTTATACATTTCCAACCCACTATGTGACTGAGCCCATTGAGAGGTGGTTGCTTTCTAAAAGGAAGAAAGGATCATAAGGATCTATAAATGAAAGTTTTAAGATTTAAAAAAGACTAGGTAAATTAATAAAGAATTGAATTTTCATGGGGAAATGAGAATTGCTTTTTTAAAAATTTTGAGTTATGTTTGTGTGACCAATGCACAGTTTATGTCTTTGACCCATACATGCAAAAAAAAACATTTATTACCGTAAGCAATTAAAAAAACGTATATTATAAAACTAAATATTTTCTAAACAAAATGCAATCATCTTAATAAGATCACCTGCTGTTGAGATTGAAATTGAACTTCTAATATGCTTTTATCAAGACACCAGTCCTAAGCTGATGGCAATGGGGTGCCTTTTTAACAAAGTTATGTAAATGGTTATCTGCATCCTAAAGTGAACTTTACATACAATTGTGCGCTGCCTTATAACAATAATCTACTCCCCCACCATAAAAAATGCAATTACATTTCAAAAAAGAAAGAATTAAAAAGACAGATGTACTGTTCACCTTGGCTTCCATCCATGGCGCCTAGGTAGTGAGATCCCGGGAAAGCCCGGAATCTCAAATCTCAGCAGAAGACTCCTAAGCAATGAATGCATTCGATGTTAGCATTAGTGGAAAAAACATGGACCTGGCGGTACTGGTTACAATTATGTTCACAATTTTGTTTTATTCAATGTTTTTAAAGTGACAGAAACCCCCAATAATTAGTACAAAGTTCAGCAGATGGAATGATGACAACCACAGATATACATGCCAAAAAAATAAAGTTTGCATTTAATTTCAACTACCAACACGTCTACATCTACTGTTTTTATAAATCTTGTTCTGATTTTTCGTGATATATTAGCTTGAATTGCCAAGTTTAGGCAGGTTAGCTTTATATGGGTTTTAAATAACCAGTTGTGTTCACTTTTTGTGTTCATTGACTTGGTACACTACATTAATTTGCAACTCTCCACAAAACTGGAGTCTCACTAAAGTCAATGTTTTTAATGAGCCACAAATTATAGTGTGCAAGCGTATTTTGTGTTATTCAGAGTCTGCCAATATCTTGGTCCTTAGTCCCTGGTTTGCAATATTGCAGAGAGGGAGAAAAAAAAGAAGGAGGGGGGTTAAATCACCAATGTGCAAGCTAGTGGGAGCCAACAGCTATTTTGATTCACGATTTAAGTGTATACGTTTTAAGTGTGTTTTGTGCATGTGTATACAGTACATGTACAATATATACAAATGGCTTTGTAAGACTTCTATTAAATATTGTTGATTGCTCAATATATAAGGCTTTTAAGGAAAAACACAGAACGTTTTAAAGATTTAACAGACTGACAATGGCCTTTGGGGTCTTTCACATCTCAAGGTGTGTAATATTAAGGACTTACATTATGTGCACCTTAAAGAGAACCCTCTGTCCCCATCCAAAGTAATGGCGACGGACTGACAAGTCGGATACCTGTTTGATCGATTTTTCCTTAGAGCAGGATTGATCGCTCTAGATAGACAGGTAGACTGCGTTTGATTTACAAACGATCAATCACCGCTAAGGCATAGTGTTGAGCTCAAATATTTGAATTGTGAATATATATTCGTCCAATATCCGCTATTCGAGAATTCACAAATTTCGCAAATAGGGTGGCGGATAATATTCCCAATGTTGAATATTCATGATATTATGCAATGGGAAGCTTTATGACCATGCATTGTGAATATATATATTCGCAATGGGAAAATAAATATAGCATATACCATTCATTTTGAAGGCAATGACAATGTAAATGCATTGATTACCATATTTTTTGGACTATAAGAGGCACCGGACCATAAGACACCCAGTTTTTAGGTCAGGAAAACCAGAAAAAAAAGGTTTTAATAAGTTTTTACATCAATTGGGTTAATGCAATGAATTTAATGAATGCAATATTTAATTTAGCCAGTAGGTGTAACTAGCAGCAGTACATTCTCAGCAGAACGTCATACTTCACACTGATCTGCAGAAAGGAGTGGGGGGCCGGGCTGTCTTCTTCTCTCCTCTCCCTCTCCTCTGCCTATGTTACTGTGTCCGTGAGGGCTGCAGAGTGATTGCAGTTCCCACGGACAGGAGAGAGGTATAAATGCAAGTTCATCTATATCTCTCTCTTCATTGCCTATGCCAGTTCAGGGCTCTGAGCTCTGCTGGCATAGGTAAATACAGATTTCAGATTTCAAATTCATATGGGAGAGCCGGACGTTGGCCGGCATCTCACATCTGACAGCTCCTCGGCTAACCAGGAGAGCTGGCGGGAAGCCAAGGTGCGACCACCGGCTGCGGGGTTGCGCATTCGTACCATAAGACGCACTTTTTGCCCCTAATGGTCTTATGGTCCAAAAAATACGGTATATATTCGCAAATATTCTAAATTGTGACTATAGAATCGAATATAAGTAGAATTATTCACGAAATATTGCGAATTTAAATATTGCCTATGCCGCTCATCACTACCAACATGCACGGTGATCGATTCTTCGAGAATCAAACGATTTGGACGGCTTTAACTACTTCAGTTGGCCAATAATGGGTAAAGTTTGAACTCAAAGCTTTCTTTATTCACAAATTAAGTTCAAAGTCAAGTAGCCATTCCGACTTTGAACTTGAAAAAAATTATAGGCGCTAGAGAAATACAAAAATGTGAATTTTGTTTATTTAAATGTTCCCAGAACAAAGTTGGTGATGATACCATGTTCATGGACTTTGAAATTAACTCACAAATTCAGCCAGTCACATTTTTTATCTAGTGTCCTAGAATGCAAAAAACAAATAATAAATGTAATTTAATTGTGGTGCCTCCTTTTCCATATCATGATTCCATACTGTGCACATAGTAATATAACAGGCAGATTCATGTACAGATACTGCACAATTTATTTTTGATTACTATGAGAATATAATCAGTAGCTGCTTCATTTAATTACATTTTTTTTTCTTTGTTCTTTATTTTTATACATTGCTTTAAAAAAGTAGCTAATAATTTTGGTTAATTGTTACATCCTGGGTCTGGCAGCAATGCACTTTTTATTAAATGTAAATAACATGCTAAGTCAATAAAATATCTGTTTGCAAAGATTTGTTTCATCGCGCCCAATGTTATTAATTAAAGATGTTTCTGGAAGAAAGAGAACAATGTGTTTGTGTTAATAAAAAGTAAATAAGAGAACATGAACATTATGCAAACCATATGATGGTAGTGGAGTGTGTAAAGTGCTTAATAAATGGAGTTACAGAGAAGTACAAGGTAACACTGCCGACACATGAAAAGACAAAACAAACCAGTAGCAAATCCATGAGATTGGACGTCTCCCAAGAAAATAATGGAAGATGTGTAATTAAAAGGAAAAAAAAAACACCTGATGCATGTTGAGATATAAAGTCACTGAAGTATGTTTCCCAATTTCCTTCTCCCTCCCCTCTGTATATCTCTCTGTGTAGGAACACGTTTCATCATCCAAAAAATACCAAAAATGAAAAACTTTTGTGGGAACATTCCAAAAAAGAAATTTATTTTAGTTGCAATTTCAACCTAACTTTTATGCAAAAACTAGAGCAATACAATTTTGCAATGCTCCCACAGCTCTTGTGTACATCTCCATCAATTTAATGATGTTGCAATATTCAGAAAATCAAAATTTTGCTACCGTCTCTGGTCATTATGCATGCATTAACTTTCTATGGAGCAATACCATTGTGTTGTTTAAAAAATTTACCTTTCATACCCAGTTGGGCTGGTATAGGGCATACTCACCTATGCTCCGTGAGCCCCAATGATCACTTATAAACTCTCCATCAAGGTGCATTATTGTTTACTTAGTGTTAGAATGTGCATCTCACATTATACATAGGAAGATGCAGCAATGCCAAGGCATGTCTAACAATTTAAAAAAAACAAAAAAGGGGGGACTACAGGAAGTGACGTCACTGACGCCACCTCCTGTATATACAATAGGGGTTCTTTCGCAGTTCAAATAGTCAGTGACGTCACTTCCGGTATCGGATTCAGTTCTCCGCTAATTTAGCAGGGAAAGGGCATTACTCTCTTCGCTAGAGAGAGAGAGTTTGTCCCACCCCGCTGTGCTTTTGCTGATAATGTGCAGGGTGAAACATTAGCAGAGAGAGTAATGCCCTCTCCCTGCTAAATTCCCCAGATTTCAAAAACCTGGGATTTATTAAAATTTGGATTTGGCCAAGAAAGCCACATTAAAAATGTGTCTTTCCTGGCCTAAACGGGAAAGTTGACAGGTGTGTGCCAAGGCCATCTCATTTTCTGTCTGGAGGACTAATAGCATAATCTAGAGCTTTCCTTCTAGACTGACTGTGCCTGGTCACTGAAAAGATGACCAACTGTGGACCCCCGCTTGATCAAAACCAGCCAATAGTAGAATGTTGCCAGCAATGAACTAACATCAGGACAAGCATGGTGAGTGACTTGGTAAGGCCAGTTGGCCAGTTTACTACTATCAGAGTCATCAAAATAGCAGGTGTAACCCCTAGGCTTTTTTTTTTGTTGAGGGTCTACTGGAAAACTGTTTATAATAGAAAACATTTGCCTTAGAAATAATAAAATATAGCTTGCCTCTTTAAAGCTTTACTTTAATCTTATCAAGGAACATATGAAGAATGATAATAGGGCTGCGAAATGACGAGTCAACAGAATTTCCTTCATCCCAGTATCACAGGATGATTATTCTCACAGTTGAAAGTTATATGGTGTTAACGTAAATGTTTACATAAGTGTTAGGAAAATATAGTCCTGAAAGCCTTTACTGACAGGCCGAGACAGATAACATGCTTTAAGTTTTAATATCTGCAGGAAAGAAAAACAATCATGATTAGAAGCTCATTACATCCTGCATTACACAGCTCCAGCCTGCCTATGTTAGCTGATTACCCAGGGTAGCTCCTCTATGGATGAACTCATTGCTGAAAATGACAGAGCCTTGGTTTTACTGGAGAATAATGTCTGATTAATTCTAATAATTCTAAAGAATAGTTATTATATCAGAAATTCAATCTGCCTTCAGTTTGCCGTCTGTTCCCTCTGTCTCTCCTCATGACCTAGCTTATATCATTTTCAAATAAAACTTTTTTATACATACATACCATGCTTGACCTCATGGAAAGGGGTCAGTACACTTCTATAGTTCATATGGGGTTGGGCAATTGCTGCTGGACACATTTGCTTTTGTCTTTTGACCAGTATTCCCCTCAAGAAGCCTTGA
>CM070036.1:135013996-135029810 GCA_036250615.1 Ptychadena robeensis | reverse complement strand
CACTATTCCCCTCAAGAAGCCATGACTAGGGTAAAAAAGGCCATCACCCGGTTAGATTTTAAATAATCACAGCAATCGTTTTGATTACAAGGCAGTGACCAACAAACCTGTATCTGCCTAACCAGACAAAATGGACTGTAGCCACACTAAATCAACTTCAACATCAACAGTTCCATCCTATTAGACATATTTACTAAAAAGGTGGGACTTTGTAACTACGACATTTGTATGCAAAATTAAAAAATGAACATACTACTTTCAATTGCCTTTCTACCCCACAAGCTGCCTTTATGAGATGCCAAACAAAAAGAGAGGGAAAGGGGGAAGTTTAACAAACACCCCCCACCCCCCATCTCCAAGGGTCTCCATCTTTCCTCTTTCCACTTGAACAGAATTAGGTATGAGCATCTCTAAACTTTTTTACCCTCTATTTTTGTCATGACCTATGCCTATATTTCATATATTCCTGCAGGCCTATCATAATCAGTGGATTCTGAATGCAGATGATAGATTCAGAAATTGCAGTTTGCTCCATTTCGGACAACAGGTATAAAGCCTATTAAATACAATTTAATAGAATCAAATTAATTATTATAATTGGATAAAAAGCAAAACTGTTCACACTTGTATATTTCATCTCAGTATTTAGCAGTTTGCCTACACTTTACATTTCAACCTCAAGCTCCAAGTCATAAACTTAGACTGAAACTGAGACATATTTTTCACAAACAAAGCACACACCGCTCTACTGGCTGCCACAAAATATAATGATATTATAGAATGCAGTGAACAACTTAAGATATGAGCTGGTTGGGCCTGGCCATGGGACAAATTGTATCTCCTGGATCAATCAAGATAAAAAATTGCACAGACCCACCAGAGAGCCAGTGATTTACAATGCTTTTTTATGCCTTCCTTTCTGTTATTTATATAGCGTTGTTGGCACCCAAACCTATGCTATGTGCTAGAGCCATACGTGTTGACCTCATTGCAGGTGGGCAGAAATGCTCAGTCATCGAGAAGATGTTAAGGGGCCACAGAGATCATCAGAGTTAGAAGAGGGGTTCAGGGGAGCTTCATAGCTATCCCTGGTGGGGAACATTACCAAAACTGACATTAAGTGGTGTGCAGATTTACGCTGTGCATGGGTATTATAAGCCTTTGCCATGTATGAAGCCTGTTAGGAAAAGCACTATTCTGGAGGGCAATATCACTCACTATATTCTCAGATCTATGATCTTCCAAAACATGAGTTCAACACCTAACAGGAGATTAGTCCTCCCAATAGCTATGGGAGGTGGGGGGGTCTGTGAACTGAACCGTCAAGGTCATTTAACGAATGACTCGTAGGACTTATCCCAAGCCAAAATAGTAGAATTGAAACACTTTTCTGGACACGCTTAAACACAATTATATAATCTCTCATAACTATGTTATTACAGTGTTTGCCTTCTGAACTTGTTCCTGAAGACTTCTCAGCCAAACATTCTCATTAGAATATACTCATTTTGCAATTCAATAACATGAATAATTTCCCCTGCTCAATGTGTTAAATAAATGTATCTGCCTAAAAGCTCCAGGGCAAGTTTAACTTATTATGTTAATGACTATTTGCCCTACTGAGGCAAGCTTGTTCCCTCACGATTTCGAGGCTCATTCAGAGACAGGAATAATGCCAAGATGCATGTACAAGCAAGCCACAAATCAGCTGCACAAATTGCAGGGGACGACTGAGAAAGCAAAGCGATACTCAGCCAGAGTACAAAGAGTGCCAGAGGGGGACTTTTTATGGACAATTCCAGACAATACTGGATTTGTCATACTCGTAAAGTAAGAATTATATGTGCTACAAATGTAATCAATAAATAGGCTTTTCCTGGCTGTAAAATTAAAACAACCAGATTGTATTCCAACATTTGTCAGTTTTAATAAAGCTTGTTTCTTTAATTCACTGTAATCATCGTGTTACTGACATTTCATGTGTTAGGGCTTCCAGTGTACGGTACAGTCAATACATTAAAAGAAAGCAACATTTAAAGAAAGAAACTTTGCTTGCGTTTTCAATGTCCAAAATTTTACGAATACATGTATAGCATTTATTGGTTGTGATCTTGAACTTAGGAATTTAATATTACACATAAAACACCATATTTCTTTGAAAATTGTAAATAAAATTGAAAGAGCAGTCCATAAGAAAAATGTCAGCCAATTGTACAAGTATCTGATAGATGTAGGTGTTTGGCTCTATTTCCAATACCATGCGTTTTGGGCATTTTTATATTCATCCATTGTAGTCAAAGGATGATCCGCTTAAAAATTACTCAGTGAAAACGCATGGTATAGGAAGCTGTGGAAATAGAATAGTGATGATAGTGACAGTTGATATTTAACCTCCCTGGTGGTTATTTCGTCCCCATTTTGCCCTCCCTTACCCGTCTGTCCCCAGCTTTGTCAATGCCGGAGAAGTGAGGACTTGAAATGCTTATCTTGGCACAGCGTCACTTTGATAAACTGCTCTTTATCAAATAAAAAATTGATCAAGCAAGAGTTTCCAATGCTGTATTTTTCTCTAAAACAAAGGTCCCAGTGGAGTTGGATACTTCCCATTTAGTGGGCTGATTTCTGGTTTTGAGAATTCAAGAAAATCTCGAATATAGTGCTATATATTCATAATAGTGAATGTTCAAGATTTTTTACATCGGTACCCAGAACTGCCCTGCATTATATACGTATGTACGCTGATTGTAAGATGAGTACGTACGCTGATACGTATATACATAATAAATGTATGTACGCTAATACGTATATAAGCGCTAATTTGCGCAATGAAGGTTGTTGTCACAATATTTAGTAAATATGAATATTGCCTATGCTGCTCAACACTATCCAAGAGGTGCAGAAGCCAATGAGGATGACTGAAACCACTGTTCTTCACCTGTAAAACCTTTGCACATCATATTATAGGTGTGGATATAACTATTATAGGCGCCTATGGTCTGTGGTTTGACTCTAGTTGTGTCCTCTCCAAACAAAAACATAATGTGGATCCCACACACTGATTTATGACTTTGTCAACTAGTTCTATTGAGGTTTATTGACTTGATCTCCACACCTACTTTTTTCTTGAAGTTAGGGGGTAGAATTTATGCTTCATATTTTATAGGCTATGTTGGCCAAAACCCCTTTTAAATTTGGTACATCCCCGACTTCACTCCTTTCTCTGGGGTGCACATCACTTTTATGACATAGAGTCTTATAAGGGAAGAATAAAGAAATTTCTGCATGTCAAGGGAGACCAGCTTACTTGTCTCAGAATACCAAATACTGGCTAAGCAGTCACTTTTTTTTATTTAAGAACCCTTAGGACTAATGCACACAGTTGGTTTCTAGGTGGATGATGGTTGGAAGCCACCTTGTAACCACCTTCCTGCCACAGTGTGTGGGTCCTTGGCAAGCTATGATCAGATATTGACCACCGCCTTCATATTATCCTAATGGGCAAGCGCCTTAAAATTGACTAGAGAGCAGGTTGTGTTCCAGCACAACGCATTTCCAACCGACTATGTGAATTAACCCTTATTGTGAGCTCTTTATTAACTCATTATAAAAGTCATTAAGTAAGCATTCTTTTTTTATTCGCTCTTTTACATTTAGTGCAGCCCTAACAATCTGAGTTTAGAATGAGCACAATGATTTGAGTCTTTGAGCCGTACGATTTTTTAATTTAAATGAAAAATGTCAATACGGATTTTTTCCAAGGGCTGTCGGCCATGCCTATGACTTAACATTTCACTGTCTTTACTTTTTTGTTTACCCATCTAGAAGAAATGTCAGAGGAAGACGAGGAGAAGTAAAATGATGTGTAATTAATCATTCTGAAATCTTCCACTAGCATCTATCATTCTGCAAGACCCCAGAAAGAAATTGTGCAACACCTTCAATGATTGTGTTATGTAAATGGAATTTCTTGAATCTGCTGTTGCTAAATGCATCCAACATATTAAAGGATCTTCATTCACTGGTTTCAAAAGAGTTTTTTTCTCCTTTAATGGCTAATTTTATAAAACATATAAAATAAACATATAAAACTAGAAACGGATCTTGTAGTGTGGGCAATAGCACATGGGATGTAGATATAAAATTAAGCATGTGAAGTTTTGAAAGGAGTGAGCTTGATTTTGTTTCTATGGAGCTCGGCATACATATTATTTGATTATTGGCTTCTTAACATATATAAAGCATGCCTACATTACACTGAATTCAATTGTTCATTCATTGCGTCTTCAAGAAAAGTATATTTATCTATAAACCAAAGCATTTACTCTATTGGTACCTGCTGGATGCCCTTAGGATTTATGGAACCTGGGCAGAATGGGGATAAATAGTGTGATATGATTTGATCGTGGGTCCCAATGTATGTATATGTGAATGTGTATAGTAACTTTCACTCATGTTCATGTTACACAATTTAAATATATATATATATATTGAAAAGCCTGTGTCTTATGCTATCAGAGATTCCAGTGCAAATATGTATCACTGGAATCTGCATTCCAAGCAAAAGCATCTGAAATCTTGTATGATAAGTGCTTGAAGCTGAACTCCGGCTAATGTTTATTGACCCCTACAGTGTGTCTCAAATTCCACTGCAAGGGTTAACTTAGTTATGTCTAGGGTGCGTAGAAAAGAGGTTTTGCTCATCTAAACCTGCAATCACTTTGCGACTCCTCCTGCCTTAGACCTAGTCTTCACTGTGAAGACACTGCATCCAATTATTTTTAATGGGTGCATACCCACACCAGTGCTGCATAATTTTTAACACAGGTGAGTTGCCTAGTGTCAACATGCGTTAATGCATCTAATGCAAAATACATTGGGTGCTTTTTAAACTCTTTTATGACACATTTTTACCACATAGTGGTCCTAATCTTTGTGTTAGCAATGCACGCATTTTTGACGCATTTGAGGTAAATGAAGACATGGCCATAGAATATTTTCTTCTGAGGAAGCCTCTTCTTGAGCTGTAGTCTTAAGCTAGCCATACACCTGTAGATTTTTCCTTTTGATCGACTGCAACAATCAATCAGTGAGGTCGATCTATCGGGAATCAATTCCTGTCCACCTGTTACAATCGACCAAACAAAAAACGATATAGAAGAAGAGATCCAACAGAAGGCAATCGGACGTGTGGGCCTTTTCGTTAGTTAAAAGTTAGTGGTGCCCCTCGATCGATTCCTGTTTGATCAGACTAGTGAAGTATATACAAGCACTTTGGATACACCCAGTCTGACATCATATCCGATCAAATTCAAGGAATCAACCTGATTTGGGAGCCTGCGATGGTTTCTGGGCAGAGATCTATGATAAATCTATTAACCAAGGAGGTCTGCACTTCAAACACATGCTCTGATCTAATCGAGAGACGATCGCAAAATAATCGACCCATCTATAGCTACCTTAAGGCGTTGAGATAATCCCTAATCACTACACAGCTTATGGAAGCAATGGACCCGCCATAGATGTGAGCACTGGAAGTTAGGGCATCATTAGCTGTGGTAATTATTATTCTTCTGCATGGATATGAACGAGCATTTAAGCCCCCCATACACATCTAGATTTTCCTTTCAATCAAATTAAAATTATAAATTTTGGGGGGTCAGGGAAATCTGTGACTAATTGTAATCTATGCCAACTGTAGTAACAGATTTTTGATCGATTTTTTGGGATCGAAAGCGTAATTGAATTAGGGTTCAATTTCATACAACTGATTAAAATTTTCCAGCATGTCTGATCATTTTTCGATCAAAATTTTCCCAATTTTAATTGTTTTGGTCAATCTAACCATGTGGGCTGCCATATATTTTCAATCAGAATTTTTTTTTTATTGAATTAAGTTGACGAAAAATCTAGACATGCATGGGGGCTTTTAACCCTTACAGTGAGGTCCACCCAATGCGGCTGCTTTGGCCTTGGTCTGAGGTCAACTTAAAATTTTTGAGCATTTGCACAAAGTTACTTGGTCATAGCATAGTGCAGAAGACATGTTCTCTTTAAGGAGACATGTGGGGGTCTATTAGACCACCTAATGTCATTCTGAGCTCTTTTCTGATCAAGTACAGACCATATGTTCTAACCAGTAAAAGTTGCCAGGACCCTCTGTGTAATTTGCACACCGGACTATCTCTACCACAGGCAAATAAATGGTAGCAAAATGACTTATTGCATTTTGTTGAATTGTGGGAGGAAACCAGAGCACCCAGAGGAAACCCACAAACACCCAGGACATACTAACTGCATAAATTGGGTGCCTCTGGTGGTTAGATCCTTGATTCCAATGCTGCACAAACTAAATGCTAACCCTGTGCTGCCTGCACATCTTTTTTTTTCTTGATACATCTCTCTTCCCCCTCTCATGTACGCTCACCTAAAACTGTACAAAGGTTCAGGTTATTTACCTGTACTTTAATAACCTCACTTATTTTAACATACAGGAGACTTGTAATGAATCTCCATAAATGCACAAACAGTCATTTTATAGTGTGATTAGCTGGTAAATGACATGAGAAATCAGTAATCATGTATTACATAACACGTTAAGGAGCAGCCTTTCATTGATTGGAGTTAAAGGACCCAACCTAACAAGAGAAAGAATGAACTACACAAAGATTCCCACACACGGATAGTAGTTACACCCTGATGGAGATTTAGGGTAATGAGGCAATACTACAAATTCACGGCTGTAATTCATAGTTCACAGGAGAAGGGAAATTAAACACCCATGTGAATAATATCTGGGGTAACCTGTTTTCTGACAATGATGTCATTTGCAGCAGTAATTACAAGGTTTCATGTACACGTCTATTGAGATGACTGTGGGACAGTGCAGAGTGTTGCCGTGTATTTTGTGATTATTTACCTATAATGTGCAGCTATGGGATCTCTCCTCTAGAAATGTAATAATAAGATAGTTTAAGACAACTGCAACCCAAAATAAAGCCTCATACGTTATATTTTTTTAAAGCACTGCATCCAGGGTATGTTAGCATGCCTGTCCCAAAAAAAAATCGCCACCAAGAAGAAAGGTCACACACTCTTATATTTTATTGGACTGCCTTTAGCTTTGATTACAGCATGCATTTGCTGTGGCGTGGTTTTGATAAGCTTCTGCAATCTCACAAGATTTCACACAGAAGATTTCCATCCAGTGTTGCATTAATTTTTCACCAAGTTCTTGCATTGATGATGGTAGCGTCTGACCGCTGTGCAAAGCCTTCTCCGGAACATCCCACAGATTTTCAATGGGATTAAGGTCTGGACTCTATGTTTGTCAATTCATGTGTGAAAATGATGTCTCATGCTCCCTAAACCACACTTTCACAATCTGAGCCCGATGAATCCTGGCATTGTCATCTTGGAATATGCCTGTGTCATCAGGGAAGAAAAAATCCATTGATGGAATAACCTGGTCATTCAGTATATTCAGGTAGTCAGCTGACCTCATTCTTGGAGCACATACTGTTGCTGAACCTAGACCTGTACCTAGGCTGTATATTTTGCAATTCCCTTTTTCCTGAATGTTCAGATTCTCTTCTCTGTTTAGTGTTCTGTCCTGCCAGAGTTCAGTAACATCCCCCCTCTTCAGTACAAATCTGAATTGTAGACTACTGAGTTCTGATCTGGTATGTACACTCAGTCTAATTTGGTGCCTCTTGGTCCACATACAGTTGAGGCCAAACTGATTTGGCCCCCTTATGAAATAAGAACATGTAGAAATACCCTTGTAGTCTAGGCTTAGGCTGTTACTGGTCTTCCAACAAGGCAACGAATTAAAGCATACATTGAAATTAGTCCAACAGTTCTTCAAGGATACTAAAACCAAGACCCTGGAGTGGCCCACACAGAGCTCAGACCTCAATCCTTTTGAGAATCTTTGGTGGGTGCTCAAAGTGAATTTCCATGCAATTAAGACTGACTAGAACAATTTTCAAATGGAAGAATGGTCCAAAATCCCTCAGGAAACCTGTGCCAACCTAGTAAAAAACAGAAAAATGCAGACATGGGAGAACAAGCAAACTCCTTGCAGGTGCGCAGACATTTCAAACCTGGGACCCTAGTGCTGCATGACCAGAGTGCTAACCCCCCGAGCCCCTCAGTTATAAGACAATTCTGTTTCTCAAGACATCCCAAAACCTTGCTTTTTAATGAATCCAGTTAGCCAAAAAAGGTATCACTTTAACTCCAAACTTGCTACACCACTCTACTATAATAAGGTCCCTGAACATGGTATGGTCACCAAAATTGCTGGAGATGTTGAGAGGTTGTGGAGACACTGAAACGTTTTTTTTCCAAATGAACCTACAACTCTTCTCTACATTTACATGATGATACCAAATTTTACTCACAAAGCAGGGTATAGTTTATTTATTTATTAATTTGACAACAGCATCAAATCTAATATGAACCAATTGAAGACAATGTCGTTCTTGAACAAAGTTTGATTGATACACAGATAAAAACATGGTTGTAGTTTCAAATATCAACAGCAACCAATCAAAGTGCTCCTCACTGTTTACAATGACAACATTACTCTGCCAGTTGTTATAGGAAACAGCGGGAGAGATCCAATCTTCTCCTGCTTGTTAAGGAGTGCTCCTTCCTTTTCTACACAAAAGCAATAGTTGATGAATGCGTGTGGTACCCAGGTAAATGGTTTGGGTGATATCAATAATTGACTGCATTATGCACATATCTACTAAAGACACATTTGAATGTTACTCTTCTTTTACATGTAAATACAGATACTTCATTTGGCCAGATCTAATATTTCTCTTGACACTCATTACATCCTCACAGTGTGAAAAGGGCTACAGTTGATCTTCCTTTTTAATATATATTGCAATTACATTGATATGTGTCACTCATCTGTCCCATACCCAGCAAACTGTTCACCAGAAAGTCTTCTCTGTACTGCTAAGTCCAGCTGTGATAGAACCTGCAGAGTAATTTATATCCATCTGACAGCCGAACTGACTGCTAAGTAAGAACAGCAGAAGGGAATGCAGTAAAGAAGGGATATTTTTGTAAAGTGGTCCTTTCTTTAGCCATAATTTATCACACACATTGACATTGTCTGTGCTGCTCTCCTCCAGGGAGAGTTAAAAGATATATTAAATTATACTGCTGTCTGTGACACCTATAACTGTCAGCTTCATAAATTACATCAAAGATAGGAAAACATGCAGACTGAAGTATTTCTTATTCAGCACTCAGATCCTGCTGCACTAGTTATTTGTAAGATATACTGTATATATATATATATATACAGAAGGAAGTAGGTAGCAACAATAAGGCATGTAAGAATGTGAATTAAAGTCTAACCCCGCACTCCTTATTTTAGGAGTATGAGATCATTTTTTTTGTTTCGTTTTTTTTTAATTATAATTTTTATGAATTTAGTGCAGAACTGCACTCAGTCCTCAGTCTTCCAAGCTGGATGTTGGGTGTCTTTCACCATGGAAGATTGCACTGTAATGGAGATAAAGAATTACTGGGGAAGACAACTCTGAATTTTATTTTGTAGCTGACTGGGAGCTATGACGACACAGTGCAACCCACAGTTCTATTAAAAGCAACACCAACCATTGACAGGTATATAAACATAATATAGATATACCATGGAAGCATGAAGGATCAGTGGCTACCACTTGCCTTGTAGGTTCAGACTATGACACAGGAGGATTAGAGGGCTCTGTCTGATCGAGCGTACAATCTAATAGGTTGGGGAACAGAGTATACAATAGGTTGGGGTGGGGGGCTGGTATGATAGTGATGTTAGGAATGCAAAGATGGGTAGGCCAGACTTTTTTAAAAGTGCCAAAGGTAGGAGCATGTCTAATGGGACAAGGGAGAGAGTTCCAGAGTGTAGGAGCATCCCTAGAGAAGTCTTGAAGTAGCGCATGGGATGGTGTTATAAGTGGGGATGTCATAAGTAGGTCACTACTTTGGGGTATATTTATGTATCAGGTTGGAGATGTAAGTGGGACAGGAGGTGTGGAGTGATTTAAAGGCAAAGCACAGAACTTTGAGTTTAATTCTCTGCACAATTGGAAGCCTGTGTAGAGATTTGCAGAGAGTAGCGGCAGATGAGGAACGGTTAGAGGAGTAAATGAGTCTAGCAGCACCATTCATGATGGATTAAAGAGGTGATTGATTAGTTCATGGAAGACCAGACGAGGATGACATTGCTGAATTCCAGTCAAGAAATGATGAGAGTATGTACCAGGACTTTTGTGGTCTCTGGGGACAGTAAGGGGTAGATCTTGGAGATGTTGTGGTGTCAAAGGTGACACTGAGGCAGTGTGCTTGTGGAAAAGGAGAGATGACAGTGTTATTTACTGTAAGAGAGATGTTGTGGGGAGGCTTGGAAGGTGATGGAGGAAAGATGATACATTCTGTTTTGCTCAGGTTAAGTTTTGGAAATCTGTCAATTCCATGAGGAGATGGCGGATAGGCACTAAGAGATGTTGTCCATGACAGAAGTGGTATCCAATTCTTTCCTGCAAAAAATCCACCATTGGTCACACATGTTTACCATATTTGCCAATTTAAATTTAAATCCATATTTACCAACTGCAGACTAATCCATTCAATTAATTTGTTAACATCTATTTAATTTGTTAAGCTACACGAGAGCTAATACAAATTAAAGTATTTCGTGAAGTATACACTTCTTGCTACAGATCAGAATGATACAAGTTAAGAATAAAACTGTTCTTATATACCATGCAGGAAATAGCTTGTACTGGTTTATAGTGAGTCATTCGGCAACATTTTGGTTTTGTGTGGTTTCCTGTGTGTATGTGAAACCACACCAAACTATATATTCAGGGCGTGCAGAACATGATTTAGTTATGTAGCCCACATAACATGTTTTCTTCAAAATGATATAGAACATATTAGCCACATTTACAGCAAGAAAAGGACAACTATTCAAGTCAATTGGAAAGATATAAGACATAAAATAAAACTTTTTGTGACAGTCTATACTGCTTTAAGACATTATTTTTGCAGGATCTTCTAGACAGACCATAAAAGCTAATGCTGTTAAGAGGCATTTATGTCTCACCATGCTTTTACATACACACAACTCAATGACATCAATAGTAACATAATGGGCCTTTGAACCTGCCACTATTGTTGCAAAATGCTAAATTAACAATATTAACATAACTATTTATATTGCTTATACAAAATTAAATTCAACATACATATAATAACCAGTACATTATATTTATGAACACAGCAAGATCATTTTAGATAATTAATTTCCACAAAGTACATAAAAAGGTAAAATAATGCAACATACCACCCTATCACCCTATTACATATTGTAACACAGTGACCCAGATATCACCTGTGTCACTGGGCATTGTGCTGGATGGGAGATATGTGGGACCCCGGTATCTCAGATTCCCATTCTGAGGTGTGACCAGCAATCTCTTTATTTGCAGGGAACTTTTCATGTTCCTCTGCTGGTATTTAAAAAATTCTTCTGGGGCTGGTTTTACTGGGAATCTGCAAGAGCAGGGTGGGGCAGATTCCCAATCCATGGTCCAGTATTTCCGGAGGCTCAGGATCCCATTAGAGCACCTGGTGCTGAAGGTCAGGGGCTGTTGTGTGTCTCCACTCTGAAAAAGACAGGATTATGTTTTGTGTAGCAGCCAGGAGGCTGTGGAACTAAGTTGTGGGATTTTCTTTGGCTTTTCCTAAAGACTGTGTTTGGATTGCCATTTACCCCCTGCGAGGGTGAGTTTGGTTTTTGTTTGCCAATAAACACGGGCAAGAGCCCTAAAGGAAAGGAATGTCTGTGTGGAGTTGCCACTTCCAGCTCGAGAACTGACTGTACGCTCCCGTAGCCACTCCCTGTGATCGCCTGCAAAATAGTGCAGGCGATTACAAAGCGTCTAAATAAGGGCCCCATAGAGGCCCCATAAGGGCCTGAAAACCGACCAGCAGATGCCTAATGCGGCGTCCGCAGGTCGGTCATGTTAAAGGGTCATTAACCTGGTGGTCAAAGACCGCTAGTGTAAATGGACCTTGTTGGACTTTTTTTCAGAATGTTTTTCATAATGTTTCCTAAAAGCAACCATTTGCTTCCTCGGGAATGGAGGACATCACATGAGATTGAGACTTGAGAAAAATTCAGTGTTTTTTAAGTTGATTTTGAATTCTCACTGCTTTTACATAGCAGTGATTAAAATCTAATAGATTTGAACAGTTCTGGAAACCTATTTTCACTGTAAGTACTGTTAAAATGGAGTAATACATCATTCCAAGCAACATTTTAGGTTATTCGTAGATTTCTCTAACCCTCTTTTAAATAATTTCACTTTTTTGCTTTTACCTTCCCAATAAGATGGCCAGCAGACTGCTTACAATAAGGTCACCATACACACTATGAATCATGTAATTATTCCACTTTATTATGCCTCTAATCATTATCTGTCAATGGTTTTGAGTATGTTGTCACACAAACAGTGATCAACCATCCCTCCCCATTGACATTTGGCTGTGCCCCAGGAAGAACGTATAGTCTGAGGGCCAATGCAATGTTGGCACTCTGACTAATATGCAAACATTTGATTGCTGTCCATACCAGGTATACTTGTGACCTTAGTGCCGGCAAGCACAAACCCCTACCCAGTGGACTGCCGCCAATTATCTACTACATGTTAATGGGGGGATGTCCTTCTGTGATATAACCCCAGCATGGTTCAAAGCAAAGCAATTGATTGGATCATTAACTGATTTGCCACTGGATTGAGCATCATCTAGGTAATTGGGGGGCTTAAATGTGTTCAGAAACGGTGTCATAAATGCCATATATTGTTCTTTGCCAAGCTATACATAGACACATTATTCATTGTATGCATTTATTGTTATTAGATCCGACCTGTTGTATTGTCTCCTGATGAAGCCCTGTGCGGGTAAAATGCATTGAGGATAACTTGGACTGCTTTACTCACAAATCCTATTCTGCATACTTGAAAAGTGTATTGAATGCTTTGTGGTACATTGGTGGTAGCATTTTTAAGGTGTTGGAACAATTATAAGAAATAAATGTGTTTTCATTACAAACGAGAAACCCCACTTGTGGTCTAGGTTTTATTAAATTCCCAATTCTTTCGATTTTACAATTAACACACTACAATCTTACTGTGCAATCTTTTTACCCAATGAATCTATATCCAATTTGGCAGAAACTTGTGCTACAGTTTGTAGTAGATCAAAGGGTTGAGCATTTAAAAGATTTGTAGTGAAGTGGTTTTACACTTCCAGGTGTATATATGTATTTGTGTATATAGACCATGACACCCTGTAATGTATGCTCCCTCTTGGTAGAGGATATATATATTGTAGTTAGCTGTTTTTCCATTTTTTTTCTGAATTTCCTGGCTGTAAAACACAGCTTACCTTGGAGCAAGGGGCTCCCTTCTTCTTTCTGGGTCCCCCGCCAACGTCCACTTAGCCAGTGCTGCGGGCTGACCCCCATGTATGGTGAATGGCAGAGATCCTCTTTGGCCCAGGGTAGTCTCTCCCTCATCTTGCCCAAGTTGATGGAAGTGGATTCCATGAGGTGCCTGAATGGCCAGGGTGAGAAAAAGCATACCTCCCTTCCCTATCTCCACTTGACTGCCTGTACTACTTATTCTGGGTAAGAGTCATCTGCCTCCACTTCTCTTAGCAGCTGGTTATAGTGTGTTGGAAACTTAGACCCTATGCTTGAACCCCATCCCTGCCTTATGGGTGATTGAACTTGTATATATTCTCTTGCGGTATTATCTTTTATTATATGTGTATATATCTCCGTGTATGCTACATAAATGTATATTTTTGTGTGATTTTTCCCGCTCTGTTTTGTTGATTGCACAACCTAAATCATATTCACTATATTTGAATTTTGTGAGGTGAAAATAATGTCCAACTCTGGAACCCCCTGTTTATAATTTGTTATGGTTCCTTAAGGATATAAAGCTGTTGCTAGCATAGCCCTGACAACTCCCTTAGTAAAAAGTTAACCCCTAACCAGCTGTGTGGACATTCACTCACTGTGACAGCGTGTGTGACAGTGATCTGAACATAGGCATCCTAAAAATTTTAAAGGACTTGGTTGCTCCAGTGAGTTACCCTGGGCAATGCTACGGGTTTGTGGGGAGCTTTAGAGACGTCATTCACAGTGTCCATTGGTTGTTTTTGCTAGTTTAGGATCTGTGAACTTTCTCTGACCTAATAAAGCAAAGGGAACTGAGAAAGAAAATTTGTGACTTTAAGTTATAGGTAAATATCTTGGGAATGCCACTCAGTTATGCTTTTCTAAATATTCTAGATTGATACAATCCATACTTAATAGACATTGTGGAAAAGTCCAACCAGTTGGACCCAGGCCAATCAGCGTAAAAGAGTCAAAACTTGAGTTCACCTCTACCATGGATTGACAACTATTTCATTCAAATCAGTATTTGATATTCTTGTCATAGTTAAAAAATCTTTGACTTTAAAGGGGTTTGGGCCATTTACAAACTTCAAATGTCTCTTATCCCCAATTCTAAGCACGCTGATAGTAGTAACTAATTTGCTAATTTGGCTAAGAACTTGTACAATTGCCCCATGGCATTATTTTAGCTGGAATTATCTATCAACTGTACTCCTCTGGAAATTCTGATTTGGCAAATTCTGTTTTAAGGAGACTTTTCCTAATCAGGGCCATACATTTTGATGTTTGTTTTGACTTATACAGGCAATGATACAATTTTGTTTAACACCAAAAAGTGTCAGAAGTTTTACAAAACAGTAAAAAAAAAAGAAAGGTTGGCAATTATATAATATTTTTAACACAATCAAGCCTTCTTAAAACAGAAGGTATTTACACGGCCCAATCCAGCACAAATCCTAAAACTCTAGGTGGAAGCCTTAGTTTCTGGGACAGTGGGAGGAGCCATGCAAATTATTCCTTTTCGATAATATTTTTAAGAAAGCCGAAAAAGTGCACCTTTACTATCATCACAGCATGCAGTATCCCTACGTTGTTGGGAGGAATCATAAAAAATGGAAGACCACAGAAACAAATACCTGGTATTAGCCTTAATCATTGAGTATTCAACAAATATCCAGGCAGAAAAAAAGTTACAAACTCCGAACTGCAAGCTGAAGATGCCCCGGGAGGGGTTAATCATAGAAGATAACCCTGGAGTGTTACGTGGTTTGTCCCAACTCTTATGATCCTCACATTTGCTGGGCACATTATATGTACAATTTTCTTTACTTTATTTTGAGACAAAATCAAAGCCTTTTTATCCCAATTGCAGCTGAAATGTTATGGTGTCATCTTATTCTCATCAGCATGTGCAGTAAAAACTAATTTGTCTTAAAAGTCATGAAAGTTTACTTTGTAAGGGGAAAGGTTTTAGAGCTTGGTCTATGGTGACCCTGTAAAAGGCAAAATTTTATTTTCTGTCTGACCTACTGATAAGTGAAATGATTCTCTGACTGCAAAATGATCTGCAAGGAAAATACACTCAGCTATTGTGTTTAAACTGAGCATTTGTCTTTTATAATAATTGTAATTATAATAATAATAATTATAATTGTATAATAATATATGTAAGTGTAAATCTGACCATTGTCAGTGATCACTGCTTTGACAGTCATTTGCATTTTAAAAAAACAATAAACCTGCAGATGGATCTTGGATGACCATAAATGATCGCTCAATGTGCAATGTAATCTGCCACCTGCGTTACCCCCCCCCCCCCCC
>CM070036.1:134992177-135013125 GCA_036250615.1 Ptychadena robeensis | reverse complement strand
CGTAACGCTTTTGGTACAGAAATCTGGACCTCGGCGAAACGCTCAGGAGGTTAAGTGGATGGATGCTGATAATGTGAGTTCACCACTAGATTTTAGACCTCTCTGATCCAGACTATACAACCTGTTCACCTAAGGGAGTACCTTGCCGACCAGACCTCTCTGACCTACATCAAACTACGAATTCCCTTACTTTGACTACTTGATATACTAACTACCAGGCTGTTTGTGTGATCGCCGTTGTCCCTGGAAGATGGGAGTCTCCCGTTCCACCTACCGTTATGTCTGAGCTGAAGTAATTCATCTTGCGAGCTGCATGCCATGATATTCTGCCATTGATCTGCAATATTATGCCAGCGATCAATCCCCCTGAGGAAGTCATTTAAATCACGAAACACGCGTTGGGGTATCCATGATCCTTTTTGGCATCACAGGGTGCTTGGCACTGCCCGGAACATTGTCGATGGCACGTTGTGTGTGGTTTGTGAACTGTTGATCCTGCAGCAGTCATTATTTTGGTCCAGTACCATGCTATATGACTGTATCTATTATATTATATTGATGCTGTTTATGTTTATTTCTGTACACAGCTTATTGTTTTCTTTATTTTCTATTCTAATAAACCTTTTGTAATATTGTTACATACCTATACATTGTATATATTGCCTCCACCCATTTGACCTTTAAAGTCCCCCAGCCTCTGTATCAACAGGGGAAAGTTAACCTGGTTTGAGGTGGTGCCAGAATATCAGCTATATGTCCATGGAATAAAATTGTCTATATTGAGTTAAGCAATGGAAGCTTGGATAATCTATTGAAATATTTTAAAAAGGCAAATAAATCTACCCTTGGTAGCTTGGACCCGGGATGGATTTACCGTATTTTTCGGACCATAAGATGCACTTTTCCACCCCCAAAATCAGGGGAAAAAAGTGCCTGTGTCTTATGGTCCAAGTGGTGTCACTTTGGCTCCCCGCCAGCTCTCCCAGCAAGTAGATTAGCCAGGGAGCTGTCAGATGTGAGATCTGCCCATGGCTTGATCTCCCATCTGAACTGTATAATTGTTTATGCCAACAGAGCCCAGAGCCCTAGTGGTTTGAGCAATGAAGAGAGGGATAGATGAACTGCCATATCTCCCTCTCTCCGTGTCCACTGACACAGGCAGCCAGAGAGGAGAGGGAGTGCTGAGCAGAGAAGACTTGGCAGCCTTCTGCCCCCCTCCTCCTGATCAGTGAAGAGGTGACATGATGTGCTGTGTGTGTACTGCTGCTAGTGACATCTACTGGCTGAATTTGATGTTGCATTCATTTAATCAATTGCATTAACCCAATTGATGTGCACACTTTTATTTATCAAATATTTTTTGCCTGTATTTCCTGCTTTAAAAACTGGGTGCATCTTATGGTCCGGTGGGTCTTAAAGTCCCAAAAATATGGTAGTATAGGTAATTTATATGCCAAATAGGTTTTGGTTTTGGCCATTCTTACCATAGAGCATGACAAGCGTTCATCCACCAGCAACAGCAGAAATATCACTTGTATAACACACCGGGACAATATAAATGATAGTATAGTCCATAATTCTTCATTACACTTTAACTATCGATTTAAAGGAGGAAACATGAAACAACTGCTTAACACATTCATAAATAGCATTACCATTTGTCTTCACTATCTCATCATACAATGGCTAATGTTTAGCTGTTTGATCAAATTCCTACAGGGCTAACTATCGATGTCTTCCTGAACAATGGAGTCTTGCAGCACAAAGAAATAATACAGTGGTTTTTCTACCCACAGTGGTTATACATTTTCAGCGGATCGATAATTGTCTTCTTGTACAGTGTTTCTGTTTCACATATTTTGACCATGAACACGTTTTGACATAGATATATGGAGAGCTTGGTCTGAGGTTACTCAGACTGCTTGACAATGAATATAATAAGTCCTGGCAGCTTGTGCACTCTCTTCTTGTCTAACGTTATGAAAAGTGGCAGGAAGACAAACTGAACTTGCATCTGATCATTTTAAAGGCACACATTAATGTCTTACAGTAAGCTGTAGGTAGAATGTCCTCCCATCTAGTTGCTAAAATATAACACAATGTGATAGGAATGGAAAGACAGACAAACTCACTTGTGGATGTGATTTCGGGGAATAAGACAGAAAATCCGACATAAGTTTGAGGTACTTTTAATAGGAAAATAAATTTTTCAACAAATAATACAGTCAAGGCCTAAAAATCCCACATGTCGTCAACCCAAAATATTTTTTTTAGTTAAATCTGGTATTGTATTTTAAAATAATTAAGTTCCAGAAAAGTGCGGTACATTGTGGTATCTTCCATCCTAGCAATAGTAGAATGTTGTACCGTGTTAGCCATCGATAAATACAGCAAGTTTGGAGTTCAAGTGATACCGTTTATTGGCTAACTGAAGTCATTAGAGAAGCAAGCTTTCGGGATATCGCAGATCCCTTCTTCAGGCTAAGTGGTAATCCTGTTAGCCTGAAGAAGGGATCTGCGATATCCCGAAAGCTTGCTTCTCTAATGACTTCAGTTAGCCAATAAACGGTATCACTTGAACTCCAAACTTGCTGTATTTATCGATGGCTAACACGGTACAACACTCTACTATCACTTGAACTCCAAACTTGCTGTAAAATAATTAAGTAAAGACTACAGTCAACGAAAAAACACACATTAGTAGTGCTGGAAAAAACATCCATAAAAATATATATCTAAACTTAACTTGGAAGCATTAGTATAGGAGCTGAAAATATAAATGCTTTTAGTAATGGAGATAATATAGAAAAAGAGAAATCAAAGATCTTTCACAAGTCTCATGGTAGTCTATGGCGCTAGAAATGAAAGATCTTTCACAAGTCTCATGGTATTCTATGGCACTAGGAATCAAAGATCTTTCACAAGTCTCATGGTAGTCTATGGCGCTAGAAATCAAAGATTTTTCACAAGTCTCATGGTAGTCTATGGCGCTAGGAATCAAAGATCTTTCACAAGTCTCAAGGTAGCCATAGACACCTCGATCTATGGCAGACCTTTAGCAGACTTATTACAGCGTGGTGATGTCACCACGCTGTGAGCAGTCTGCTAAATGTCGGACAGGAATCCTGTGTGTTCCACTAACACACGGAACTCCTGTCAGACTCTAGCCAATTAACTCGGAGGGGGAGGAGACTCCCCCTCCGAGTTAATAGCCTGCAGCGCAGTCGGGCAGAAAAAGAACCGGCAGGTCGGATCGCACACGGCTTTTTTTCAACATAGCTCAAGGTGGGCTCCCTCATAGTTGCGGCAGACCAACCTTTATGTGCTCGGCGGGAGCAAGCACGCAGGTTGGTCTGCTACAACTATGGCCGGGAGTCTGCCTGGCTTTATGGTAGTCTATGGCGCTAGAAATGAAAGATCTTTCACAAGTCCCATGGTAGTTTATGGCACTAGGAATCAAACATCTTTCACAAGTCTCATGTTAAGTCGGCCATATACGTCCCGATCTATGGCCGGCTTGTAGGAGACTCCTCACAGCGTGGTGACGTCACCACGCTGAGAGGAGTCGTCTACAGAACGGACAGATCTACTGACACACGCGATTCCTGTCAGACTGTAGCCAATTAACTCGGAGGGGGAGGAGACTGCAGCGCAGGATCGGAGGATCGGGCAGAAAAAGAACCAGAGGACAGATCTGTGTGCGATCCGACCTGCCGGCTCTTTTGGTCGGATCCTCAAGGTGGGCTCCCCTATAGTTGCGGCCCAAGTCCCATGGTAGTCTATGGCACTAGGAATCAAACATCTTTCACAAGTCTCATGTTAGTCTATGGCGCTAGAAATTAAAGATCTTTCACAAGTCTCATGGTATTCTATGGCACTAGGAATCAAACATCTTCCACAAGTCTCATGTAGTCTATGGCACGAGAAATCAAAGATCTTTCACAAGTCTCATGTAGTCTATGGCACTAGGTTTTAAAGATCTTTCACAAGTCCCATGGTAGTCAATGGTACTAGTGTTGAGCGAGAATATTTTAATATATTCGACAAATCCGAAATTTTAGAATTTGCAATATTTTGCAAATGTTCGCTCACATATTCGCAATGGCGGATATTCGTCATATTATGCGTCAACATTGTCTCCCACATACATTGCACATATTTGTGTGCATTGCGGATGGATACGCGCACAGTGAACACACACAGTGCTCGTACTGGCTAAGATCACAGAATGAAGAAGAGAAGCTGTAAAGCTGGATAGCAAATACTTGCGAAAGGCTATGTGCGATGTAAGGCAATAGAACACAGTTGAATAGAATCTTACGAATTTTGAATGTTAATTAACCTCCCTAGCGCACTGCTGAGGTACAGATTTCTGTACCAAAAGTGCACTATAGACTTTAATGGAAAAAAAAGTTTTTTACATTGTAGGCCTGTTATTTCCTAAAGTATGTCCATACAGCAATCTAGTAAACATCCTGAATATAATCACTTGTTCAGATGCTTTGCGAATAACTCACAATATCAGATAATGAAGATTTCAATCACTCACTTTATCAGGTAAATTATCACTACAACCACTAGGTGGCTGTGCAGATGTGCCAGGTTACATAGAGAGCATGGGGGGGAGTGATTCCTTCTCCAGCAGCTGCCTCATTAGATCGGAGACACATGGAGCAGTGAGTTTGTGCTCCGATCTTTGCCTAACTATCCCAGGTCAGAGCTGGACGAGCTGGGACCGTCAGGAACGGCAGAGGGGCTAATATATTCATGAAATTATGCGAACTCGAAAATACCATATGCTACTCAACACCATATGGTACTAGGTATCAAAGATCTTTCCCAAGTTTGATAGTAATCTATGGCACTAGGTATCAAAGATCTTTCCCAAGTTTGGGTAGCCTATGGCGCAAGGCATCCTGGTAAAAAAAAAAAAACCTAACAGTCCCTCTGTTTTAGCATATATAGTAGTTTTATTTGTATATATGGGCAGTAAACTCCTTAATGCCCTGCAACATCTACTCCTGACCACGTAGTTTTGCACAACGGATCTTATATCATTTAAAGTGCATTTGATATGCTCTGTGCAGTTAAAATTATTTTTTGCAGTCAAAAGGCCCCCATACACGTGTCGGATTCCATGGCCAAGTGATCACTCACCCGATCGATTCCGGCGTTCTCAGCGGGAATCGGAGCTCCGATCAATCAGCCAATTAAGAGTATCCGATCGCTGCATACCACCTTGTCCCACGGATTCCTGGACGGATCCGTGTCCGATCACTTACTTCCCAAATGGCAACTCCCCCTGATGTGTGCAGAATCGGATCAGAAAGACCAACATGTTGGTTCTCTGTCGGATCCGATTCTGAGCCCCCGATCAATCGGACGCGAACGATCGGACAATGTGGGCTGCACGCGATTCCGGCACGATCGTTTCGCGTGCACGCGCCCGGAATCGATCGTGCCGGAATCCGGTGGGAATCCGACACGTGTATGGGGGCCTTTAAACTGTAGATTCCATGAGGAAACACATTTTTTTATATTTATGGCAAGAAAATGTACAAAAGAATAACAGACGATGTAATTTATAACATATAAAGTTATGTATAGATTAGTAAGTATTCAAGATATAAGATTAGGCCAACTTCAAGATATGCTTGGCAAATGTGGCTTTGGCCAACATTAATGGCGTGTGATTCACATCCATGAATGACCACCATGCTAGCCCTGTCTGAACACCCACACATTCCAATTATGTGTCGAATGCCTAACTTCTGCTATACAGTATAAAGGATCATTAATAAATAAACATAGGTACTGTTTTAGCATGCATATAGGCAAATATGTAAATTTTTTGGTTCATTAATAAAAAAGGATGCAGCTGCCAGGCATATTCAATTTGGGTAAATTCTTGTGAATGAAAACAGAAATGGCTCTTATCTGAAGTGGAGGACAGTTCAGCTCAGTAAAAGTCTAATCTTATTTGTGAGGAAGTGCATTGACTGGAAATGAATCAGAATCGTCTGCATTTAAAGTAGGATCCACATTTTTGCATTAGATTTTTTTGTAACGCTGATAATGCTCACAGAAACAGACAATTTATAATAAAATGACATGCTCACCCATGAGCGCTCATCATAGCGTTTCCTGAACTCTCTTACCTGTATTTTATTTAGCTAGACTTTTGCCAGATTGGGGTCTTCCAGTCTACATTGTTACAGTATTATACAGAACTTAAATGAAATGTATATTATTTGGTTATTTGCCTAATAGTGATGGCCGAACCTCGGGCATGTTCGTCCGCGGACGGGCGGAGCGGACTTTTAAAAAAGTCCGCCGTCCGCCCGTTCGCGGACAGATTCAAATTCCCCGCTGCTAGGCGGGGAATTAGAATCTGAAAACCCGGATGTGACGTCAGTGACGTCACATCCGGCACCTGGAACGCATAGTTCCTGGTGTGCTTACCGGATGTGACATCACTGACGTCACATCCGGGTGTGCGAGCCGGCTTTCCACTGAAAGACCGGGTTCTCTACCCGGTCTTCAGTGGAAACATTCTTCCTGCGGCGGGATCTCGCCGCGTATGATCCCACCGGAGGAAGAATAGAGGGCTCCTTCACGCCGGCGGACAGGGTGGGTCGAACACCCGTACTGTCCGCCGCAGGGAAGGAGGGCGAACATGCTTGTTCGCGGCCGAACTGTCCGCCTTGCGGGCAGTTCGGCCATCACTATTGCCTAATAGTGATGAGCAGCATAAGATATTCGTATTTGCTAAATATTGCCAATTCTTTTGCCTAATATTCGCAATAAATTCGTCACTAATACCCTCATTGCACAATCTTCACAAATTCTCAATAAAAATTCACAATCAACACTATTGCTTGAACCTATTTAACAAGAGCCAGAATTGTCCCCAACCGGAAAGATGGTGCTTTCTCTTTTAACGCACTGCCCTAGGCATGGGGTAACCTCTGATAGGCTACATGGGCTACAAGAAATATAAATCCTCCCTTTACATAAGTGGTAAAATAATATGCTTCCTTGCTAAAGTGTATCAACACCAAAAAAAAGGTATTTTTGATGATCTGGTGGGTACATACATTTTCAATTTTTTTCCGCTTTCATCCTTTAGACAGCAGTAGAGATAGTCATGTATGCCTTTAGGTGTGAACGCTATGCCTTTTTGTTGTACATCTCATAATTCACAAAGCTTGCACTATATATTCAGTAATTCCTAATGATGATCCCAGTGATGTCATACAGGGATGAATTAAATGAATCATATTACAATTCCAGTGTGTTACCATAAGGCCAAATTTAGACAAGTTCACCACTCTGTTGAGTAATTGCCTATTTGTGATGGCTGGTTGTGGACAGCTGTCAATCAAATGCCTGTCATTAAAAAGGATGTGTAAATATATTTTATTTCTGTGTTTATATATATGTAAAGTACAGAGAATATGGAGTTCAGGCAATAGCCTTTTTTGGCTAAATGAAGTCATTGAAAAAGCAAGCTTTCAAGCTCTCCAAACGCTCTATAACTATCGTTGACTAAGGCTATGTTCCCACATAGGCGATCAGCAATCACGGATGACCGCCTCTATTTATTTAAATGGGCTTTTGCCAACTTCAACTAAGGGCGGTTGCGGCCCGTGACTGATCGGGGGTAGAGGGTGGCCAATTGCCCCACTTGATTGCGGCCATAGACTTGAATGGGCGTGGTTAAAATCGATTGTCACTTCAACCGTGCCCATTCACTGTCTATGGGTGCGATCAGGTGGGGAGGGGCAAGATTTCCTGCTCCATCCACTTCCTGGCTGAAATCAATTCTAATCGCAGGAGCAAGCGGGAGATCGCTGGGTGCTAGCCAAGATCACCAAATCTTGGTGAGGTTTCAGCTAATGCAGCATCTGGCCCAGGTCTTTTATGTCTTTCCTTCGATATCAGTCCAGCCCTACTCCACTGTATCTAATTCATTGCATATCCTTTTTCATTCTGTATTTATAATAGTCTGCTCTCCCACAATACAATTATTAATTTATACAAATGTACCAGTCATAATTGCAGAGCGGCCAGCATTATGGATTTGGGATTTAAAGAATTTGCAGGGATGAACATTCTAAACCCGGAATTAGCTGAAGGCTTTTTAGAGACTTAATCCTGCTAATTAAGCTGATCAGTAAAATGACACCATAGAATTATAGAGAAAGCTCTGTATGTTTTGCTCAGTTTGTCAGAAGCTGCTTTGACAAAGATGTAAAACAAGTTAGTTGGGTGAAACTGAGATTATATTTCATGGGTAGTAAAAAGGACAGAAAAAGATAAACCTATTTCACCTTACAGAAAACTCTGTTTATGTTATATTATAAAATTGTAGATACATTTTAGTGCCTTACTGGTCATAACAGTTCACTAACAAATGTCAAAACATACAGGCTAAAAGAATTTATTGCGGATGTATTATGGACCCATATCCATGGAGCTATTGCAGCCTGAAGTCCTCTGGATGCTGCTTTCTTACCTTTCCTTGAGTTTTTGCTAATGTTCATAGTCTTTGAGATAGGCTTAGTCTATGTCTCCACAGCATTGTTTGAACCATTGGGACCCCATACATTAGACGCAGTGCTTGGTGGGGGTCCCGACGGATCACATTCACTTTATCTGCCCGGCAGATGCACTGTTCTCACGTCGCTGAAATGATCCTTCGATGTAGGGGTTACCGTGGTTCAGACATCCACCGGCAGGTAAAGTGTATGTGATCCGTCAGGAAGTAGGGGGTCCCGGCTGATCACAAAACACAGTGGAAACATACCCTTAGTCTCCACTGTGCGTTAAAACCCATGTTGACGCATCCATTGAAAGTCAAACGCTTCCCTTAACACAATGCCTAACGGATCCCTAATGGATCTCTAATGGATCCCTAATGCATGGGTTGCATTCATTGGATACATTAACTGATTGGTGATGATACCATGCTTTGCAATCTAAACCAGGACATTTAAATATGGTTCAGCCCGCTAACAGGACAATTGTAGTCTACAGGGTTTTGGTGAATCTTGTTGATTATAGATAATAGCCTGGCTCAAATGACCAGGATCGGCTATTTATTGCTTGTTTGTTCTTTGTATCTATCATGTAGCCTACAAATTTGTTTGACCAAAACCACTTTCAAAATCCAAGGATTAGACTCAGATCCACAATGGTGGTGAACCACACATGATGCCTATTCATGGTGGACAACCTAGCTGAAGTGAGTGAGGTTAGTGTTCTGAATTTAGTATTGATTGTGATTTGTAATTGTGAATATCAGCACTTCGAGAATTCATGAAAATCTCTAATTTACTGCTATCTCTTCGTAATCATGGATATTCAAGATTTTTTACATCAGTACTCGGGACTACTGTGCATATGCTCATGTACAAGTTCTGATTTTTTTTTTAGCTTTCTTTATCTTAAAAAGAAAAGGACTGAAGTGGTGTACCACCTTTATGCCATTTAAGTTTGCCTTGACAATGACAATGAAGATTCATGAGCACAATGCCTTGCACCTATATTCACCTTCATCTATAACAAGTTAAATAGGTGTGGCCTCCAGTAACTTGCTATTGATTAGTATGAACATAGAATGGCTATGCGAGTGATACAGAACACTGTATTTTTCCATAGGAAGGAATCACTATACTTTCTTAGAACTCATTACATTGTTTACTCTTGTAGGATCTGTTGATGAATCATGTTGTAGTATAATATGTATGAGATACATTATTTCAACATACATTATGTACTGTGCAATATATCACTCCCACTCCTTTCATTCGTTCATATTAATGTTTGTTTATCTTCCAGCCCGGTAATTAGCTAATTTTCACATGGATTATCATGTATCAGTCATCTCACCAGCTGCTTCAGGGGCCACACAACATTTGGCTTATGTGTGAGGCTCCCAGAATTGCGAAATGCAAGAACTATGAGTTCCTATGGCTAACTATGGGTTCCAATTGATGTAAACTAATTCTCAAACTACCAGTAAACCAAAAATATTGTATTTGCAAAGTTTCCTCTAGGGAGGGAAGGAAAAATACAATTCACAATGGCAAAGTTCAAATATAAATATGCAACAAACGCAACTATATGTAACCAGATAGTAAATATATCCTATCAAACAAACAGGACTTTACTGGCAAAGAGACTAGTGAAGCCGTTCACTCAAATCAACAGTGTAAATGTATTGTCAAAGAAAGTAGTTACAATAACAGAATTACATGAATCCTACACACAAACTAAAACTTTGTGATTTAGCATTTACACAATAAAACAATGCTTTTCGCGGCAGGAAAACGCTTCCTCAGGAGACCGCATCAGGTTAAATAGTACCTGGAACCAACGAGTATGGAGAGAGAAAATAAACATCAACCTGACTGCTGAGGTCTAAAAAGTAACCAGGTATGGAGTTTTAAAGTCCAAAAAGTCCCTAAATAAATACCCTCATTGGAAACAAGGATCAAGCAGGGCATAAAACTCTAGTGCGGTGGTGGTGTATACTAGTGATGAGCGGCATAGGCAACATTCGTATTCGCGGCATGCCGCGAATTTTTGGGAAAACATTCGAAAAACATTCGGAAAATATTCGCATTCGGCAATATTCTTCTTATTGCGAATATCGGCAGTTTTATGCGAATTTCGCGAATTTTATATAATCACGAATATATGTTTAACTTGCATTGAGGGGCGTGTTGAAAAACAAATTGCGAATTTTGGACGCTATCTAAGTGATTTTCGCGAATTTTCTAAAGTGCTGATTTTCGCAATATTCCGAATATTCGCATCACCCCAATATTGGATTTAAAAACTGTTGATGGTCGCAGGGAGTGTTGCTAAGCTCTTGTTGCAGCATTCCCATTTGTCCACTTGCATTGAGAGGCGTGTGTAATGGAAAAAAAATACAGAATATCCGGCATTGCGAATATTCGGCAATATATTCACCATCTTCGCGAATTTCCGAATTGCCGATATTCGCGATTAATATTCGGAATCCGAATATTCGTGATCATCACTAGTGTATACCTGTATGTCTTAGGACAGAGGTTTATGCCCTACTTGCTCCCCATTCCCATTGGGGCAAAAGTGCCAGTCTTGCATAAAGAACTGACATCACAGGTCACTTGACCAGGTCATATGTAGGTTGATTCACAAACCAGGTCCATGCAGTTAAAGAAGAAGAAGATAACCTAAACCTACCTTTATATTTCTACTGCGTTATACTAAAGTTGTATCTCCCAGACAATGATGCAAATACTATACATCCTTAGGTGTGATTGCATTGCAGTATCATGTACTAGTAGTAGTGTGAAATGGCCCTTAAACTTTAATTGAAATACAACTCATACAGCTTTACTTGGTTTTCACACCAATCATGCAAAGACATGAATCATACATACAATCATAGAGAAATATTCGTCATTAACATGGCACACACATTACACTAATGCAGAGACATCAATCATTGACATAGAGACAAACACACACAGACACACATGCCCTGTACTTACTGGTTCCTTCATGGTTGGCTTTCTGCTTGACCCTCCTTCAACCTATTAGCCCCCCCCCCCACGAATACCTCTGCACCCCCCAGTTTGGAAACCACTGGTATTATGTCATGTGCCCCCCTCATTTGGATCAATCATAAAATTGGATTGAGTAGAGGCAAAGTTCCCTTTTGTCATTCTGTAGACATATTAAAGAAGGAACAGTAAGTAGGGACACCTTTTCTGATACAAACTGCCAGCAGCCTCTGTGAATGCTCTGATGTGTTTCCGAGATCTAAATATAAACAAACGGCACAACATCATCTAGTGGACTGTTAATTTGTACTGGAGAAGGTGGGATTTCAATTAGAAAACTCCACTACTTATGATTCAAACATGAAAATAGGTTTTTATTGCCATTCCATATATTGGTTCCATGAAATGGCTTGGAACCCCATCCAGAAATAATAATAAACTTCTCTTAACTTTATTGAGGGTGTGGCACTAAGATTCACCTGTTTGATGAATTCCTAGGGGCAATAGTGCTTCCTCTATATTTCTCTCATTAATAATACTCCACTATCTGACTTTGCATTTCCCACTCTCGGCTTATACTCTCGTTTTTCCCATTTTTGTAGATAAAATTAGGTTCCTTGGCTTATACTCAGATTATACTCGAGTATAAAGAGTATATGGCTATTTGTAATACATTAGGCCCGATATATATCTACAGGTAACAAGCAAGATAGCAGATATCATGACCACTCTTTTTCTTCTACACACCAATGTAATTTATCGATCTTCATCCTTTCTGTTGTCTGAATTGTCCTGCTGTTAGGACTAACCCCAGGAGCGTGGTAATGACTGGTAGGGCACCCGGCAGCAAGGGGTCTAAGTGACTGGCGGTTTTCCCCCAGAGCCCCCCTATTGGGAGATAGGCAGGTGCCCCTTGAGGGGGCCCTGTTGTCTTTTCTCGCAACCAGTCACCAGGTCTCGCAGAACCGGGTACACCCTCTGTGGGGTTATGCCTATCCGAGGCAGAGGTTCCTATTTAGGAGGAGATCCTCAGAAACGAAGTACCAAAGGGTCAGGTGGAGAGAATGGTCAGGAACAGGCAGGGTAGGTAGGCAGGCGGATAGCAGGATATCCAGTAACAAAGCGGGGGTCTTGGCAGGCGGCAAACAGGAGAGTAGTTGGGGACGTAGCAGAGGTCGAAGTAGCCAGATAGTCTTCACAAGCGGGTAACAAGCCGGGTCAGGAATCACGAGTAATCACAAGGATCAAAAACACAGGGCAGAGGAACCAGGAAGTAGACTGGATCAAGCAGCAATGTGACTGCTCACACTTCTGCCTTATATAGGGGAAGGGATTGGAAAGCCTCTCCCTCTGGGCGTGTGCCGCTGAGACAGACTGAGAGTTAACCCTTTGTAAACTCGCACCTATGCAGGTCTATGGAGAGACCTGGGTGGTAGAACTAGTGCGCAGGCTTGGACCTGCGCGAGAGCGCAGGCGCGAGGAAACTGGCTGTGACTGGGTGGACCGCGCAGGGCGACCTGCCATCTGGGGTACAGCGGTAGCCGGTTGCGTGGCACTAGTGGCAGGCCTGGCACAAGGTGGCAGAGCATGGAGAGCAGGTCTCAGGGATAACCGTGAGTGACGCTGGGAGGCCGCAGGTAACACTGCTGAGGTGACACCAGGTGCAGCCGGCGACGGAAGGGAAGCCCTGCGAGTACATGGTGACACCTGCTGTATGGAGAAATTGTTATAAAAATCTAGTGAAATTTATTTTTTTAATTGTATTTTTATTAGAAATTTCCAATAAAATAACATAAAAGGATAAATAATAAATAATTTGAAGTGAAAGAAAATCAAGTGACATTTTAATGATAAGAAATGTAAAATGCTAACAATAACGGTTGGTTTCTCATTCACTTATTAATTAAAAATGTAATAAAATTGATAAGAAATAAAAGATGTATTCAGGCAATTAAAAAAGGAATGTCAGATCTGATCAAATATTTCAGTCTGATCCAATTAAGGGTGAATATAAAATTGATGTGTGTGGCTAGCATCAGGCTAGAGGCAAGCAGCATATCCTATCTCAAACACAAGTTTAAAGAGCCCCTCCAGCTGTTCCTTGCCGATTCTGTGTGGTACCTCCAAAACCTTATTATGTTCTCTGCTTCATTCCGGATAATTTATGCACTGTAGGTATTAAAGCAAAGTTTTATATTAACGAACTGCTTATTTATCTAGGAAAAGATTCCCTTTAACTTGAAAGGGAGATTATCTTATTTCCCTCTCGTTAAATGAACAGCTGTGACTCCGGCCCTCTGAGAGTTAGGCATTTTCCTGCCGAAATAAAAATAGCAAATACAGAACACCCTTCCAATTTGCATTCATTAGTGATTTACATTTTTGTCTTTTATAAAAATAATCAATGTCTAATTTGGTCTTACTAGGATTCCGATAACATCCCCGGTGATGGAAAATAGTTCTGTAGTGTTGTGCTGATTTAGCTTAATGAGCTGAGGTCAAGAGATATATTTCAGCACAGTAAGGAGTGTAGCTGTTTATTCCTCTTTTCTGAAGTGGTGGCCTGGGTCCTGTGGTACTGAAAAGAAACCTTTACCAAGGAAGGCCATGAAGTATAAAGACGGTCATAAGAACCTTGGGACTGTAAAGCAGGCCATACACAGGTCCGATTGTAGCTCAATCAACTTAAAACGATACATTTTTTAGTCAGTATAAAATTGTATGTCGATTTTATCATGGGCCATATGTAGTACAAGATTTTTGATTGATTTTTTTTTCAATCGACATAACAATCGATCCAAAATAGTCCGATTAAAATTTCAATCAGAAGTGAGGTAGAATAGGTAGAAAAAATCGATCAAAAATTGGTTGACCACACTTGGTTCTCAAAATACCGAACCAATTTTCAATCAACCGATCAAAATTTACCATCCAGTCCGATAAAAAAACGACTGAATTTTCACTCAATTTTGATCGGATTAAGTTGATTCAACCAGGTGGGCAAAACTCAATTCTCAAGCAATTGACTAAAAAAATTGATTGTTTTAAGTCGATTGAGCTAAAATCGGACCTGTGTATGGCCTGCTTAAGGGATCAATTCTATATAATGATCTACTCCAATGTAGTGTTGAGTGAGAGTATTCGAAATTCGAATATATTCTACAAATATCCGACATTCGAGAATTCACAATATTTTGTGAATGTGCACTCGGATATTCGCAAAGGCAGATATTCTTCATATTACGCTTCAACATTGTGCATATTTATGCGCATTATGAATGGATATGCACAATACATACAGTGTTGTACAGGCTAAGAGGAATGAAGGAATGAAGAAGAGAAAAATGTAAAACTGGTTCGCGAATCTTTGGTACGCGTGATTTAAGGCAATAGAATACAGCTGAATCTAATTTTACGAATTTCGAATGTTCCTTAACCTCCCTAGCGATATGCCCGAACCCAGCCGGGCCAAAGGCAGCACTGAACTATCGATACGCCCGAACTGGTTCAGGCCACATCATGGGAGCTCACATGCTCCGCCGCCGCCGCCAGTCATTGCTCTTCTCTCTTCTTCTCACGGTTCATTCGGGTCCCCGGAAGGTGACACGTGTGACGTCACGGAGGCGGGACCCGGTCGCCGGTCTTTTTTTTAAATCTTTTTTTTTTTAACTTTTTGAGCTGGATATAGAAATGTCTTCATAAATCCAGCTCCAAAGTTGATCCCGCTATCAGAAACGCTCGCGATGAGGCGTTCCTGATTAGTGGGAGCATCTTCGGCTGCACACGAGCCGTTCCGGAAATAGCCGAGGTTCCGGCTATCTCCGTGAACAGCTTCTCCTCTGCTGGTGACGTCATCCGGCGGCGGGAGATTTAAACGGTAGCAGAACCGTTTTTGTGTTCTCTAGATTTTTTTTTGTCATTTTTTTCCCCCACGCTCCGTTTTTCTTGCTCGCCATTTTTTAAGTTTTGAGTCGGCCCCACTTGGACCATACCCCAAGCCCTTCTTAGCCAATCCAAATCAAAGAACACCCCCCAGCAAACACAAGTGTCAACACTATAACACAAAAAAAAAAACCAAGAACCCTACCCCCCCCACAAGCAGCCCGGCAGACCTAGCGAGGCTATTCTGATTTTGCGAAGTGATCCCCACCCATGCGCATCGGGTAAATCCAGGCCGACCTGGTGATACCAAATTGGCACAAAATGAAGCGCCCAACCTGAAGCCAACCGCTTAGTACGGACGCAGTCCTCGAAGCGTACAATCAAACAATGCGCCCGTGCCGGCCCAATGCAGGCGCAACAGCCACGGCGGACTACTCTGTGTGACTGCAGCATTCTCTCACAAAGAGCGGGACCACGGCACCACAAAGGCCTTCCGCACCCCAGCGGACGTCACCGGTGAAGCCGATGGGGGCGGGAAGGCCGGAAAGGCAAAAACACTGATCACCTTGGTACAGAAATCTGCACCTCAGGTGAACCGCCCAGGGAGGTTAAATATTCACAAAAAATTACGCAACAGCTCGAAATATCACCCATGGCACCAAACACTACTCCAGGCGCCCATTGATTAAGAACCATCACATATTTCATGAACAAGCAAAGTATATATACACGTCATGAAGAAAACCTCAGGTGTCTGGTGCAGGTTACTCTGGTTTAAATCTCCGGACAATGGACATCACCTTACATTCTACCCAAAGTAAAAAAATGGTACCATTTGGGCGCCAAAAACCGACTTTTAAGTGGAGCCAGGTGTGTCTTAAACACATTTTGTCCTCAACGTGGTTCCCCAGGAGGTGATGAAAAATCAAGATATCACTAAAAGAGACAAACATACCATTTCATCAATATCAATGCACAATCAAAACAAGTAGCATTATTATACATCATCACATACTGTACTTTTTCCAGACGGTAAGACCACAGACCTTTTACTATAAACCACAATGGCGAAAGTGACCGAGCGGCGGCATAGTCACAAAAGTGTACACAAAACCCCATAAAAGAAAAACCACCCTTTGTTACAAAAAAAAGTCCCAACACATCCTCCGGGCGCAGCAATAGCTATGGCATTCCAGGTGGCGCCCCCAAATGGGGTCTAAGACTAAGGGGACCTATACTTAGCTGCATTAGCCCCACAGTTCTCTGAAACCCACCACATGACCCCAACCTATGGAGAGACACACCGATTTCCCGACCAATTAGCAAACACGCAGAGTGTGTACTTGACATAAGATGCTGCCCCCCATGGCCAATAAATATGTTGGTGCACACAGACTCAACCCGTCCCCAATGGAAATGAGCTGCCTCCCCCCATGGGGAAGTGGTCAAGTGGCAGATTGTAAAAAATGTGTGTCTCTTAATCAAGTTGCACCTCCCTCCTGGCAACGGCTTTGGCTGGAGGCCAGCATGAACCGCAGTGCAGCATGGTCCAGCCCTGCCACAATCTGTCCCTCTTCTATAATTACAATCCCACAAAACCAGCCGCGGGCGAGAATTTAACCGACTTCCCGCGAACAGGTGAGCGTTTGAACTTTTCTTTTAAAAGTTAGATGTTAACGCCCAGGACCACTTATTGAATTGATGACCTAATTTAACGATTATATAAATTGCGTGTTAAATTAAATATGGATTGATGGAACATGTTTTAAGTTGTATCTTATTGTATAAACATGCAAAAAAAAACTGTAAACCTTAAAAAATCATTAATCGTATATAAAGCCTTAAAAACCCCCGGTCTCCACATATGGAGAGAGAAAACAGAGGTGATAGAGATGTTATCCTTTAACACTTTCATTTGTGCATCCTTTTAAAGGATTTAAATTACAGGCTACTTCAATTGTGAGGTTTATCTTTTTTGTAAATTTCGAGTCTTCCATATGATTGAATAAGGAATGTTCTTGACATAAAAGTATTTAAAAAATGACAAGTCGGCTTAATTTGTAGTTGTGTCCTACTGTGCTGGAACGCCACTATTGCTGAATTTAACTGATTAGTGATAAAGATGTCGTAGCTTAGGAGGGAAAGGAACAAGAGACAGTGTGAGTCCTCTTGAGCTAATTACAGCAATTCCAGGGCGTTTAAAACAGAGAAAACAATTGACTGACATGTCCGTAACACTGCAGGTGAATACTGTGTTTTTTGAAATAATGATATAGATGAAAAGACCATTGCTGGCTATAACTGTGTTGTGTAGGAATAGGAAGGGCATGAGATCAACTTACATAAAGCACTGTAACAGCTATGGGTATTCAAATATTGCAGTCTTCATAAATAGTGCTTTTGCAGATTGAAGCAGAACATTGTCTATCAGCGATCCTAAGGTGCCTCTAGAAATCCACAAGCCAGCGTCGGTTAGGATAACATTATTATCATGTCAGCCATTTTTGGTATATGACGCGTTTTCTGAGTACTGAGTATGAATGCATGAGGAATAAAAACCCCTGTTGCCCAAGTGGCATGAACATGTCAAGGAAGACTCTTTGACTTAAGGTTTACCCTACACGTGCGGAATTTTGTAGCGATTTAGCCCTTCCGACCGATCGGCGGTCAGTAGGTCGATCGTTCGGGATTCCTAAAGCAGCATACACGTGTCGGAGTCAAATGTCCAACGATCACTTCCGATCGATCCGGAGATTCTGGGGCGGAATCGCAGGTGTGATCAATAGGCCAAAAGAGTTATCCATAGCAGCATACACACCTTGTCCACGGATTCGGGACGGATGCGTGTCCGAGTGTCAACTCACATAATGGCAAACTCCCCCTGATCCGGACCAGAATCGGATGAGAAAGACCAACATGTTGGTCTAGTCGGATCCATCCGATTCTGAGCCCCTTGATAAACGGGAAGCAGACGATCGGACCAGGGGGGCTGAAGCGATTTCGGCACGATCGTTTCACGTGCAGCGCCCGAACGATGTGCGGAATACAGTGCTGAATCGACACGTGTATGGGGGCTTTATACATGCAAAGTGTGTAGTCGACGATGCTGTTTTTAGAAAAATCGGCCGAAAAGTCGGTGGTCCCGAAGAGGAGCCTGGTAATTTTCGGTGGCCACTTTTAAAAGATTCCCAATCCAACCAGCCGATCGGTCGGTCAGGCTGTGAATAATTGGGGCCGAAAAGTCGGGCATCAGACCGACTTTTAAAAATAGCACCAAAGCAAAAATCGGGCATCGAAATCGAATATCGCATCGGTCCCCGAAAAATCGCAACGTGTATGTGTACCTTAAGAGTTACCCAGGTCTCCTACACATGCATAATTGAATATCTGAAATTCAAGGTTATCCTTGAATTCCTTTGATCACATGAAGCCCATCAGCAGACAACCATAAAGCCATAAGGCCCCCATACACGTCTAGATTTTTCATCCAATCAACTTAATTCAATCAATATTCTGGTTGAAAATCTATGGCAGCCCACATGGTTAGATCAACCTAAAACAATTAAAATTGGGAAACATTGATTGAAAAGGGATTTGACATGCTGGAAAATTGTAATTGGTTGTATTGAAATTTATTTCACTTTCAGTTGATCCCAAAAAAGTTGATCAACTATCTGTTACTACAGTTGGCGAACATACAATAAATCTCAGATTTCCCAAATTGATCTTTTTAAGTTGATTGAACAGAAAATCTAGACGTGTATGGGGGGCTTTAAACAATTGTGAAAGGATTGTCTATCCATTAACTGTCTCTGTTTGTGTATCAGAAGTAAGAGCTCAGAGTGGATTCACATTTGATGTCTATAATGTCATAGAGGGCTTGGCAATATGTCACACCAAGGAGATACTTGATAGGGATTGAGCACTTTCAAGACTTCCTCCAGTACCACTGTAGAAGCCCCAAACCAGGTAGTTAACAAATTTCAAGGAAAATAATCCAGGTATTCTTTAATTGCTGGGCACAATGCCCTGAAAACTAACCTCTTCAGACTTCCCTACCCATCCTCTCACTCCTATCATTCCCGCCATGCCAGTACCATCCCCCTACTTATTGTATACTCTGTTCCCCAACCTATTAGATTGTGAGCCCGATCGGGCAGGATCCTCCACTCCTCCTGTGTCCTAACCTGTACCTGTGTGTTATCTTGTGTTGCATCTCAACTCTAATTTAACATACAGCACTGCATAATATGTTTACGCTATATAAATATTAGCAAATAAAATAATCCTTGTAAAACTCCAGCCAACAATGGCAGATTGATCTACAGTGCCAGATATTGGTTATACTTCTGGAATGAACATGGCTTGGCAGTTAGGGGTCAGAAGGCAAGATTTGGAGATCTGCTTATCTCTTTTCTCTTCTTCTCATGTCTGTTCTACCCAAGGAACCAAAATAATGAAGGGTGGCCAGGTTCGTATTTGGAAATGCCCACTGCATTGACCACACTAATGTATTGAGGCCACCTACACCTTTAGATTACTCCATACAATTTCCATTAGATCTACCAACAACTATGTAGTATAGGGGCCTCCTTGATATGATAGAAACAGTGGGTACAGAAAGTATTCAGCCCCCCTTATTTTTTTCACTCTTTGTTATATTGCTAAAGGTCTTTTTTTCCTCATTAATGTACACATAGCACCCTATATTGACAAACACAGAATTGTAGAAATTTTTTGCAAGTTTGTTAAAAAAGAAAAACGAAAACATCACAAGTATCCTAAGTATTCAGACCCTTTGCTGTGACACTCATAAATTTAAAGCTGGCCATGGCCGACACCCGATCGGATGCAGTGCGCGTTCCAGCATCCATTAAATTACTTTGGACAATGCCCATCTGAAGTAATGGCCGGCACCCAAAGGGTGACGTCATCATGCCTGCTAAGTTGGCTAGGCAGTCGACTGGAAATTGTCTTGTCTATGCCCAGCTTTACTCAGGTGCGGTCCTTTTCCTTAGATCGTCCTTGAGATGGTTCTACACCTTCATTTGAGTCCAGCTGTGTTTGATTATACTGTTTGGACTTGATTAAGAAAGCCACACATCTGTCTATATAAACCTTAAAGCTCACAGTGCATGTCAGAGCAAATGAGAATCATGAGGTCAAAGAAACTGCCTGAAGAGCTCAGAAGACAGAATTGTGGCAAGGCACAGATCTGGCCAAGGTTGCAAATATAATTTCTGCAACACTTAAGGTTTTTAAGGTAAGCACAGTGGCCTCCATAATCCTTAAAATGCAGATGTTTGGGATGAAGGTGTATGGGGGGCATTAGACATAAGGACAGATAGAAATATTTCCCAACTGACATGAATGAAAGGGAAATATTTTTCCAATGAGGCCAATGTAAGGGGGTGCTATATATATATATATATATATATATAAAAAAATTAGGGGGTGGGGGACTAAGTTTTATAGATCATTGGATATGTGCCACACCCCGGGTTTGAA
>CM070036.1:134945606-134962576 GCA_036250615.1 Ptychadena robeensis | reverse complement strand
TTTCATGGCTTTTATGAAAAAAATGTAGGAGCAATCAGGATGAAGGAGCGTGGGGACGTCCTTTTAAAAAAATGTTGTGCATGTAATGATTTAATGGGGTCAGGAAGAGCTGAGGGGCCAGTTAGGGTTATGTTTATGTACAAAGTTGGAGATGTAAGTGGGACAGGAGCAGTGGCGCTTTTAGGCATGGGCAACCTGGGCATTTGCCCAGGGCGACATCATGCCGAGGGTGGCATCTGAGTATTTGAAATCTTTTCCCCCACAGCGTGCCCGCCTATCCACATGGCATCCAAGGGAGAGAGAAGGAGTAGAGGAGTGCTCTCCCCAGGGGTGGAGATTATTTCCCAGGAAAATGTATAGGGGAACAGAACAGAGTCCGTAAGTCTCAAGGCATCAGCAAGGGGAGTGACCAGAGATGTTTTCCCAGGTGGGTTGGGGGGCAATTGTGAAAGGGGTGTTTGCTCCATAAGACCACCCCTGGACAGGAGGTATGGAGTGCTTTAAAAGCAAGGTATAAAAGGAAAGGGAGAGGAGAAGTCTAGTTATAAGAAATTAGACTATTGTTGGTTTTCTCACATCATTTCGGTGCATTCGGCTGCAGTAGTTACTCCTCTCCAGAACCGATCACCTTTCTCCTACGACCTCTCCATTGTATGGAAGTGGAGGTGAGAAGCATGAAATCAACACGTGTATCCATTTATATACATTCCTTTAAGTCTAGAAATGTCTTTGGAAAGGTTCAGTGTTTAGGAGCCAAAAACCGCTGTCTTGGCTTTTCATTTATGCTAATGCACCATATAATATCTGTTCCTCAATGTTGAATCATCTGGCTGCATTCCTGATATTTTACAAGCTTTCACTAAAAGCCAGAGCCACTGATCTTACCATCGTAAAATCCTAGACCTTCAATGGAGATTATTAATGGTTTGCTACTGTCTCATTTGATGGAATTATTGTGAAAACAGCAGCCGTAAACATTCGACATTAACACAGAATTCTAATATACTGTAATCCATTTTTTGCAAAGCTTTGACTAAGCTGGGTCTTATTGACTAATGCCATGCTTCAGGATGTATCACATACTTTATCCCTCACCTTTAGAACAAACATACATTTGGCATCTTCGGCAGCTTCTTTGCATTTACGTGATCATATTTTCAAAATGGGAATTAAAGGAGGATCTTTGATTTGTATAGCTAGATTTACTTGTTTTCGCTTGTTGGAATATCTATGCAGGTCAATCTGATTTTGTATGATGAGCGTAACATAAAATTCGTCCTTGGCTTAATACCATACTACAAATGGACAGCTCACCTACCATGAGCCCTTGGAGTACTAGAATCAATGAACACAAGGACATGGAAGAACTTTCAGTTTCTATACTCGAGAGAAGGACAAACAGAGTTAACATTACAAAAAATATGACACTGCTAGTAGACTTCACATATCAACAACTTTACTGACAACTGTTGTGATTTATGTAATGAGGTTGGCTATTGGACGCGGCCGGCATATCTGGAGACATTGGGGGTCTGACTAGATACACTACTTTGATTGCTGCTGGCTTATTTGTTTGGTTCCTTCTGCCATACACCAATGGCGGCGCCCCTGTTCAAACTAACGTCCGGCACACAAAGGGTGCCCATAGATACGTGATCACGCTGCACTCCACCTCCCATCTGTCAGCCCCCACTCGATACGTGTGTGGGGGCCATTACACTTCTTCACTAGTTTGTCCTGCAGAACCTACTTATCTCTTTCTACTGCCACTTCAATCATGGGGATAAACACTATTGTGTTGTATTGTGTTAACCGCAAATATTTGAATTGTAAATTTGATTGCGAAAACCTTTTTCACAATGAAGTTAATAATGACTTGAGATCATAAATTTGTGAATTTACAAATTAGTTGTGAATGTTAGGGGAACAAATTTGCTATATGTTGCGAATATGAAAATTGCCTATGCTGCACATCAGTAGTGCACACTATTTTTCTACCAAATATGTTCAGGTTAGCCGAGAAGCAGATATTTCTATAAATACAGTCAACACACTAAAGTCAACACAAAAAATGGCCACTAATTTTATTTAACACTAAGCAAATAGAAGGTAGCTAAAAAAAACAGAAATAAGAAAACACATTAGATGGAAAAATAAATGGAGTCAGAAGTTGCTAACACACAAAACAAATGATCTTTCAACTCCATTAACCTTCTTAACATTTCCTTGAGTGTAACTTGGGGTAAAGTTCCTGACTAGTGATGAGCGGCATAGTCAATATTCAAATTAGCAAAATTTTATGAATTGTTCTACTAATATTCGATTCGATATGCATAAATCCGAAAAGTGATAATTGCATTATTTATAATTATCTTCAAAATGAATGGTCAGTAGAGATGGTCGCATTTTTCGATTAGCCTACTTTGCGAGCTGAATGCAAAGCCTATGAACATGGTATCATCACTAAAATTGCTGGAGATGTAGAGAACGGTTGTGGTAAGAAAAAAAGGTTTTGCTCTAGCACGTGTAGTTTTTGCATAAATTAAGTTCTAATTCAAAGTCGAAATTTCAATTAAAAAAAATTTGACTTGACTTTGAACTGAAATGGTTGAATTTTTTCACATGCGATATTTATTAATTTGTTGCGATTATTATTATCGCTACACAAACGGCGCAGTGATAATAAAAATCTAATACGCACAGGATAATTTATATTTGAAAAATATTTGAAATCGCGAATATCTGCTATATTCAACATATTTACGAATTCATGAATTGCCAATATTCACAAAAAATTGTCGCAATTCAAATATTCAAGCTCAACACTATTGCTGACCCCAAAAACTCACCCTGAGATACATTTTGGGATGCTCACCTATCTCCGGCAAGCTTTCAGCGATGGAGAGCATTGACCTCCATGTAATTTTTTTTTTAGCACATGCAAAGCATCATCGATGATACCGGGCATGTGAAGGGGGAAAGGGAGAGAAAAGAATTTCAGCATTATATTTGTATTACATTGTATGGCCTGACTTCTCATAGTCACAGGAGTAGGCCCCAAACTCCTGTGTGTTTCCTGATATCCGCTGCTCCAGCAGCACACTGTCTCCCACCTGGTCAGGTCTGACTAGTATTAGCTCCTTTTGTGTATACCCACATGGCTACCTGCAGGCAAATATCCCTGTTGTGTACCTGGGTGGAATGGGTAAGCCCTGCAAGTTCCTTCTCTCCAATTCCAGAGTCCAGGACTCTGTAACTAAACAATTGAGTCATTTCCAGGACACACCTGATGGGACCCTTTAACTGCTGGATATGGTCCATTTACACAATGATGGACAGACTGTCACAATATGGAAAACTATGAACTAATTAATGAACCCAACCTTAACTTTTCTTCTTTCTAAGAAAAAAAGGCACAATGGACTTAATGTGCTGCAACTATTTAATATTAGTATCACGATTGTGAAAAATATATTTGTGTTGGCATATAAACCATACACACCTTTACACAGCCTATTTGGCTGTACCGCTATTTTTCAGGACTGCACCACTGCACGTTTTTGAAAGACAATGTATATCACTTCTTTCTAGTCGAATTATTAGCTTTCCTTCTCTGATAGGACAGCAAAATAAATTCCTCCGCTGTGTGTTAAATTACCTCCAGCAGATTTTGTATAAATTCCAGCTAATGTAAGCACTGACTAGATTGATGAACAGAGTTTCTGCAAAACTAATGTCAAATTCTCTTGTTACTCTGAGTCCCATGTTACACCCAGTTGGCACATATACAGTAAGTATAGTTCTGGCTTGTTCCCTGAGCCTGAAATAAGAACAGCCTTAGTGATATGTAATATACGCCTTGCCTAGTTGGAGTCCACCTTAGCTTCAGGAAAGAAGCTGACAGTCGTGTAGATACTTGTCATTATGGTTTGCAGATCAAAAGATGGCTTTGCGGGCTGTTAGACTGAATGAAACAGTATGTAGGTTCAACATCAACATATGCTTATGTACGAGGCACTGTTGTTCAATTAATGTAGCCGATACACAATAGAACTTGTTTATTAAGTCAATACAAAGAGACATGAGCAAACTTCTGCAACTTGCAACAACCAATCAGTCTATGGTTAACTGAAGGTGGATTTTAATTGGCTTCTTTGGAGTACTTATTTGTGCATTTTAATATTTGTATTGCCATTAATAATTACCCACATTAAGATTTGTTAATATTATTATTATTATCATTTATTTATATAGCGCCAACATATTACGCAGCGCTGTACAATACATTAATAAATATCATGACTTTGCACACATTTGAGTCAGTATGAAAAACAAAAATGTACAGCAAAATTGAATTTATTGCAGATTTCTTTGAAAGGCTAAATGGGGTTTAAATGGCTTCCTAATCATGCAAGAATTGTTTAAAGGTTCTACAGAAGTACGAAAAAAATTCATAGCAGACTTATCCCTACTGATCCAGGGGTGGGCAAACTACAGTCCAGGGGTCAGATCCGACCCATTTAGCTTTCTTTTCCAGCCCTTATTGAAAAGATGCTCCCCTCCACTTGTTCTCTGCAATGAGTGTGCACCATGTCTAGAGGTGTCTAAATGTTAACTTGGGGATGATGTAGTGGTGATCATGTGATGACACCCAATTTGCTGGAGCTGTAGAGAAGAGTTGGGGGTATACTATTACAAAAAAGTATTGCTCTAACACAAATAGTCAAGTTAAAAGTCGAAATTTTGACTTTGACTTTAAACTTAATTTATGGAAAAACTACATATGCTAGAGCAAAGCATTTGTTCCCACAACCATTCTCTACATCTCCAGCAATTTGGGTGATGAAACCATTTTCTGAGGCTTTGAAACCAGCTCACAGAAAAATTCAACCATCTCTATTCTCATTGTGACAACAGGCAGTCTCTAGGAAATATATCTGCTCATTGCAATGAATGGGCATTTTTTTTTAAGTGCAGTAAATTTAAAAACATAACAATGTCCCTGTCACACGTCACCTATCACACATCACTGCCATCTTAGTGATGCCGACAATACATGGAATTGCCACACCTATGATGGGTCAGCCATTACAGGCTCTTGGTCCGGCCCCCTTATCAAATTTAAGAAGCCAAAGGGGCCCACGAAGTTTGCCATCCCTGCTCTGGTCATTCCTGGTCAATGGGACAGAATCCAGCCCAGTAAGTAACTTTGTTTGATCCATGGAGAATGTTTTGAAGTATGGAATTACAGGGAAGCCACAGGAAATACTGGAGAGAGTCAGAAGTGTGGGGCAACATGTATATGATTTATTTCCTGTTTGGATCCTATTTTATAATTATGATTTGAAGTTCTATATACATATGTATGTATATTATATGACAGCATTTTTACTATTTGCTTAGTTAGTTCCGATTTGATTTTCGTTAAACATTAGATTAGGTAGAGATCTTAGGTGGGGTGCACCATCAGTGTGTCGTCGGAGGATACACCCCATCTCCTGCAGCCTCTGACAGAGAGAGTCTGCAAGCTCAACTCATGCTCCCCTCTGCTTTCTCTGTAAACTGATGGTCAGTGGTCATTCCAATCTAGTCTCAGCTGGTGAAAGGTAAACAGGCGGCAACCCAGTTTTGTGGTCCTTTTGCTAATTTTTACTAGAGATGCTGGAATTTAATTTTGAAAATTTCACTACCTGACTTTTCTAGTTAATTACAAAACCCCTTATCATGGTATTATCCCCTCAACTGTTGGAGGTATAAACAAAGGTTGTGTGTATGCAAGTTGGGAGGGAGGGGGTGTGAAACCAAGTTGGATGCATTGTGACTTTACTTCCAGAAATTTTTTTTCTAATGTGGGTAGGCGTTGAGGTTGGGGATCCATTCCACAGAAGAGCATAGTTAATGAGTGTGGGCATAAAAAGATGCAACCACTATGGGTTTTCCACGTTTTGGAGTTTTAGCCTTACAGCACACTTTAGTAGGAAAGTCAACACTTTTTAAATACACTGCATATGTTGTGGTATTTACTCCCTTTAGGTGTTGCACATTATTTAATCTGGATTCTCGATGAGAAAGCCTGGTTTAAGTATCTTCCAGTTTGATCTAATGCTGATCACCCTGAGCTAGAAGTAATGAGAACATTCTTCATACATACACACACAGCCTGCAGACAAAACATGTTTATTGTTTATACGGCTGTCTGTTTCCTTGTTGGCATTTATTTTCAATTTTAATTTTAAACTGTTAAACAGGGAAATTCCCTCTCCCAATTCCCATCATTTTAGGAGGAACCATGTGGAGACATACCATAGGTACCAATAAAAAATTGACAGGGGTATATATACTTTGGCATTCAATCCAAAGGTAAAATATTAAATTTTGGCTGGGGCTGGGCTTAAAGTCTCAAATGTTCCAAGTCAACAAAAAAGCAGCCAAACTGTATTGAAATTGTTGAAGAGGACCGGCACTGGATTGTTAAGTCCTCAGGGTACATTATCCTCAGGGTGAGTGTTGCTTCTGTAGACTGAAATCTGAGATATATAGTTTGGTGATTGATCAATTAAATCCAGAGGAATGGCTTGCTCAATGAAATAGATTTCAAGAATACAAATGTCCTTATTTTGTGAAACAATGGCACAGAAAACATATTACTCCATTTGCAGTAATAATATACCAATAAAATGCATGTTACTAAATGAAATCAACATTTAGCAGTTTAGCATTTTACTCTAATTAGCAAGCTTTGTGTTTTATAAATGAAAGCCAATAAATGTGTGCGTAGCTTTTATTAAGAGTCACTAATGAAACGTCTTTCAACATCTCTCATTATATATCATTATATCTCTAATTATATAGTGGTGTAGACCAAATGAGCATATATACTTATTTTATTTTCATCAGCATGTCTGCCTTTAATTTATTTTTCTTAACAATGCCAACCCTTCTCCAAGGATGGTATTCTCAATTGTCATTGGACAGCTTTTTTTTTGTAATAGAAAATACATGCTGCTGTTATTTTAGTATGACGGTTGCAGAAGAATATTATTTTCAGTTGGTACTCTCTTAATGACCATTAAGACAATACAGGAATGATAAAGAAACATTGGAACACAACATGTTTAGTGCTTATTTCTAAGAATGAACATAGAACTTATGGGAATCGCAAATAGGTTAAAGATTGAGGTCACTTTATTAAAGAAAACCTGCCATGGGCATTCAATATAAAACAACCACAGTGCAAGATCAAAGGAAAATACGTAGAAAGAAAGTAGGTTTATCATCAGAGATTGTCGGAAGGTTTTTTGAAATATCAACTAGACCACTTTGTGAGTAGACATGGTCGAATTTTTCGACTTGCTAACTTTGTGAGCTGATTGCAAAGCCTCTGAAAATTGTATCATCCCCCAAATTGCTGGAGATGTAGAGAAGGGTTGTGGGAACATTTGAAAAAAAAAGTATTGCCCTAGCACATGTTTTTTCACAAATTAAGTTAAGAAATTTTGACTTGATCTGAGCTTAATTTGTGAAAAAACTATTTGTGTTAGAGACACACTTTCTTTTTTGTAGTATACCTTTAACCCTTCTCTACATCTCCAGCAAGCTTGGTGATGATGCCATGTTCAGGGGCTTTGCAATTAACTTGAAATCGTCTAAATTGTTGAATTTTTGAAAAAAATTTGACCATCTCTATTTGTGAGTTCATTGCGAATCTCCTGATTAAGGTATCACATTTTCTGTAGATACAGAGAAGAGTTGTGGAAACATTAAAACAAATAAGTATTGCTCTAGCACATGTTATGGCATTACAGTTGCAAGAAAAAGTATGTGATTGGGATAACGTGGAGTTTTGCATGTATTGGTCATAAAATGTTCTCTGATCTTCACACCAATAGAAAACAAGCTTAAAATAATACTACACAAACATTTTATGTTTTCATGTTTTAATTGAACATAACATGTAAACATTCCCAGTGCAGGGTGGGAAAAGTATGTGACCCTTTGGACTTAATAACTGGTTGACCCTCCTCTGGCAGCAATAACCTCAACCAAAAATTTCCTGTAATTGAAAAATCAGACCTGCACAACGATCTGGTGTAATTTTGAACCACTCCTCTTCACAAAACTGTTTCAGTGTAGCAATATTCTTTGGATGTATGGTGTGAATTGCTTGCTTAAGGTCATGTCACAATTGGGTTGAGATCAGGACTCTGACTGGGCCACTCCAGAAGCCATTTTTTGTTCTCTTGAAGCCATTTTTTGTTGAATATCTTGCACGCTTTGGGTCATTGTCCTGTTGCATCACCCACCCTCTGCGGAACTTCAGTTGGCGGACAGATGGTCTTAAGCTAGCCATACACGTGTCGATTCCTGAGCCATTGATCGACGCTCCGATCGATTCCGATGAAGCCACAGGCGTCGATCGATCGACCATACAAGTCTGTGCCTACCACCTTAGGCCACTGATTCCTGGACGATTCTGTTACCAGTCGATCGATTTACAAATGTCAACACCCCTTGATGTGTGCCCGATCGATCAGAAAACACCAACAGGTTGGTTCTCTGGCCGATACGATTTGGGGGCCATGTCGATCGGGCGGGGTCGATTGGACAAGGTGGGCTGCACTCGATTCCTCGTCGATCGATCGGCGTGCACGCGCCCGGTGATCGATCGGCCAGGAATCGTGTGGGAAATTGACCTGTGTATAGCCACCTTTACATTTTCCTGCAAAATGTCATGATAAACTCTGGAATTCATTTTTCCATCAATGGAAAAAAACAATCCGTCCAGGTCCTGAGGCAGCAAAGCAGCCCCAAACCATGATGCTCCCTTTGCCATGTTTTACAGTGGGGAGGAGTTTTTGATGTTGCTGTGCTGTGCCTTTTTTCTCTCTGTGCTGTGCCTTTGTTGTGTGTTTTTTTCCACAGAATATTTTGGCAGTAGTGCTGTGGAACATCCAGGTGCTCTTTTGCAAACTTAAAACGTGCTGCAATATTTTTTTGGGACAACAATGGCTTCCTCCGTGGTGTCCTCCCATGTACTCCATTCTTGTTAAATGTTTTCCTTATTGTAGATGTGTCAACAAAAATTTTCATGGGCCAGAGGTTTGTTTAAGTCTTTAGCTTATTCTTCATAACCTCAGTAAGCATTCTGTGCTGTGCTCTGGCAGTCATATTTACAGGACGTCCATGCCTAGGGAGAGTAGCAACAGTGCTAAACTTTCTACATTTGTAGACAGTCTATCTTAGTGTGGACATCAATGCCTTTGGAAAAAATTTTGCAACCCTTCCTAGCTTCATGCAAACCAACAATTCTTGATCGTAGGTTTTCTGAGAGCTCTTCTCTGCGAGGCATGGTTCACATCAGAGTTTCTTGAAACCAGTATACCCAAAACTGTGTGTGTTTTTAAAGGGCAGGACAGGTTTCAGCAACACATCAAATATCACCACAATGATTGGACTCAAGGTTGGCTCCAATTAGCTATTGGTTCACATACTTTTTCCACCCTGCACTGTGAATGTTTACATGTTATGTTCAATAAAAACATGAAAACATGTAATATTTGTGTAGTATTATTTTAAGCTGTATTTTTCTATTGCTGTGATTTTTCTATTGCTGTGACTTTTCTATTGCTGTGATTTTTCTATTGCTGTGACTTTTCTATTGCTGTGACTTTTCTATTGCTGTGACTTTTCTATTGCTGTGATTTTTCTATTGCTGTGATCTTTCTATTGCTGTGATTTTTCTATTGCTGTGACTTTTGTATTGCTGTGACTTTTGTATTGCTGTGATTTTTCTATTGCTGTGACTTTTCTATTGCTGTGATTTTTCTATTGCTGTGACTTTTGTATTGCTGTGATTTTTCTATTGCTGTGATTTTTCTATTGCTGTGATTTTTCTATTGCTGTGAACTAATTTTTTTACCTACTCATGCAAAACTCCCCGTAATCCCAAAGGGTTCAAAGTCAAGTTAAAATTGTTTAGTTATGTTTAAATATGAACTTAATTTATGCAAAATGATGACCGTATTCAGGGGCTTTGCAATCAATTAATTTCCAAATGTACTACTTTAAATTTCATGACCATCTCTGTTAATAAAAAGTCAGTTTAAAGCCAATGCATTTTAAGGACTTTATACTTTCAGGAAATTGAAATACTGTAAAGGTGTTGGTACCTATAGAACTAAACGGAAAAAAAAATGATCATGCTAATCCAATACTTAAAAAGTATGAACCAAATGACTTAAACCTCAGAAAGTATTGAAAGCATCAGAACAGCATAGAAATGTAGTTATCATTTTAGAAGTAGTTCACCAATGGCAGACCATGGCATCTGTCATGACAAGTTTGGGACTACATGCTTCTAAATGCATCACATAATATCAACTAAGTACAGCTTCATGTCAGAATATCAATGCTTATGGGTTTCCCATAGCTTAAAGTTGTCAAACTTTGGCCCGTTGCTTGGCAGGGGTTTCCGACGGAACACGAAACACCGTGGAGACATGGCCTAAAGGCTTAGCTCAACTATGCATTATGGATGCGCTGTGTTAATGAATCCAATAAACGCAACCCATGCATTAGGGATCCGTTAGGGATGCGTTAGGCATCAGTCAGGTATGTCTTAAGGCAGTGGTTCCCAAACTGGGGGGCAGGCCCCCCTGGGGGGTGCGGGCCCTCCTTCTAAACCTATGTTTCAATGGGGAAGGGGGGCTCAAAAATGTTCCTAATATGAAAAGGGGGGCCCTGCAAGGAAAGTTGGAAACCACTGTGTTAAGGGATGTGTTTGTGATGTATCCGTTTTTTTGTGTTTGTTTTTTACCATAAATGGATTGATCAACGCATTGAACAACGCATAACATTGTGTTACAACAGACACAATAAATTTTCTATGGGTGCGTCAATGCAATCATACTTGCATTGCCTTACGCTGCATTAATGTCAACACAGTGCTCCGTGTTGATTTTAACGCAAAACAAGCTGACGGATCACACCAACGGATATGTAGACACATCCATTGACGTATGTGAAACGCAGGGTTTTTACCCATAGTGGAGCCTAAGCCTTAACCTCCTGAGCGTTGCACATATTGTGCTCTTTTATTAAGCAGCTGAGATTCCTCGCACCACCTCCTATCCTCTTCACATCCCTGGTATGGTGAAAAAAACAGCACCTCCTCCTTGAGTTGGAGGTCAATGGTGCTGCCTCTCCTCTTGAGGATACCCACTGTCAGCGTGGGCTCGCTAAGGAGAGGTGAGTATACCTGAGTGTAGCTCGGGATGAGTTCTCAAGCTACACTTGGTGCAAATGCTCAGGAGGTTAATTACTTTAATTAGCAATAAACAGTATCACCTGAACTCCAAATTTCCTATATTCATTGATGGCTAAAGCCCCCCATACACCTTCAGATCGATCCCTACAATCTCCATTAGATCTACCAACAACTGTGTAGTATAGTGGCCTGCCTGATAGAATACATAGTGAATGGAAGGTTGAGAAAGATCCTCATATTACATGGTTTTGGAAGAAGAAAAGTTGATTGTACAGAAATTGTATGGAAAGATTGCAAGGTGTCTTAACACAGTACAACACTCTACTCTTGTTCAAGATTCAATGTTTAAGAAAAATGGAAATTGTTTCCATATAAAAAGGTTCATCATCTGATGAGAAGGAAAGCTTCCTCAAGTGTAGATATTTATTAATTTAAGATTTTACATTAAAATCATTCATTTTGTCCCACTGATGTAGCTCATGAACATAAGCATTTGTGAAGAATTGTGAGCTGTGATTGGACACTCCTCTTTTTAAAGTCTTAGATGAGTAGATGTTAAGTGAAGATGAGTGAATCTTGAGTAGAATAAAAAGAAAAAGTGCCAGACATGAGACGTAACATGAGGCCCAGTGACTGTAAAGAAAGATCACACAAAACAAGGTTTTCTTGATGTGTGGTGGTGTTGAAGAGGTGAACAATCCCAGTGAACCATCCCCCAGATGTACCAACTTCTAAAATGCTGATGTGTCAAGATGCTGCTTTGATGACAAAATTACAGATGTAAACATCTGGTTTCAATTAACAATGGTCTCTAGAGGGACTGGATGCTACAGAGACTAATATATAGGAAAAACTGACGGAGCAGCAAATTAAGGTATATGTTTTAAATGAGTTCTATGGCAAGGTGGATGTTCAACGTTATTCATTAACTTCTGTTTAGAAGATCAGCTGGTTTTGCCATTAGCAGCATCATAGAAAACTTTAAATAAGTTATGTTTAGTGATGCTCTGGACGTGCAAAAGTTTTATTCGCCACTAGCGTTGACTTACCTGGTTCGGCGTCTGCCGCTGCTCCATTCGCTTCTGGCAGGCTTTCTGCAAGCCTACCTGAAAGCAGATCCCCGCATTGGACACATGACCTATCTGATCTTTGACTGATTTAATATTATGAAATGGGATATGTTTTACTTAATTGTGTGTTTTAAACATTCTTATATTCAGGTTATCTTCTAGACCCTTGTACGAACATATTTTGGGAAGTTACAGGCCTACAACATAGAAAAAATCATTAAAGTCTATGGTGCACTTTTGGTACAGAAATCTAGAGGAAGGTTTAACAGTTTTACACTAGAGTTGTTCTTCAAAGAAAATTAATTGGTTGTTTGTTATGTTAAATTACTACTCCCAAGTAGGGATGGTCAAAAAATTTGCAGTGCGAATTTTTAAGTAGAAATTTTGACTTTTTCGCCGAAAATTCGCATAATCGAATTTTGATGGGGTAATTTCGACTTTTTTTTTTTTTCCGTTCATTTATCGAAGGTAATTCGATAATTTTTTTAGATTTTTGTACAAATATCGAATAAAAAAAAAATCGGTGGAACCACGAATGAAAAATCTTTCAGATTTTTTTTTTAGGAAGTGATGTATTCTGTGGATGTATACTGTGGATGTTTACTGTGATGTATACTGCAGCATACTGTACACACACACACACCTGTATATTCACTGCAGCATACTGTACACACACACACCTGTATATTCACTGCAGCATACTGTACACACACACACCAGTATATTCACTGTGTACTCAAACTCATACATACATATCGCTATTAACAACGAACATTTAATAGTGAAATATATATATTTGTGAAACACCTTATACCACAGCTATAGACAGCACGTTGTTACTTTCGTCCACAATGCAATTGTTTCGTTCGGAAAGTTCTACTTGGAAATAAAATATAAACAACATCATAGACGAATCAAAATCATACATTGTAAAAATCCCAACATTCATTGCGCAGGAAATACGTCATGCTACTGGTTAAATATCGAGTCAAAAAATATCGAGTGAAATAAGGAGCATTCGTTTTTTACACGAAAAATAAACGGCAGATGAAAGTTTACCAACATGTCCGATCACCTTATGGACGATTTTTGGTCAGATATCAAACAAAAAAAATCCATTGGAACAAATGGCCGTTCTAGATTTTTGTACAATGAACCAAAAAATCGTTCGTCGTCGTGTAAACCCACCTTAATCCTCCCAATCACTACGAATAATTATATGGTTAGGAGAATTAGGCTTTATGTAAAGTCCATCTACTTCTATTAGTCTATATAACACTACCTCCACCACTGGTGCACCATACTCCAGTCCAAGGGTGGCAACATTCCCCATCCATAAACATACTGCAGGGCTCTCTCCTCCTAGCGCAAGGCGAAACAAAAAGAAAGAATGCAGACGCAAACATCTAAGGTTAGATAAGCTAAAATATATCACATGTTTTGTTTTTTGTTGAGCTACACTGTAAGCATACCAAGTATTATACAGTTTAATGTCTAGAACGTGTTGGCTGAACAATTACTTAAAGACACTCTACTAAAGTTTAAAATCACAATCACAGTTTTTACATTAGATGAAGTTAGATCCATCGGCTCTCTGCTGGAACACTCCGCAGGTTCTGCATTCCTGTAGTGAACAGGTAATAACAGTCTTTGGTCTGACATTGAAAAAAAAAAGGGAAAAGCTAAATTTGAAAACGCCATCATAAAAAAGCCCAAACTCTGCTACTCTGTTCTCCATGGAATAAAGAGTTCTGTGAACCTTAATAGACCCAGGAGTGGGGGGTTGGGGGGTACAAATAGAGGAGGCAGAGCAGGGGCCACACTGGTAAATTACTGCTTACTCCCTAAATAATGTTAGAGGAAGAGCTCAGCTGCACTGCACATTTTAAATAGCTTAGTGCATTAACCCCTTGAATGATTCCTCATGACTAACGCAATTAGTCACATTCAGTAAACATTTCTAAAAGGGTTTAAGTGTTCTCAAAAATATAAGCAGATAGAAAGTGCTCCCATTTAATTAAACATCTCATTAAATGTATATTTCAATACCCCTTTTGTTGTCTCACACAGAAGATCCCAGAATTAAGGCTAGAAGAGCAAGGTTTTGGTACCACAGGAGTTAGGTGTAGAGCTCAGGTTTAACCTTGTAATTATATTGATTCTTCTTATCTATCCAATCACAGGCTAGGCTGACCCTGACCAACACATACTGCATTAAGCTAGGCATACATGGTTAGATTTTAGCGTTTGATCGGCCTAAAACGATCAAAGTTTACATTGATCGGACTTTAATCGTATGCTGCACACATGGTTCGATTGGTGAAAATTGTCTGATACCGACCAAAACATCGATCGGACATGTTGGAAAATTTATGCCAATTTTACAACGACCAAAGTAAAATCGTAGCATTTTGTTTGTTGGTCGGGGCGATTGTATTCGATGAACATTTTTATATACAGTGGTGTGCAAAACTATTTGCCCCCTTCCTGATTTCTTATTCTTTGGCATGTTTGTCACACAAAATGTTTCTGATCATCAAACACATTTAACCATTAGTCAAAGATAACACAAGTAAACACAAAATGCAGTTTTTAAATGATGGTTTTTATTATTTAGGGAGGAACTCCAAACCTACATGGCCCTGTGTGAAAAAGATAACTTGCAACGAGTCTTTTACAGCGCTCTGGAGACTCCAAAGTCTTCATTTTGTTTTTCTTCAGCCACTCAGAGGTGGATTTGCTGGTATGTTTTGGGTCATTGTCCTGCTGCAGCACCCAAGATTGCTTCAGCTTGAGTTGACGAACAGATGGCCAGACATTCTCCTTCATGATTTTTTGGTAGACAGTAGAATTCATGGTTCCATCTATCACAGCAAGCCTTCTAGGTCCTGAAGCAGCAAAACAACCCCAGACCATCACACTACCACCACCATATTTTACTGTTGGTATGATGTTCTTTTGCTGAAATGCTGTGTTAAGCCCCCCATAGACGGCCATAGTTGTAGCAGACCAACCTGCGTGCTCGCTCCCGCCGAGCACATCAAGGTTGGTCTGCCACAACTATGTGGGAGGCCACCTTGAATTATGTAGAAAAAAAGCCAGCAAGTCGGACACGGATCCGACATGCCGGTTCTTTCTCTGCCAGACTGACAGCTGCAGCCTGTTAGCGCTGTTATCTCAGAGGGGGAGTCTCCTCCCCCTCCGAGGTAATTGGCTTCAGTCTGACAGGAATCCTGTGTGTCAGTGGAAGACACAGGATTCTTGTCCGACATGTAGCAGACTGCTCACAGCGTGGTAACGTCACCACGCTGTTATCAGTCTGCTAAAGGTCTGCCATAGATCGAGGTGTCTATGGCAGGCTTTACTCTTACGCTAGATGTAACGGGACACGCACCTTCCAAAAAATTAAACTTTTGTCTCGTCGGTCCACAAGGTATTTTCCCAAAAGTCTTGGCAATCATTGAGATGTTTTTTTTTAGCAAAATTGAGACGAGCCTTAATGTTCTTTTTGCTTAACAGTGGTTTGCGCCTTGGATATCTGCCATGCAGGCCGTTTTTGCCCAGTCTCTTTCTTATGGTGGAGTTTTGAACACTGACCTTAATTAAGGCAAGTGAGGCCTGCAGTTCTTTAGATGTTGTCCTGGGGTCTTTTGTGGCCTCTCGGATGAGTTGTCTCTACGCTCTTGGGGTAATTTTGGTCGGCCGGCTACTCCTAGGAAGGTTCACCACTGTTCCATGTTTTTACCATTTGTGGATAATGGCTCTCACTGTGGTTCACTGGAGTCCCAGAGCTTTAGAAATGGCTTTATAACCTTTACCAGACTGATAGATCTCAATTACTTTTGTTCTCTTGTCACTCACATACCTCCCTGAGGAGCCCAGGTGGGCGAAACGCGTCGGAGGATTGACTTTGGACCTTTCTTATGCCAATTCTACCATCTTGGCTACAGTTGATATTCCTATACCTTTGTTTGTAACATGCGCCAATGACTTGTCTATATGTGTATTTCAATGGGCCTTGTGCTCAACAACTGCTCTTTTCAACAAAGACCATGTTTTACCTACCCCTAAGACTAACTAGTCAATACCAATCACCTTGTACCCGCAATTGCCAATTTAGAAGTCCCTACCTATGGGGACAACGGTGAACGTGTTTTCACCTTAGGGTCCTGCTTTTCAAGTATCAAATTCCTGGCTAGGGTACACTTGACCTCAGATTACGAATACCGGCAGACTCTAGCCCTATAGTACTACTTATACATATTTGTTATGCGGTGAAAAACCGTCGTTAGGGATTTTTTCAAGGGTTTAGATGTCATGCCACTTCTTATTAATAAGAATTCCTCTGTTTAGACGCTACACTTTCATTGATCCGTGTCATTTTCTCATATGTTGAGTATTTAAGAATTATAAATTGACAATCCCAGTTGACGTTGCTACATTTTGTGCACATACACACCGAGAGGGTGACTCACCGGGGGACGCCAGTCAGGCACGAACGGTGATTTGGCACTAAGTGGCTGCTAATTTGCTGGGATTAAACCTACCTATAATTTACCACGGCTATATAGACTGTACACTGACTATTACACAATGCTACAAAGACCGCACGCTGACTACACCACTGCCATGCA
>CM070036.1:134875130-134931567 GCA_036250615.1 Ptychadena robeensis | reverse complement strand
CGCTTACAGCGATACACCTTTAAGCCTTTATATATAAAAAATCGTTCAACCAGGTGAGTCCGAGGCTCACACCTCGTCCAATTCCTACTAGCACACTAATTTATATACTCCTGACCCATAGGGTCGGTCTATTGGACCATACTCTTATAAATGCCTTCTTCTCTTACTCCCCTCTCTCTCCCATATCCGATGCAAAAAAAACTCCTTACCCCCATTCCGGATATCTTCGCACCTCTCTCAGCATATTGTTTGATTGCAATGTCTCCTGAAGAAGCTTAAATGTAGCGAAACGTGTTGAGAAGCAATCCTTATATATGTGTTATTACCAAGATGGACGCAGATGTATTCGGCTAAATGGACTTTATTAAAATACGGACTATTTGATTCACTTGATTTACTTAATCATTTTTTATACTCTTGTGTACTATATTGATGCCCTTAAAATCCCCCCGCCCATCCAGCTCCTGCCTGAATGGGAACACTCCAAACACAAAAACTTGGAAATCCCAAGTGGCTGTGTTAAAATCCTTTTCCATATTTAGTTGGGATGATGGCATCACGCTGTCTAAGTGAGATCACCATTCCCCACACATTTGTATTAGTATCCTCATCATTATGAACTCACTTATGCACTTCATATTATAAAAATTTTTATAAAATAGTCGGAAAAATGGCCACAGTCCCAACAAAAAATACTCTGGTGCATGGATTACAAGACTGTTCATGTTACCGGTTTGTGGAGTAGCCATGCCAGCGACAGCTCTGGTAGTGCTAAGATCAGAAGGAGACTGTTTGTTTTTCTGAGAATTACATTAAACAAATGGAGGACATTTCCTTCCCATGTGTTCCCGAGGCCTTTGGGAACAAACAGATTACCGTAAAAGAAACATGAAAAGTTAAATGAAATTCATGTTCCTCCATCTCAAAGACAACAGAGAGTTGACAGGTTAGAACCACACACTGTAAATAATATCATATACAAATAATGAATATCATGGTTGTTACAGATATAGCGAATAATAATGAATAATATTCATTTTAATTAGAAAGTTGGTCAGCTTTACATAAAATATATTTGCATGTGTAAAAATCTGATTTCTTATGCAAATTCAAATTCTTTTTTTTTACTTTTTTGTTTTATTTTGACAACAGTGGACTGATATGATTTAATACCGTGTAATACTGCACTTCACTTACTGTGATTGTACTAGGCCATGGGTAATGACAAGAAAACTTCATGCAGTCTTTCACTTACCTTAACACAGAAATGTTTGTGTTTCCAACAGGTTTTTTTTTCAGCTCTCATCCAGTGCAAGTTTTAACCGAAGGAGAACTTGCAGTTTATACATTTATTGTAAAAATAAACTAAAGCCCATCTCCCAATAATGCGGAAACCGGCATAGGAAAGACGCTGCCCATAGTTTTATACGTGCTATGAAGTGTCTGCTGTGGTTTTTGAGCATGTATTGTACACTTCATGCCCATGGGTTTTAAATGGGCTGATTGTTGTAAATGCAGCAATCAATGTGTCTACAACAAGGGCAAATTGCGCCCACGCCTCCCCTTAAAGCGGACCTACCACCAGGAATCTATGTTTTCATGAATGGCACTAGAAGTGCAGATAATAGGGAGGAATGCAGTGAAAAAACCCAAAAACTTACCTGTAATGAGCAATTTAGGAATATAATCAGCCATTTCTGTTCACTTCCTGGTTAATAAAGAATGCAGAACCCGGCAGCACGTCACAGCAGCACGTGATTTTTCAGTGAGCTGCCAACACATTATACACATGGTGGTGCAATATCTCGGGTGGCCACTGGGGGCGTTCAGTTATTTTCTATGGGAATTTTAAAAGCAGCTCACTGAAAAATCACGTGTTGTTGTGACGTGCTGTTCACCATTTTTCGGAATTTGATTTATCGCTGAATTATGTGCTTGATCGATCGGGAAGGTATTGAAAAATTGACTCACAAAAGAAACACCAAAATTGGCAAAATTGGGAAGTGGGATGAGGCCTCCATGGGTCAATCGAACAGGAAGATCTAATGTGTCTAATAATGTCCTTCAGTTACCCATATATCGACCAAAAAAAAACCCGACATGTCTGATCAATGCCCGATCAATCTTTCATACGATTTTCTGACTTTTTGGTTGATCACACACTTTATACATGCATCGATTTTGGAACGATCAATCGTATCGGTCAATCATCAGTAATCGTATGTAAAATCGAGATGTCTATGGCCAGCTTGTGATTACGTCACTGATCTTGTTATCTTTCAAAAAAGCTGTCTGATGGATATGATATGAACCAAATAAACTGGGGCTCAGCTACTGAAATCCATGAATTGACTTGTTCTGCTTAATCATTCCTACTACACATGTGATAGATTCAAAATTTACTTAGCCCTGTGCACATGCTCCATAGTACCATCAGATACATCGATGGAAATAATAACAGATGGCAATACCCAGAAAAAACGTCAGATACTTGAACAATCGGCTGAAAGTTACCAACACGACCATTTACTGCTCAATTTTATGCTCCATTTCCATCTCTTTTTGTCAATCAATTCAGGTAAAACGCAATAGATTCTTTAAACAATTGACTTAAGAGTCAACCAAACTGAAAAAGTCGAACTGCGTGCCCTTTACTCCTGCAGGGTTTTTTCTTTGAAATGTATATTAATTATTTTTAGAATGTAAGTTGTGGTCTATGGAAATTGCATTGCCAGTCCTGGCACTGAGGTCATGCCATCCTCAGCGGTTCGATACCTTCTTCTGTTCCTATTCCTATGAACAGCCCTACCTACTGGTCTTGCGTTAGTGTTTCATGTTCATGTTTTATTGTACTTGTATATTTTTTTTCTTTTATTGTTTGTAGTTGATTTGTATTATGGGACAGAACAGAAAGGTTGTACACATAATTAGTTACGGTGCCACCTGAGGTCCCCCATCACATGCTGTAGCATCCATGTTGTGCCCTGTTTGCCCAAAAGTAAGATCTACCTCGAAAGTAAGACATAGCTGCTACCCCCCCCCCCCCATGCTTCTAATATAAGCCCTTCCCTCAAAATAAGACTTACCATGTCCCAAAGACAGCTTCCATATGCAGGGAGGACATGACAGGAGGTGTTTTGTCACCTCTTCCTAACAAAAAAATAAGCCCTAGTGCATTTTTTGCACCTAAAATTAAAAAAGACAATGTCTTATATTTTATTGATTTCACACAAATATTAGCAGCATTGCTACCCCATCTACATTGATATTGTATTTGGAGTTTTGTAAGAAAATATTTATAGAATGTAACTCTTCTCCCCTGATGAGGGTTACAGAGAGCTGTGAATGCACCTGTCACACTCACAATGGTTTGATATATGAGGCATAAACATCCCCTCGTAGGTTGTATATATTATATGCACCAGTGATCTTTCTCTTGTCTGTTACTGGGGGAAAGAGAGAATGAAATATTCCTTCTGTACAGAACTCAAACATGCCAATTCACCTGTATCCTCTCACATTTATCTTTTTTTAAAAACACCCAAAATAGTTAAAGCCTTTTAGAACAGTGTCAATGTGGCAGTTAGGAGATGTATATTCACCAACTGGCAAGATCATTTTTAACATAAACTGTTTGAGACTCACTATAGAAGATATTAACGTTATTTTACAATTATAATATCTTGTTCTATTTATCTTGCTTTGTTGTGAGAACATGTGAGAAAATGTTCAGGCATTGCTGATCCATCTCTATGTCCATGTCTTTCTTAATTCTCAATTACCAATGCACTAATACAGTAAGCATCAACAAATTTACATTGGAAACAACCACAATACACATAGTTCTTGTGAGGTGGTTCCTTGTCAGTCTATTTAATGGGTTTCCTTATCAAAGCATTTTTGTGGATTTGATGATTTTCTGAACAAAAGTAAAATGTTTACGATAATACTCAATTTATGGCACAACATAACGACTAAAGGCCCCCACACACGTACCGTGCGACAGACGTTATCATGCTGCAACCCAGTCGCTCACAGTATTGGTGGGGTGGTTTGTGTGCCGGCCATTCGTTTGAACTAATGGCATCAGCCAGAGTTTACCTCAACATCAACATCAGTTACCATTGCTTACCATCTGAGCCATGTTTGCTTATTACACTTGGAGAATAGAAGAAAACTGATCACAGAAACTCCAAATTGTAGTCATAAACAGAAATATTGGAATTGCAAATCTATTCATCAGGGTTCAATAGGTTAAACAAAAAAAACACAACTTTTACTAAGATAAAACACCAAATACATTAATAAATAAAAAGAATAAAAATAAATAAAATTAATAACATACTGACAATGTCTCCGGCTCCGGACCTGTAGTAACCCTTGAATTGCTTACATCGGTGGACTTTGTTGCAACTTTGCAGCTATGTGGAAAGGCAGAATAATATAAAATATATATATATATATATATATATATATATATATAAAAATATAAAACCTTGGGTTTATTTTAGGACTGTTGTTTAACCCTTTAAGGATGGGTAAGGAGACCTCCAAAAAGTAAAGTTGAAATTTTGCAATCAAAATTTATTTCAACCCAGGGGAGGTTGTAACATATTTTGGAAAATCCAATTTTGACTATGTTGTGCTGTATTCCCCCTTAAAGAAGCAAGTATCTGAAATCATATAGTTCATATGTTTTGACTTAAATGTTCTAACTACTAATTGATCAGAATGATTCCTTGATCTTCCTGTTTTTCCTGTAGGTTAAAACAGGAATAATATTTGGAAGATGTACCATGTAACTAAGTTGAGAAGGCAAATATAAAGTATTCCTGTATGTTTTCGGTGTACAGTTACATGGTAACAGGTGTTACAGTCAGCGTAAAGTCAACAACTAGTTAACGCCCACACATTGGCATAACATGACTCCAGTCTGGAGGAGGTTATATAGTTAGAGCATGAACAGCTACCACTGTGGTCAGACTTTTGGTTTAAAATTTCCAAGTTTGTTGTGTTAGTGATGACCTTTCCAAATGTTCCTTGCATGGTAAATATAATTGATTTTTAGGCTGATGTGGTTACATTATGTCTATGTGTGCAACATTTTTCTATGCTTATCGTTTAAATGTAAAAGAAATACTTCAAATGACCATAGAAAGTCAGGATGACAAGGCAAGAGACAAATGAGACAAATGATCAGGAAGTGACTTTACCAGATTAAAAAATATCTAACATCAACTTTCATTTAAACTAAAGCTTTTATGATACAGTATTTACAGTATTAGGGTTACATTTACTGTAATGTGTTTTATTATGAAGCTTAGTGGAAACCAACAAGGTTGAAGAAGATAGAGCACCATCAGTTACCAATGTATAACTTAAGCTGGCCATACACGTGCCGATTCGGTAGTTGCAGGCAATGCCAAGCGCATGGTGGTCGGTCGTTCGCAACTACAGGGATGCCAACCTTGCAGTTTCGTCCCAAGAATCCAGCAGGTAAGATTGCACGGCGATCCGTCCTGCCGGTACTTTTTGTGGCCGATTCTGTTGTAGGCAGTTAATGTGGATGGGGAGTCTCGTTCCTCTCCAAGTAAATTGGCTACAATCTGCCAGGAATCCCTGAGTTAGTGGAGCACACAGGATTCCCGTTAGTTCTGTAGCGGACTCATCACAGTGTGGTGACCACACCACGCTGTAATGAATTTGCTACAAGCCGGCCATGAATCGAGACGTCTATGGCCACCTTTAGGCTCTATCCAACTCTCTATAGAAATGTCAAAATTGCTTTTTAAAAATGCATGTTTAGTATTTACATGCAATGTGTGCCTCTCATAAAGGGTTGCATAATGAACTACTAGCCATTGTGTCAACATACACTATAACAGTGGTTCCCAAACTGGGGGGCACAAAGGTGTTTCAAGGGGGCCTTGGCCTTCATTCTGAGCCTGTTTTTGAATGGGGAGGGGGGGCTCGATAATCTTCCTGCAGCATATCAACTGTAATGACATCACATTCTTAATCCACATGCATTAATATAGAGTTGGCCCACCATTTGCATCTATAACAACGTCAACTGTTCTGAAAAGGTTTTCCACAAGGTTTAGGAGTGTTTTTTGATAGTATATACTTTATTGTTATCTTCAAAATACATCATACATACATTATTTTAACATTACTGTTACATGTTAACTTCTCTAGTTTTTTTTCACTCATCTTCCCCATTCATCCTCACCCAATACCATGCACATTCCCACTCCCTCCCCCCCTTCCTCAGCCCGGCAGTATCCCTCATTTCCTATCCCTGGAGAAATTCATCCCAGTAGTCCCAAACCTTGGTGAATAGCTCATACTTGTCATTTATTCTCACAGTTAAGTATTCCATCGTTCTCACCTCATTTATTCTATTTAAGAGTTCTCCATGGGTTGGGGGTATTGATGATTTCCATTTTGCTGCAATTGCACATCGGGCCGCTGTAGGGATATGGATTACTATTTTTTTTTTATCTTTGTTCAAATATTTAGGTGAGGCCCCCATCACATGTGTTTTTATATCAAGAGGGATCTTGCTTTTGACTACCAATTCCATTATTTGATTTACACCCTTCCAATATTCTTCTAGTTCCCCACAGCTCCAGAAGATGTGTTCCAGCGTTCCCCTCTCAACCCCACATCTCCAACACCTGTCGGTCGCTTGGGGGTAAATCCCATGCAGTTTCTCTGGGGTGTAGTACCAGTGGTGTAGTATTTTATATATATTTTCCCGATGGATTACTGATATTGATGATCTCTTAGCATTTTCCCAAATTTGATTCCACTCTTGCGGGGTCAGTTCCCTCCCTATTATATTTTCCCACTTTTCCAAATATGGGGGCCTCCATTCCCCAGCCTCTTCAAGATTTTTGTACAAATCGGCTACAAATCTGGTATTGGTATTCTGGCTACACATTTGCTCAAATGGTGTTTGATCTTGTATTTCCACATCCCTCATCCTGCCCTTGAAGTAGTGACACACCTGGAGGTATGTGAACCTTTCACTCTCGGGGAGTGTCTTTCTAGTATTTAGTGCCTCGAATGTTTCTAATTGCCCCCTTGGTGATAGTATGTCTCCCAAATTTTTGATTCCCACTCTTTCCCAGATCCCCCTCTTTTTTCCTGACCATGAGATGGGTATTAACTGGTTGCCTATAACTGGTTCCAGTCTTGAAACTTCGTGCACCAGTCCATACATATATTTATTTTGATTCCATATCTTTTTTGTGTGTTCTATTGTTTCTATCGTATGTGGCGTCTTATATTTAGCGGTTTGTCCCCATATAAGCTCCTGCATACCTTCCAACCCTAAGATGTCTTTTTCTAGTTGTGCCCATCTAGGTAGGTTTTCTCTGCTTAGCCACACCCTCAGTGGTCTTAATTGGGCTGCTACATAGTAGTTTTGGATATCTGGGACTCCAAGTCCTCCTTTATTTTTTTGTTTACACATGAGTTTGGAAGAAATCCTATGGTTTCTATATGCCCAGACATATTCCAATATTATTTGTTGAATACTCTGTATCTTTTTTCTTGGGATCCCAACGGGAAGCAAGTTGAATAAATACAAAAACTTGGGTAGAATCATCATTTTGATTCCCTCGATTCTCCCGAATAGGGAGATCGTATGTTTTTTCCATGTTTTCATCCATTTTATCTCCTCCAAACTCCACCTCCAGTTAAAGTTCCCTTTCAGGTTGTCTATATTTTCCTTGTTTAAGTTTAATGGCATTGCTTCAGTTTTGTCTATATTGTTTTTATATCCTGACACCGTTCCATATTGCTTCAGGATTCTCAGTAACGATGGTATAGATGTACTTGGTTGTACTATACTCAATAAGACATCATCAGCAAATAGAGAAATTTTATATGTATGTTCTCCTACTAGTGATGGCGCGAACCCGGAATTGCGAACGCGAACTAGCGCAAAAGTTTGCGAACCCGGCGAACCGGCGAACCCGCCATTGACTTCAATGGGAGGCGAATTTTAAAAAACAAAGGGACCCCTTTCTGGCCACAATAGTGTTGGGAAAGTTGTTTCAAGGGGTCAAACACCTGGACAATGACATGACAGAGGGGAATCCATGGCAAAACTCCCAAGAAATTTTTTTTCACCCACTAAATCCGCACCAAGAAATTCTACAACAGTTCGGGCCATCACTATCTCCTACTGCATTTCCCTTTATGTCTACATTCTTCCTAACGTGCTCTGCCATAGGCTATATGGCTAAGGTTTAGGAGTGTTTAGGAGTGTTTATGCAAATGTTTGATAAATCTTTCAGAGGAGCATTTGTGAGGTCAGACACTGATGTTGGACGAGAAGGTCTTACTTATACTTCTTATTCATCCCAAAGGTGTTCTTTTGGGTTAAGGTCAGGGCTTTGTGCAAGCCAGTCAAGTACTTTGTCTTTTAATTGAAAAAAAAAGGATAGTGGATTTACCAATGTCCATAATTTCCATAAAAGAAAATTATGGATAAACATTTTACAATTTTCTTCAGATCAAGCAGTGAGGGTAAAGGTGGGTTTATACGTGTAGATTTTTTCTACAATCAACTGTCAATTAGATTTTTTTTTGAATGTCGTTGTCGAACCTTATTCGTTTATCAAATGTATCATTAGATTTTTTATTTGTCCTTCGCCGATATCGAATGAAAATACATTCAAAATTTCAATGACAGATAAAAGTTTACCATCATGTTTGCTGACCCTCGGAACGATTTTTTTGTTCGAGGTCGAACAAAATGTATCTATCGAACAAATTGGTCATTCTAAATTTTTGTCAACCAAAAAATCGGAAAAAATCTACATGTGTAAAAACCCACCTTTAGTTTTCCAGGAGAGACACCCCTTACTGTGACAAGTGTATTGACATATTGTTTTATTTGGGGGGGGGGGGGGGGTACACTTAAAATATATAAAAACTATTTGTATTCCTTAAAAGTGTAATTCTCCAGCTGTTGTTTCCTAGTGCATGTGGCAACAACAATTTTAGACACTTTTGATAAATGAGGCTGAATTTCTTACAATTACACAAAGGTGGGGTTTACTACTAGACTTTTAAATGAGAATTAATCACACTCATCATTGTGTTAACGGGATAAATGATATTCATCCATCTATGTCTCCAAATGTACATAACAACACAAAAAATCTGATAGTTAGAAAAACAACAAAACTAGAAGTTATTATTGTGTTCAATGTTTTCCTTCTAATACTTGGTCCTGCCAGAACTATTGAGAGCTCAGAATATCCTGTGTTTTTTTATATTGTTATCTATGAACTACATAACACTTCCCTTGTATTATGGAAAAGAGGTGGTGTTTTTAGTTTTTCAGGATTTTCGCAAACAGTTTAAACAGATCTGGACCTACTGGGATGCCCTAGGGACTTTTAGGCACACCTCCAATACAAAAACATAATTTTAAAAATACATGTAAAATACCATATTGTACTTTATTACACAAAAATAAATATAAATCATCACAAAAATGCCAGAATTTTTAGCACATGTATACATATCAGATACGGGAACGGGGACCAGTGACTGAGTGCAGCCCTCGAGACTTAAGCAGGGTACAGACATGAAGATATGGGCCAGATCGATGGGCGTTAAGAGCGCCATGCATGTGGCCATCACAGGACCAATCAATCCGGTTTGAAAACAGCCCTATCGGACATGACCATTAAATACGGCCGATGTCCGTTGCTTTACATGGAAACCGCCGGTATCTGACAGCAGCGTGATGACATCATCACCCTGCTGCAGGAAACATCGGACGGCTCAAATATCGAGCCGTCTGAACCCTGCTTTACAGTTATCGCATGGTAACATATTCTCATGAATATGACAAACTATTGGGATTTCTTTTGGACCTTATATTATGTTTTGATGAATGACTGTCCTTCCTTCCTTCCTTACCTTCTGAGGAAGCCCTGGAGTAAGGGTGAAACGCATCGGGGACTATATAGCACGGATTTGAGAACTTTTTCAGGCTTGAAATTATTGACTGAATATGTATACATGTGCTCAAATTTTTGACATTTTTGTGATGATTTATACTTATTTATATATTTTTGTGTAATAAAGTGCAATATGGTGTTTTATATGTAGAATTATGTTTTTGTATTGGAGGTGTGCCTAAAAGTCCCTGGGTCTGGCCAACCCGATTCTCATATTCGGCCTGGTGGCTGATTAAGTTTCTAATTTTGTCTTTTGGGACGTTGGTATAGACATAATAGACTCTAGATTCCCTGATTTAATATAGCATTTTTGTAGTATCCTACCTTTTGTACTTGCACTCATGGACCTCATTTCTGGCTTTATAACAATATATTTAACTTTTTAATATTGTATTTTTTTGAACACTTTATAAAAATGCATTACCAATAGAATGTTAACCCAGGTGGAATGATAAGGTGGATCTTCTATGGCTGCAGGACAGGATCATCAAAGAACAAAGAAGGGCTGAAATTCTGCCAAAGGAATTTGTTTTTTTAGAGACACATTTTCTTTATTCTTATAACAGTAAGCCACTCTCTGACCCAACAACATTGTTCATAGTTTATTGTCAGTTAGAAGATTAACTGGAGGTGGAGATTTAAAGGTAGTCAATCAAACCTGATATATTACATAATAAGGCAAAAATTGTAATAGTATTAGTAATAGACTCTGCTGACCATCACTCCATTTATACTGTATAGCTAAAATGAATAGGAGCAATTAAAGCTTGACAGTCCCTTGGAGCCATGTCATTTCTTTTAGGAATGGCAAGTGTAAATCCTCTGAGACTTCAAAGAAACAGTCATGCTAAATATAAGTAAGGCAGGCAAAATATAATAAAAAGTAAAAGAGTTCTTCACAAGTGCTGTAGGTATATGCACATGACATTGGATAAATAAATCAACAACTTTTCCAAACTTGTTGGTGAAAACTCAGCAGTGGCTATATACAAGGTCCGTGGTGGCCAGGTTCCTTACAAACCACTGGAAAGCCTAAATCCTGAAGCTGGCTATAGTACATATACACTTTGAACACAAAAATATATTGCAATGCACAATGATACACACCCTTTTGCATCTACAAAAAAAATTCAACAATTTATAAAGCTGGCATGTGACAATGATGGAGCCAGTATTGGAGTTTTCTGTCCTACTTACTGAAAACAAGCCTGCCAAGCCTAAAACTTCATGGTATACTTACTGCAGGGTCAAAAAAATCACTAGGAATGTTTAACCCCCCTAGCGTTTCTGACGACACCATGCTTGTCCAACGCTCTCCTGTCAGTTTTGCTGTGGACAAGATGGGGTTGCCAGCGAAGATCGTAGCCCCGGCAGCGCATACTTATAGTTTCACGCTGTCCTGGTGGCTCTGATCATCTGAACTGGCTTCTGCACTAGCCGATGGGGGTTGTGGCGGCAGGAGATTCAAAAGTAAATCGCACAAAAAGTTTTCTATGGATAAAACAGTTTCAGTGTGATTCCCCGATGTGCCATTTGAAGTTCACCCTCCCTCCTCTGGTGTGTTCATCACACAACACAAAACACATTTCCAATTGGAATAAAAATGTTATATTATTAACAAAACATAAATATGAATAAATACTGTTTTGAAATCTTTCATACCAACTAAGTATTTTAGAGATTTTATCATTCAGATGATACATTTTATTCATTTAAAAATTATTATTTTTTTTACATAATTGTGTGTTTCAAATATTATTATATTCAGGATGTCTACTAGACCCTTGTACGGACAGATTTTTGGAAGTAACAAGAATGTGATGTCCATGTTAACCTCCCTCGCAAGAGCGCTAGGGAGGTTAACATGGACATCACATTCTTTCCAGTAGTTGGCACAGTTGATGTAAATATGTCACAATAATAGATGGTCGAATTTTACAACTTGCTTACTTTGTGAGCTGATTGCAAAGCCCCTGAACAAAGTATAATCACCAAAATTTCTGGAGATGTAGAGAAGGGTTGTGGGAACATTTGCATATAGTTTTTGCATGTAGTTTTTGCATAAAGTTCAAAAATATTTTCAAAATTTTTACTTGACTTTGAACTTCATTTGTGCAAAAACTATTTGTGTTTCTTTTTTGTAGTATACCTCCAACCCTTCTGTACATCTCCAGCAAGTTTGGTGTTGAAGGGGCTTTGCAATTAACTCAAATTCGTTGAAATCTCTAGTCACAATTGTCTAAGAAAGACAACAATTATATTTTCTATGGTCAGGTGTCCTTTGGCTTCCTCTTTCCTACAATGGCCAACTGGGAATAACATGATCAAGAGTGAACTTTGTAGTCACACAAAGCATGTTCCAGCAGATACAGACATTCCATGAACTCTCTGATAGAACATCTAGACTCCTACAAAGGGTAAGGAAAATGTATTTACTCATCAAGTGGCTATTAGTAGTCAGTCATAAATGTAGCCATCATTTAAGTTTGAAAGGAATGCAAAGTGTGAGAACACAGTAAACTATGCAGCCAACAAGCAAGCACATTGACAAGACATTTGTATTGATACCACTATTTAACCTTTTCAATGTTCAATAGTTTTTATTACATTCTTTTTTATTATATCCAAACATACTGTAGTTGTAAGGACTGTTTGACTGTTTAATTAGTTGGTTAGTTGGAATTTGAATTATTGGTTATTTTCTTTCATTTTGTTATATATGTTTTGAAATGTATGATTTGACTGTATTTTTTGTTTGTTTGCCTCTGAAGTGATACTGCAACAATGTCTCCTCACATTTTTATTAAGTGCTTATGCTATGTACTGTATTACTTGCACTGTTTGGTATGTTATGGAAAAAGTTATTTGAAATTTTTCAATAAAAATATTATACAAAAAAACATACTGTAGATAACAATAAAAAATAAAAAAAAAGAACAAACAATCTCAATGTAAACAAAGGAGTTGCAATTAAAATCAACCATAGACTTCAAGTTAACAAAATTGACCCATGAAGTTCCTAGGCTCTAGGACGAGGATCATGTGAGAAGTAACAGATCCAGGGAGACCATATTTTGGCAAAGATCGCTATCTTTGCTAGTGTAGCATAACCCAGGACAATTTGGATTTAACCAAGTCCATTCAGATAACAGATATTTTCCAAGAGCTAGCAATAGCTATGCATACTGCCATAAATACATAAAAAAATTAGCTTTATATTTAGGGAGATTGTCTAAGTGCTGCCCTAAAGGGCTTCCACAGGACACTGTCGAGCTAAAGATAAAATGATAAAATTAAGCATATCCAAAATCTTTTGACCTTGGGATAAGTCTACTATACATGTTTCCTATACCCAAGCTGGCCGCAGTGTCTAAAACAATTAGGGGAGGCTTCTGGGATAAAGGAAGCTACATGGGAGGGTACCATGTGCCATGTACCACTGCATCAATGCTTTATAGTTTGCTTCTATAATAGAGCTTTTATGACCCCAAGGACCAGTTTCTGCCATGTCTCTGTTTTAAGCTCTCGGACCAGGTCTTCCTCCCAACGCTGCATGTAGGGCAGTCTGGCTGGTGGACTCAGCACAATGTTATACAGTACATATAGAAACCCCCTGCGTGAATTATTGTTTTTACAGAGGGATTCAAATTGGGTGAAGTGAAAAAAGTACAGAGGATAAACGGAAGACCAATTGAAGAATATCTACAAAATACGGTAAGAAAAATAAGGAATCGTGTTCTGCAAAGTCTAGTTTTGCACCGAGTTCTGTTAAGTCTACTTTTAATAATCTGATAGATGAAAACTGTTGTGGGCAATGTTGTGATTTTTACGTATGCAGAATTTTCAAAATGCAGTAGGGTAGCAATATGTTACAGAGGAACGTCAACAAAACTACAACATGGGGAACGAAGTGGCAGATTAAAGATGTAGGGTTCTACACCTAGGGTGCAGTAAAAACATTGGCCATTACAAAATAAATGAAATACAGCTTGGCAAAACAGAGTTGGAGACGTGTTTGGGGACTAAGGAGAACCACTCCATACCAAGGAGCAGCTGCAAAGGCATAAATAAATCTTGGGATATATCAAAGGGAAGATAAAACCATGTGATTCTAGTATAATATTGCTTCTGTATAAAGCTCTGCAAGGTCAACTTAAATATAAGGTAAAAGTTTGGGAACCATATAATAAATAGTTCAGAGGCTTCTATGACAAATTACAAAATGCCAAATTACACAATTTGTAGTGAGTAAATAAGATTTAGATTTTTAAACCACTTGATACTGTGTACATGCAGACTTATCCAAACTGCGGAGACTTTTACAGTTCAGAAATCAAATTTTTTTGGGATACCTAAAGCCTGATTTTCTGCTGATAATACAAACACTTAAGCCCCCCATACACGTTTAGATTGTGACCCGATATTTTGACAGATCGACCTTGCCAGCCTAGCACGAAGGGAGAGGGAGGAGCTTCTAGCACCTCACAGCTTCTTAGGGAGAGAAACAAGCAGACAAGCCTTGGAGCTGAGGAGAAATACCCATACTTTAGACGGGGACAAGTGTAAAAAAGTATTAGACCAATCTAAGAATTACGGACATGTGATTTAGTGGCCGATTTTGTCTCTTTAAGCTTGAGATCGATTTTTCGGCCGACCAACTAAGAGTGTATGGGTGGCTTTACATTTGAAATTTAAATTAAATGCAAATCCAAATTTTTTTTTAATGTATAAATACTTGGGGGGGGGACTCCGTCCCAGGGGTCCCATATTCATAGACAGACAGGGTTTCTCTTGGCCCTAGAACAGTGATGGTGAACATTTTTGAGTCTGAATGCCTAAACTGAAACCCCACTTATTTATCTCAAAGTGCCAGCATGGCAATTTAACCTAAATTACACACACATCATTTACACACACCAAAAATATATGCCCTTCTTTCTTATTAGATACAATACAAGAGGGTATGGGGCCCTGTGTGCAATCAGAACAGAGGGGAAGAGAACTGACAACATTGAGAGCCAATAGGCTGCAGTTTTTCTTTTGTGCTGGCTGACATGTGACAGTGTGTGTGCCCACAGTGAGGGCTCCGAGTGCCACCTCTGGCATGCATGCCATGCCATAGGTTCGCCATCAGTGCCCTAGAGTCACATCATTTAGGTACCTAAAACTTTGCATGACATATATATTTCCATTCATTTAATCAAATTTCACTTGTCAGAGTATTCATGTTTGATGTTTAAACTAAGATTCCTACATGCATATTCTCTCATTGACGTTGAAATAACAAAAATAAATGATCTTATTAAATGCACAAAAGCCTATGCTTATATGAAGCAAGAGGATTCTTTAGAATTGGAGTTGTAGTCAAACTTTCTACATTACTGATGGAAAAGAACTAAAAGATTTTCTCTTACCTAAAAATATCCATAGACATGAATACATAATATTCTATGAAGGAAATATTTTGAGCCATGGGTTATATCCAACTACCAATGTAAAGTCAAGTCAGGTCAACTATTTTATTTTTCCCCCACAGGCAAAATTGTCCACAGTTTCCGAAAGTTCCAGTTACAAGGCAAATTTCTCAATTGGTTTTGTTTTGCTTTCTAAATTATAACTACATGAGTTACAATTTGAGCTTAAATGTACTCTTCCAACATTACAATGATAAAATGTTTATTGACAGAAATGATCACAAGCTTCCACTTTGACTAAACACTTGCTATTTCTTTTTAAAATGCATTGGATTCAGAGCGCCACAAAGAGATTAAAAGCAACATAGGTGTTGAGAAGTGGGCTATGTCTTTTTTTTTGACAGTGAACTGTGTAATAGTGATGATCAGCATAGGCAATATTCGTAAAATATCAAACATTTTTAGTATTAGCAACAAATTAGTAATTTCAAGAATTTGTGATCTTTTGTCATTATTACCATCATTGCAAAAAAGATTTTCGCAATAAAATTTTGCATATTCTCTGTCGACTCAAATTATGTAAAAATTTGGAATATTCATGATTATGAAGATATATTCAAGATCTTCACAAATTCCTGAAGTGCCGATATTCGAAAAAAAAAATTGTGATTTGAATATTGACGATCAACACTACTATGTAACTATGCATGCAATGATAATGCTCTTTGTGATCCCCTATTACATGGAAACAGAAGAAGAGTGAGGGAAGAGAAAGACCAATAATTTAACTGCCTATTTATAATATTTTTTTTTACTATTTTATTCTCTTGGTATATCTTAATGATTGTCCCATCCATGTTTAAATGACTCACTGCTTTCCTCTTTCCTGGAAGCTTAACCTCCCTAGCGGTCTGCCCATACAAAGTACACTGCCCGCTATTTCCACCCTTCCATCGCCCCTCTCTACACAGCCGATGTCATTAATGACGCGGGCTGTGCGGGCAGGAAAGCGTCAAGCGATCGGGGCAGTGCCGAAACCATGGAAATGCCACACCTGATGCCCACTGCCCTAGTGGTTGGGGCGAACCCGAATGACGAACGAACAGGGTTTGTCTCAACCCCTAGGGATGTTAATCCAAGCATCAACTATTCTTTCTGTTAAAGGGTTATCAAAACATTTTCACAAAAATCATTCAATACCCTCCCAATTATAGTGTTGATCTCGAATATTCAAACCATGAAATTTTAGTGTGAATATCGCAAATTTGCAATATTTTGAGAATACGAATATTACCTGTGCTGCTCATCACTACTACCAAATACCCCTGAAGATGTCGTACTCAACTCTGTGTTTTAACCAACATAGAGCTTCAAAGTAGGGACCAAGTCCTCTTCTGGTCATCTATGCAGCTTCGCCAGGTTGCCAACACAGCGTGCATGGACCCTACATCCATCATGTTTGCTCTAACCAATTATCCTGGTCTTTGCATGCATCAAGACTAATGACCACAAGTGTTTGTGGGATATGTAGTTCCATGTGGGGACAACAGTAGTCTATTTATTGACTTTAATGTACACAATATAGTTTCACATTGCAGATATTGTTGCCTCCCAGGACACTGGACTCTTTCTTAAATGGACAAAGTATTCTAAATCAGGTCAAACTAAAAATCTATATATTATGTGCCATAGAATTCTGTTTGCCTTCTCCTCTGCCTGGCCACATTGTTTGCTTATTTTGCAGTCATCGGAAATAAGCTCCCAAAATCTTTTTGCTTTGTTTTAGTCAACACTAAATATTGTACTTAGCAATATACATTTTTTTCACTTAGCAAAGTATTGTGCATTTAGATACAATAAACTGCAATTTCCATTGTTCTGGCTATTTTCCAGCATCATCTACATCCATTTAGGTGAACTATATAGGAATACCCAACCATTTTACATTTAGAAGCTATAATCAATTTGCTGAAAGAAATAAACTGCATGGCTACTGCAAATCGCTTTGTTTCATTTGTCCAAGTTTAATAATGTAGTAAGTAACCAAAGCAAATACTGCTTAATGAACTGAAGCTACAGCAATAACTTTTCTGTGGGCACCATTATTTAGCATGATAGATTGGGTTAATTATCACAATAACACTATTTACTATGATATATGCCCACAACACTATCGCATTATGAAGAAGATCATATTTGTTTTTGTTAATTACTATACATTAGGTCCAGTTTTTCTCTTCTGTAATATTTAGTGTCTAATTAGAAATGACCTAATATGTATATCAGAATTATATATAAACATGTACTATAATGCTTAATATTTTGTGCAGAATTATACAACATATACAATAATTCAAACCATCTAGCCAAATATCACAAAAATATGGGTCACATAAACCGGAGGCAGGTTTAACTGTATCAACTTTATTTAACCTTTACCTGCAATGACAAGACCTGTGGGGTCGGTGTGCTCTTGGTTAATGTCATCTGCGATAAAGTTGAAAAAAAGAGCTTGGCAACCTGTGTTTTCATTTTTACAATATGCATTTAATATGAATTTTTCGACTTGCTAACTTTGTGAGCTGATTGCAAAGCCCCTGAAAATAGTATCCTCACCAAAATAGCTGGAGGTGTAGAGAAGGGTTGGAGGAACATTTGAAAAAAAAAAGTTTTGCTCTAGTACATGTTACTTTTACATAAATTAAGTTCAAAGTTAAAGTCGAAACTCTGATTTTCGAAATTTTGACTTGACTTTGAACTTAATTTGTGAAACAACTATTTGTGTTAGAGACATACTTCCTTTTTTGTCGTGTACCCTTCTCTACATCTCCAGCAAGTTTGGTGATGATACCATGCTCAGGGGCTTTGCAATTAAGTCGAAACCGTCGAAATGGTCGAATTTTGGAAAAAAAATTCGACCATCTCTATATGCTGGGATTGTATTCATGGGAGCATTGGAAAAGACTTGGAGCAGGATGGTAAAGGTATTTAACTCTGTAGCCAAATATAAAGCCTGGTAAAAAAAACATGTTGTCGCTATCTTATTTAATTGTTTCTTGTGCTAGAGCAGATCTAAAGGAAATGTGTGGATTTATATATCATCCCTTAGAAATAAAAAGAAACGGTAATGATGTTCAGTGTACCAATTACAATACTGATTGTCAACCTTATCACAATCTGGAATTGTACATATTTTTAAGCCCCCGCATACACGCTTAGATTTCCACCTGATTTTTCAACTGATCAACCGCCGTGTGACCGACCCAAAAACTTGGTGCAGATCTAAAGCTTTAAGGGCCAAAATCAGCCACCAAATCGATCTTAGCCATTATGGATATTTCCGTAATTCTTCAATCAAATTAAATACTTGGATGGGGACTCCGTCTGCCCCAATGCGCAGCCGAGAACACAAAACCACCTGCAGCAGCGGTTCTGCCTCAAAAGCTGTTGAGCGGGGGGTGGGGTTGTGCCAGCACCACAGGGCTGAGCAGGGCTCGAGCAGCTAGGGGGACCCCATGGACATACCCTGTGTGCTGGCACACAAAGGGGGCCATTGTGACCCAATTTTTTGGCCGATTGACCGCGTGTGATCATGTGCCGCTGATCGAATCAGGGGCTTTATATATACTTTTTATATATTAAACAAGGGGGATAATCAGAGACAGCCCAAATAGGCGAGCCGGCTAACATCCCAAATAAATATAAAAAAGAACAGAATTTTTCCCCATCTAATGAGGGGAACACGGGGATATTAACAGCCAACTCTCAACGTATCCTCTATTCTAGAGGCATACTATCATACTGAAGATTTGTAAAACATGAAATACGTATATAACATCACATGTATGCAATGGTATCCATATATAGGTAAAAATGAAGGGCTTCAAACATATCATAGCAGTCCATAATAGTATTCAAAATGTACTGTCCATTCAAAAGGAGCGATGGGACCATCTATAACATCGGCTCTCCCTTGATCCTGCCACACTCTCACGCTCCACCCCCTCTGGAAGCAAGGACAGTCAAAAAATATAGTTTTTTTGTTTTTTATTACCATCGCTCCTTTTGAATGGACCCCCAATTTTACCTAATCCTCCTGAAGAAGAAACTCAAATAGTCACGAAATGCTTGTTTTCACAAGTTGATGGCAACAATTGTTTTTAATAATAATGATATTTTTCTAGTGGATTACCATTTCACCTGCCTTTATTCAATGTTTGGAATTCTCTTTAAGCTAACAAACCCAAATAGAAAGTCATTACGCATTTTAGAATTTTGATGGAAGGACCACTACAATGAGAAATAATAGGGGAGGCTGAGGCTATGGAAAACAAAATTACAGCAACATGGCCGATTTTGACAGCACGCTTCTGTACTGTTTACTGATATATGACCATTAGCAGTCTCATTCATGTTTTTTCAGCTGATAGCTTACTCAGTGCATTTGGCTTTGCAGTTGGCACTGCAGCTGGTGTCAATATTTCAGAGTGAGTCAGAGTCATTTCTTCCTTAATATTCCTTGTGATGTTTTTCGGGAGGAAGTTTGTTGTGTATTTATCGCTTTGTAACTCTGGCAGCTGCTTCACTTATGTGCATGTGTCTAATGGACACATCCAATGAAATGATGGAATGCGTACTCCATATTGGTACATTTGTTTTAACATTTACTAAAATGAAGGGATTGTTGGCTGAATAGCTTTCTCTTTCACAGTGTGTTTATCAAAGCATGATGCTCAGGATAATAGTTATATACTGTAGGTATCTTTTGGAATAGTACTTTGTTGATATTTGAAGTTAATACAGCTTAATTTGGAAGATTAAAGCTGACAATTACTTTCACAGCAGCCAATGTCATCTACTGGCAGATATACATGAGTTTGCAGAAGATGGGTTGGCTATATGTTACAGATCTATTTAAAGGTGAAGTTTGGCTCAGGTTCTGCAGTTAGACGGTTTATTTTAATTATTAGAGTAAATGCTTGGGTTAGATTTCAGGTGGCCTGGATTTCATGATCCATGATCAACCCTTGCTGTTAAGTAGGGAATTTACTTTAAAATATAAGTTAAAAATGTTTTTACCCAAAGTTCAGAAGTGTATTCAGCAAGTGTATGGCCATCTTACCTATAAGAGAGTGCTTCAGAGTAATGCCTGGCATACACACGCCGATTAGCGGCCGATTTTTCCACTGACCAATCGGCGGCAAAATCGGCTGCCAATCGGCGTGTGCCCACATGGGGCGATACAGCTCGGCTGGCCAGAGAACGTACATGTCGAATGTTCTCTGGCCGATCCCAGCCGATGCCAGCACACAAAGGGTGCCCGGCCGATTAAAGCAGCCCCAGAATGCAACGTGATGACGCCATCGTGTTGCATTCTGGGGCTCATCGGAGCTCGTCTGTCTGCACCCGTTTGTGGGTGTATGGCAGGCATTAGGCACACCTTCAACATAACTTATAACAACCGCAGTGAGGGCAGCATAGGCAGGAGGAAGTGACACAATCAGGTAGGTTGGACCAGCATCGGCCATTTTGCCGAAGATCATTCCCACCCTCCACCCTTTAAGGCTTGTTTTTGGGTGGTTTGGGTTAACTTTGCACTTGTTTTGTATTATAATGTATGGTTATATAATATCTTGTTCTTTGTATTATTATAATTATATATGAATTAATTATAATTGTTTTCTTTATTTAATTTTTTTAAAATGTATTTTTTTTCATATTTGTGTGTTTCAAACTTTAATTTATTTAGGATGTCTATTAGACCCTTGTACGGACATATTTTGGTAAGTTACAGGCCTACAACATAAAAAAAAATTTAGTCTATGGTGCGCTTTTGGTACAGAAATCTGGACCTTGCAAGAGCGTTAGGGAGGTTAAGATATTGTGTTGACGTGCTAAAGGAGGAACAGTCACTAGGAGTACAATGCTGAGCTCTTTAGAGGGTCAATGACCCAGGTGGCGAGATGGTTAAATGGTGGTAGGGGGTGGGGGTCAACATTGGCAGAGCACCCATCAAGCTGGTGTAGGTGAGGCTGGTGGCTGGTACAGGTGTTTGGAGTTATGTGGTGTAGTATCATTAAGTGGGGGCACTGATAGGGATCATGCTTTGTATTTACTATATAAGGTGTGGCCAAAAAATATTCATCCACTTTTTTCATTGAAAAATCTGTGTTGTGTCTTTATTTTAATTAAAGATTTAAAGTTAAATAAACGGTTCATATATTAATTTAGAGGACTGATTCAAGACAACTTCATGTATAGCCACAAACCAACAATCCTAACCAGCTGCTCATGTGGCTTATGTCTCTTACCCAGTAGAAGAGAGGCAGTCCTTACAAGAGGTTACACGCTGTGGTGAAGATATCCTCACCCAGACCCTGGCTGGGAACCTCATTCAGGAAGGCTGCAGGAGAAGGAGGTAGGGAGTGCAGAGCTCCAAGCTCTGTAGTGGGCAAAAAGCCCAGGCAAACGACCTGGGAAAACAGTAAGCTAGATAGCTATATAACCTCTTTACCTAAATAGTGGGAAGAGGAGCCCTGACCTCATCCTTGGCAGCTGCTGTACAAAAATTATACATCTATAAAGGTATATACACCATTTCATGGCCAGCTATATACAATATAGACATGTACAATATTGAGTGTATTTCACTACAGTACAATGCTTTTTAAGAAAAACATGAACTTTGATATTGATGCCGACATTGGCTTTATATTATGTCCCTCTTTGTCCAACTAGAATTATTGTCCATGTGCAGAGAAATGCAAGCCCCATAGGTAGGTGTTCAATCCAAGGCTGCTCTGCCATCTCATAAGTTTTAATTGGAATTTAAAGAAAACCTGAAAAAAAGATTTACATAATGTGTGTACAGGGCTGTCTTAACCTACCTGGCGGTATGCCTGCATCGGGTCATTTTCACACAGTACTCTGCTTGTGTTTCCCTCCCCTGTACCCATTGCCGGCTCCGGTGATGTGGGCTGGAAAATGACACCCTCCATTAGCATGGTGGTCTATGGCACCACCCCCACCTCTTTGGCTTCACCAGCGCGTCAGCCATAGGCTCATCAAGCAAAGCAAGTATGCCTGTTTTAGTAATAACCCCCCCCCCCCCTGAACTGGGTACGGGCAAACCGCCAGGGAGGTTTTTAAAGGACAGACAGATAGTCTTTTTTAATTGGGAATAGATAGTAGTATAGCAGAGAAAATACAAAACATATAATGGTTTTAAAAAGGTAAAAGATCCAGTGAGCAAGAGCTTGATGATGTGATACTCTGCCTACCTGAGTAGAGTTGATGACCATATCAATCGCTTTATGACAACAGCCTTTTGGCTACTTCCAAAAGGATAACGTGCCACGCCGCAAAGCTTGAATATTGCAAGCTGGTTTTTTGACCATGTTATTTTTTACTTCACTGCACTCAAATTAATTTCAAAATCACTAAATCCACCAGACCAAAGTCCATCTTTGGGATATGGAAGAATGAGAATTTTTAGCTTTGTGGATCTGGCAAGTCTGGAGTTTTTCAGCACCTTGTTGAATGAAAGCCATTCAAGCAACCTGATAATGGAGCCAAAGACTATGTGTGTATATATTGTTAACTTTGGGGGTTTGGGGGGTTCACAGTCACCACACTGGATTTGGAAGTTTCTCCAAAATCAAGTTCTTTTTGCACCCAAATGAACAATATGGCCTAACTACAGCCACTCAAAACAACAGTCTTTCAGGTAAAGTAACAAAGTAATTTTCCTTTGTTTAGTTTGTCCTTTTCTCAGAGGGGAGTAGTCGAGCTTTCTTTTCCACAAGGACGTGTTTTAGCAAGACCATTACTTCCCTTCTGAATAGGTCACCTGACCTTGTTATATTGATGCTGGGCAGCCAAGCCCACCACACAGGTACTGGGTGGGTAGAATAGGAGGCCCTCCCAACCTTCCTACCTATTCCACACTCCAGGCCCTTCAGCAGCATAACAATGTTTCAATGTTGCTAACAAAATCCTGGACTGTGTCCATCAACCATTCTAGGGGATACCTTGAAGGGCACACAGCCCAAAACTGGGTGACACATAAATATCATTCAGGACCCATCCCTGGCTTCCTGACCCATCCTGTACTTCCTGTCTTTCTTTAGTGGAGTGGTAGGTGTCCCACAATCCAGTCCTGTCAGGATTGTGGGACCATTTCACTACAGAAAGACACCAGTCACTGCTACCAACATTTACCTATTCTTAATGGAATCGTCTGTTTATATGATAACCGAATAAACTAGACTCTTGCTGGATGTGGGGTGTTTGTTGTTCCCCGTTCCCTCGTGGGGAGTGGACCTGACCCTGGTGGTCACCATATGGTGGTTTTCTTTTTAATGTGATATGTTTGTAACCATTGGTTGAGCTATCATTTATTTCCAGGGCTTGCGGCCCATGGATGGTTTTATTATTGTAATAAACTGAATTTTTTACATATGTACTCTGTTACCAAGATATTTAACCTCCCTAGCGCACTGCTGAGGTCCAGATTTCTGTACCAAAATCGCACCATAGACTTCAATGGTACATTTTTCTTTATGTTGTAGGCATGTAACTTCCCAAAATATGTCCGTACAAGGGTCTAATAGACATCCTGAATATAATAATGTTTGAAACAAATAATTATGTAAAATAAATAGAAAAAAAAATTTAATGAGAAAATACAAAAATCAGGGCACAAAGCTTTGCTGCTATGTACTAAATCTCGCCCAAATAAAGTCTCTGGTGCCCCAGGTGTGCCCGTTTGCAGTTAACCCTCTCTAACCTGGTGTTGGATGTGGTAAAATCACACCAGGTTAGAGAGGGTTACTGCATATGGGCACATCTAGGGCACCAGAGACTTTTTATTCTGGCGAGATTTAGTGCATAGAAGCACAGTACATATTCCGAGCCCCGATGTGTGCTGGACGGCAGCATCTCGTCCAGTGCTATACTAGCAGTAGCAGCGCTGGACGAGATGCTGCCGCTCTGACCGCTAGGGCGGATAATTGGAGCCCTTAAAGTCCCTTGGCCTCTGATTATCTGAGGGGGAACTCTTGATCTGGGCTGGTGGGTCTAGGCTCACTTTCCCGGTTATAACTTTTGTATATTTAAAAAGAAGAGCTTTAAGGAGAGCTAGAATCAGTTTAAAAATGTGGATAACAATGAATACATTCCTTTTTTTAATACTGGAATTCTTTTTCTTTCTCTTAACATAAGAAGTGGCACTGCATCTGTTTCTGATTATCTAATGCAGGTCTGGGAAAGAGAAAGAAAATCATAAGATTTAAGCAGCCTCAGCAGAGTGCACTAATGTATCGCTGGTGGCTACGACATTAGCCGTAATCTATAGCTCCATGAATCAGAACAATAAGAAAGGTTAATAGAGCAAGAATTATACTGATACACTCAGCATCCAATGTGCTTAAAAAAAAAGAGAAAATGCAAGGTATTAAATGGCACTTCTGTAACCATCTGCTGTTTATAGATTGAGATATAATGCCCGTGATTATCATAACCATTTAGTGCAAATTCAGCATTCAATTCCCTGCTTTGCATCTACATAAATATTTAAATTGTAATGAAATGAACTGTTACATGCTGCTCAGCCCCTCCCGCAAAATTCATAGAAAGCAAATGGAAAAACCTCTGCAAGGTTTATTTCTATTTTTCATCAAGGCAATCTCCCGACCGGTATGAAAAATCAAAAAGAAAAAGTCTGTGCAATCATTTTCGCATACGGGTCAGTGTTATTGTGCGTGCTATAGTATTATTTTTTTTTCAAATTAACTTTTAATAAAAAAAACTCTGAAACCCTGAAAGGTTTGTGTATTAATTGCGTCTATTTATCAAATGATTATAATCAGAAGACCATTGCTGAAATGGTTGCTGATGGATGCTGATGGAAATCACTATAAGCATACTAAGTAATACTTATCAAAACTAATGAAAATTCTAATACAGTGCATCCGGAAAGTATTTACAGCGCACCACCTGTTCAACATTTTGTTATGTTACAGCCTTATTCTAAAATGAATTCAATTTATACACACAAAACCCCATGATGACAATGTGAACAAATTTTACTTGAGATTTTGGAAAATTCATAAAAAAATTGAGAAAGCACATGTACAACAATATTCATAGCCTTTGCCACAAAAAGTTAGCTGAGGTGCATCCTGTTTCCCCTAAAAATCCTTATGAGGTTGCTGCTGCTTAATTGGAGCCCATCTGTGATTAATTCAGTTGATTGGACATAATTTAGAAAGGCACACCCCTGTCTATATTAGTTCCCACAGTTGACAGTTCATGTCAGAGCAAAAACCAAGCATTAAGTCAAAGGAATTGTCTGTAGACCTCTGAGACAGTATGTCTTAAGGCACAAATCTAGGGATGGTTTCAGAAAAATGTCTGCTGCTTTGAAGGTCCCAATCAGCACAGCGGCCTCCATCATCCATAAGGGTAAGACCTTCGAAACCTCCAGGACTCTTCCTAGAGCTGGTCGGCCATCTAAACTGAGTGATCAGGGGAGAAGGGCCAAGAGTCCTAGTCAGGGAGGTGACCAAGAACCAGATGGTCACTCTATCAGAGCTCCAGGGGTCCTCTCTAGAGAGAAAAGAACTTTACAGAAGGACAGCAATCTGTCTAGCAATACACTAATCAGGTATAAATGGTAGAGTGGCAAGAGGGAAGCCACTCCTTAGTAAAAGGCACATGCAGCCCGTCTGGAGTTTGCCGTAAGGCACTTGGATGACTCTTATATCATGAGAAACCATATTCTCTGGTCTAAGGAGACAAAGATTGAAAGCTTTGGTGTGAATGCCAGGCCTCACGTTTGGAGGAAACCAGGCACCGCACATTGCCAGGCCAATGTCATCCTTACAGTGAAGCATGGTGGTGGCAGCATCAAGCTGTGGGTATGTTTTTTAGCAGCAGGAACTGGGAGACTAGTCAGGATAAAAGTAAATATGACTGCAGCAATGTTCAGAGACATCCTGGATAAAAACCTGATCCAGAGCACTCTTAAATTCAGAATGGGGTAACTATTCATCTTTCAGTAGGACAATGACCCTAAGCACAAAGTTACTTTAGAAAAATTCTATGAATGTCCTTGAGGGGCCCAGCCAGTTAATTCCATTGAACATCTCTGGAGAGATCTAAAAGTGGCTGAGCACTCACACTTACCATCCAACCTGAGATGTGCCTCGAAGAGTGATGCCACTGGCCAAGGATAGGTGTGCCAAGCTTGTGGCATCATAATAAAAAAGGATTGGCGCCTGTAATTGCTGCCAAAGGGGATCACCAAAGTATTGATTCCTCTTTATTTAAAAAAGTCTGACCAAAAATGATAAGTATAAAGTTGAAAGAAACATGGCAAGGTTGGGAAATTTCAGTTGATTGTACTAGGGTATCTGAAAGGTTTTTAAGTGTTTGGATGAATTTGTATCCAATCCCGTTATAGACCATGCGCATTTATCTTCACAACTAGAAATTAATCAAGTTAAATTAACTGGTTTTGCATTGATTACACTGTGTGATAATATAATCGATTGATATTAGACTGGCAGGCGACATATAAATTGTTGATTTTGTTAAATAGCCATGTTCATTATATCATTTGGGAGCCACTTCCCAAACAAAAGGGAATTCCCAAAAAAAAGGGATCCACAGTTGCTGATCATCCATGCTCTTCATTGCAATTGACATGGATGGTGGTTGACAATGTGATTCACAGGGATGTCACTAGCATTGGTTTCCCCATAGTTGTAGGAAAGTATTAGCACATACCGCGTATATATTACTATATTTTTTAGTGGGGCTTGGGTTAATTTTGAGAGGCTGAAGCCCACTAAGAGTAGGCCTAATCATGTCAATGGTGCATGATCTTTGAACTTGATTATAGATGACATATATACCAGCTGATTTGTGACACAGGAGCAGAGGAAGGTGTGCAAACAACAGGGATTCAGTTGATTTAAAGATATGATTGTTGGAAAGCCATGAGTACAGCTCTACTGTCATAAACATAGGCACTAATGCTAAGCATACACATGCCGATAAGCGGCCGATTTTTAACCTGACCGACGGACGTGCGCGCTCACGCCGTCGGTCAGGTTAAAAATCGGCCGCTTATCGGCATGTGCCCACATGGGGCTACAGGTCCCTGTCGCCCCACAGCTCGGCCGGCCAGAGAACGGACATGTCCGATCTTCTCTGGCCGATGCAAGCCGATGCCATAAGCTACAATGAAGATGGCGTCTTCATTGCAGCTTATGGCCGGCACACAAAGGGTGGCCGGCCGACTAAAGGGGCCCCATAATGTAACGGGGTGCTAACGTGATGACGTCATCACGTTAGCATCCTGGAAGATATCGGGACTAGTCTGCCTGCACACATCAGCGTGTGTATGGCAGGCTTAACTAGCACAATTAAGGAAATTGCCAGCAGGATCTCTACAAATTACTGTCAAATTTTTCATTTGTTTAGGTTGGAAAGCTGAAGATGGAATTTAATGTGTAAAGGAATTCATAAAAACATTTTGACAGTCTGTGAAATTGGGGGGATAATAATAACAAAGGGGCCACTATCCCCAGAAAATTCAACTATTGGTCCCTGGACCAGGCTGACTCCCCTGGGGCTGGTCACAGGTATAGAGGATCTAGATGTAAAATAAATTACAATCCTGGCATGGACGCATGTGCATTCTATATAATCTACAATTATCTGTATGTACTTGGATACAATGTAATTTGGATTATTGCAAGTGCCTGTAAGGTCATGTGAGCATTAATCTATATGAGACCTTGTGCACAATGCTTGATTTGATCATTGGACTGGATATATGAAGCAATGTATGGTGATCTCTCTACATTGCATATTGTTCTGTTTGCTCTTGCATTATTGTACATGGCTATTAAAGACAATAACTATGAATTATGATGAGATTGTTATTTTATTACCATCTACAGAGGTGACCTTTGCACCTTTAATTTTAAGTTTCATAAAGGAAAAGAGACTTTGTTTACATAGTTTTATATCAATGGCTTCAGGCAATCGGTGGCCAATACATCTGTCACAAGATTCAGTTTCACATTTTGAGTAGGCGGTCACTTCTGTTAGACCTGAGCCATGCTCATAGACATGACTAATGCAGAGGCACATCATTCTTGTGGTCATGGGTCAACAATAACAGAACTGTCACTTGGCCATTAGATGAGTCACGTTCATCCACAAAGTGTCACCATTTCCTGTTCACAAGGAGTTTGTCTTTTTTATCTGTAATGCATTAAGTATATGTAAACATGCAATTTCTGAAATTAAGATTAAGCAGAAGAAATTTAATCCATGGGATTAAAGGTGATTAAAAGGTCCTTCTCTCTCTCTGTCATTATTGGCAGGGAGTAAAGGGTAGGTGATATCTGTGTGATGACATCACACCAAATCGACTTGACTACAATTTTAGTGACAGATGATTCAACTTTAATAAATCATTAGTCGTTAATGCCCTAGTGACTGTTATAAGTAGTAATGAGCGGCAATATTCAAATTCGCAATATTTCGCGAATAATTCTACTAATATTCAATTCTATATTCGTGAATATTCACAATTGCGCATGATTAGCGATTATTATCGCCTTGCAATTACCTTCAAAATGATGGTCATATGTGTTATTTTTTTCGCATTGTGAATAATTATTCGCAATCCATGCCCATAAGCATCCCAATGGCAAATATCACGAATATTCTGAGCCATATTCGCGAAATTTTCCAATATTCGCAGAATACATTTGCCAAATATATTCGCAATTCGAATATTCAAGCTCAACACTAGTTTTAAGGTGACCTAGAGAAGCATAAGGGATCAAATTTAGGCTATGACCTCACTTGGGCGGTTGGCCACAGTCATTTTTATCACGCATTCACGCGTAATCGCCCACCAATCGAGCCCATAGACAATGAATGGTCTAAATTATTATCACGGCAGATTGTAGCCAATTAACTTGGAGGGGGAGGAGACTCCCCATCCACAGCACTGACTACAACGGGATCGGTCAAAAAAGAACCAGCAGGATGGATCGCTGGCGGCTTTTGGGTACAATCCTCAAGGTGGGCACCCCTGTAGTTGCAGACGACCAACCACCGTGCATTCGGTGGAAGCATGCACGCCGGTCACCCACAACTATGGCTGGGAATCGGCACATCTATGGCCGGCCTAAAAGTGAGGCAAAAAAAGTCCCAAAACTAAACAACCCAACCAACTCATTACAGATCTATGCAAAAAACTCCCTACTATATCCTCAGTGTTTCTCTACAACTCTTTACTCCATCCACATCCTCTCCACACTCTATCCACAACTCTACCCATATCCTTTCCAAGTTAGACATTATCTGCAACCTTCCTCTTCTATATAAAACTTTCCCTGAGCTTTCAAAAACTCTTTTCTACTCTAGTGCAACTTTTGTTTTATTATTGGATTCTTCCTTTAATGGAAATGAAATGTGAGGGAGTAGTATAATTATTTTGATCTGTAGCTGTGACTACCCTTGTGATAGACTTAACTACTAATCATTGTCACAATCCATGTTCTGGAACAAATGCCAGTTATAGACTTTATAATGGTTTCTTTGTATTGTTTTATTTACAGATTTTTCTGATTAAATGTTTTATATACTGTATACACAATGAATACACTATGCATACATTAGGGATTACAGAGCATTAAGCATATTCCAAAGGAAGACTCCAGCCTAAGGGCTTGTCCCCACTTAAGCGATCCATGTATTTGATGGGGCTCATCTACACAGCTGCGGTGCTGCCTGCAATCTAGAACACAGGTCACTGCGTTTTGGATCGCGGCCTGCGCGTGGTGGCGACCGCTCACCCCTGATCCATAGACATGAATGGATGTGGTTAAGAACTGCGTCTCAATTCATTGCTATTTAACCCCGCCCTTTCTTTCTGTATGGGTGTGATCAGGCAGGGCCACTTCCTGCCTGCAGGTGCTAGCGATCTCTGTGCCAGATTCTAATTGCTGGAGACCACGGGAGATCGCTAGCACCCAGTTGGGACTAGAGATGATCGCATTTTTTTTTTCAATCACCAAACTTGCTAAGGATTTACTACAAAAAAGAAAGTTTATCTCTAACACAAAGAGTTTTTGCACAAATTGAGTTCAAAGTCAAGTCAAAATTTTGAAAATTGGAATTACTTAATTTATGCAAAAACTCCATATTCTAGAGCAAAAAAAAAAAGTTTTCAATGTTTCCACAACCCTTCTCTATATCTCCAGCAATTTTAGTGATGATCCCATTTTCATAGGCTTTGCAATCAGCTCACAAAGTTAGCAAGTCGAAAAATTTAACCATCTCCAGACTTGGGACATAGCCTAGCGTATTTGAGTTTTTCTCTTTTTCTATTCAAATATTCATGGAGAAGGTGGGGTAAATATGGAGGGATGAGTCACTCCTGTGAGTCATTCAGCTGTGTTTGAAATCTTAAGCTGGCCATACAGGGGCTGATTTTTTAATTGACCCGAGCACAATAGATCACCGTGCGCGCTAACAGAGATCGATTGTTCTTGAATTGATGGCGGCCACATGACCGAACAGTGAACCAACATGTTGGGTTCCTGGATTGCACTGGCTTTGACCCCTGTATGGGCAGATTAAGGCTAAAATATTGAGATTTTTCAGCAAAACATTAAAATCCATGGGTGCTAGCTCATGTCTGCCTGCTTAAACATAAAATGTGTACTAAAGAAAACTTTTAGAAAGAACAATCCCATACATGATATAATATTTATACACTGACTATAGTTGACTGTGCACTGGAAAAAGGCAATGGAAGTAGTTCTGTAGAGTCAGTGATGCGGCTCTGATTCTCGCCAAGAAAGTGTTTGGATGACCGGCTCGAAGACGGCGCACATTTAGTGCATGGCATTGAACATTCCAAAGGCACAGCGGTGCAAATTGCTGGGAGCAACATGTGTCATGAATAAGGATCATCATGGCCAGACAGAAGCAATAACGCACACAGAGAACTCCTTTGGATAGGAAGCTCTGCAAGTCCTATGACTCTGTATCATTTGACTCCATTAGTTCAATTGACTTGTACAAAATATAATAAACAGAACATGAGCTCTGTGACTCACATAAGGGATGAAACCACCCTGCCAATTTGGAAGATTAGATTTTTTTTTTTTTGCTTCTCCGTTGAAGTGAGTTGAGAGTGAGCTGTTAGATGTGTTGGCACTGTGAAATTCTTATAGCTTTCTAAAATAATTAGACATTAGTTGTCACTGCTACAGGCATAGCTCGGGATGGCGTTGTCAGTAAAGGAAAATTTGTACAAGATAATAATATACACAGAGGCAAACAAGGCTCGGTGTGACGTGCCCTTTATTTATAAAATGCAGTGACTAATTACAGGACGATGAGCTGGAATCAGCTGACAAGGTTCTTAGTGAGCTCAGTCAATATGCAGCTTGTACTTTGATGGTATTGTGAAAGTTATTAAAGACAGTTAAAGCTGAACTCCAGGCACAAAATGCAAATCTGAAATCATTAAAATACGTTTCATGATGCAAGTAAACTTTACTAATCACTCCATTGACTAACGTTTTGTTATGTAATGAGGCATAATGTATATACCTTGACCTAAATATAAGGTGCCTGATTTGACTAAAAAACCTGAAAAAGCTGCATGCCTTGAGCATAAGTTGAGAATGGGGGGAAGGGGGGTTGTTGAATGCAGCAGCTAGGACACAGAAACACTTTGTCATTATTATGGCCCCCATACACCTTACAATCTTTCCATACAATTTCTGTACAATCAACTTTTGTTTTACCAAAACCATGTAATATGGGGATCTTTCTAAACCGTCCAATCACTATGTTTTCTATCAGCGAGGCCACTATACTACACAGTTGTTGGTAGATCTAATGGAAATTGTATGGATCGATCTTAAGGCCACCATACATGTGTCGGATTCGCACCGGATTCCGGCACGATCGATTCCGGGCGCGTGCACGCGAAACGATCGTGCCGGAATTGCATGCAGCCCAACTGGTCCGATCGTTCGCGTCCGATTGATCAGGGGCTCAGAATCGGATCCGACGGAGAACCAACATGTTGGTCTTTCTCATGCGATTCTGTCCGGATCAGGGGGAGTTGCCATTTGTGAGGTGGACAATCGGACACGGATCCGTCCCGGAATCCGTTGGACAAGGTGGTATGCTGCGATGGATACTCTTAATTGGCCGATTGATCACACCTGCGATTCCCGGCAGAATCGCCGGAATCGATCGGATGATGAATCGATTGGACATGGAATCCGACACGTGTATGGCTAGCTTTAAGGTGTATGGGGGGCTTTAGAGATGGTTGTGAAATTTCGACTATTTGCAGTTAATGGCAAATCCCATGAACATGGTCTCTTCACAAAAATTTATAGAGATATAAAGGTTGTGGAAACATTACAAAAAAAGAAAATAGGTCTGTAACATATGCAGTTTTTGCATAGATTAAGTTAATAGTCAACTTGAAACGTGTTTCTTCCTGCTCTACATCTCCAGTAAATTTGAAGATGTTTGGCTTCTGAATCAATGACACGGTGAGGTGGTACGATTGATCGTTGTAACACTGACAGGTGAAATGGCACAAGCTGATCAAATCTAAAATCGAGCAAAAGTTATTGTGTGAATGGCTACCTTTACTGATCTATTGGCAGACACATACACTGTCATAACTGCGTGTAAGCTCCATGCAACATGAACTTTACACAGGGTTTTGGAAAAGGAACTGTGCAGCAGGAAGAGGAGAGGGATGATAAGTATATGTGAGTCAGGAGAGACCTATCACAAGACACTTATTTTGCCAACATGCTCCATTGTAATTTTAAATAGAGACTTTTAACTTGGTGAGCTGATTGCAAAGCTTCTGAAAATGGTATCATCACCAAAATTGCTGGAGATGTAGAACAAAAAATTTTTTTTGCATTTATTAAGTTCAAAATCAAAGTCGTAATTTTTATTTTCAAAATTTTTACTTCTTTTTGAATTTTATTTATGCAAAACTATTTTTTTGTAGTATACCCCCAAATCTTCTCCATCTACATCTCAAGCAAGTTTGGTGATGATATCATGCTCAGGGGCACTGCAATTAATTCGAAATTGTCGAAATTCTACCAACTCTAATTTTAAACACTCACTAATAATAATATTTTTATAAAGTTAATCACCTTCTCATCATAGATATGAAATGGTAAATAATTGGAAGCAAATAAATATCCAAACCCCAAATTGCAGCTGGTATGCAGAGTTGTGTACTCATGCAGGTCCATCGTTATAGTAGTAATGTTTTCTGCTACACACACAAAGCAGACAAACCCAAAACTTCAATGTGATGAGTCAGTAATCCGAGCACTGGCAGACCTGGAGGGTGATTATCTTGCATTCGTTATTTGGATATGCGCTAGGATTTAAGAACAGAGCAGTTACAAATCTCTGTCTATTTCAGTGTCAGCAGAATTTGTACTGGATAGCTCAACCATGCCTCTCTTGTTTTTCAATTTGCTCAACCACCATTCATTGTGATTGATCGACTAAAACTCAGTAGTAGCCTAGTTTATTTTATACTTGTCTCTCATTTCAAGGGTTGGCTTTGGAGTTTTGTCCCTTGAATTGTTTGGCTTTGAATATGTTTTTCATTGACTAAAATGCACTAGTTTTCTTGGAATGCTCCATCCAAATTTTATGAAATATTGGATTTATTTGTATTGGAAGCAATTTGTTAAACCTCTACCCCAAGCCACCCCTGCGATACCTATACAGTCTACTAAAGCGTTAAAGTAAAACTTTCTGTTTTAACTTCTTCTGTTACATTAGATTAAGGGGCGACATCCCTCAGATTCTGTTTTCATAGGGAGACATGCATGCGTTGATGCTCGCAATTTTGCATTTGACCGCTGGATTGCGACAATGGACCTTCACTAGAATGGGAGGTGTCCTGTCTGCAGACTTCCTATGATATCTCAAGTAGTGTAATTAGCCTTTCCAGTTCTTTGATTACAGAATAGCTAGTGACTAGATTGTAGAGATCGATCGCAACTGCCCACCTAGAGTGACCAATCCATGTCCCCCAGAATCACAATCGGTCAGAGAACAGGCATGTCCATTTTTCTTTGGATGGGGACCAGGACACTGAAAGAGTGTAATATGATCCTCTGAACGACCAGCCAGAGTGTGATGATGTTATCACACAGCAGTTGGCGGTTTGGAAATCATTCACGGATCGAGATGTGTTAGTAGAAATCAGCATTTTTCTATCGTTACATGATGATAGGATAGAGGGAATGTACATGTATGTGCAATGGAGATGTACTACATATGAATTTTGTTTCAAACAGTTTAAACTCTTGATTATTAGCCACAGTCAACCTACAATGCCCAATTTGTGTGCAATCTAATCAACCTACAAATAAACATTTGAATTGTAAAAATAAACTGGAGCACTCAGAGAAGACCCATGCTAAAGATATGGAAGATATGGATTGTGACCAATGTCAAGGCCACCAGAACTATAAGGTCCAAGCCAACAGAAATGTATTTCCCCAATGCCAATACAATACTGCTCATATAAAACAAATTATATACTAAGGGACAATGCAGTTAGAAGATCTTTTAACATTTGCCTCAGCAATACCAGAAAAGTCTTAAAAGCAGGTAAGGAAAAGAAGAAACTCCGGATACAAGGTAATATCCAACATTTATCCTATTGATACATTACAAGGTCGCAATGTAAGTCTTTCCAAGAATAAGTCATGAGCTCATTATATAAGCTGCCTTCACATATGAATGATTTTACCCAACGCTTTATAATGCTTTTTCCTGCTCCTGAACTTTGTAAAGAACTTAATGACTTATGTATGTATGGTTATTTGAAATATATTTCACATTTTTGTTTCTGTATGCTGAGTTAGATAAAACTGTCTGAAAGGCAATATGTAAAGGCTTAACTAAACTCCTATGAGCCCCATACAAACCAGAATTCCACTACCATCTTCTCATTTAAGGGGAACTGGAATTGTTTTTAGGTATTCATGGTTTATTGGGAGTTAATTGCAAAAAAGGTGTCATACCAAAAGCACTGCCTGTAGAGATGTAGAGAAGGATTGTGGGAACATTACAAAAAAGTATTCTCCTCTCACATGTAGTTCATAAATTATATTCTCATAAAGTAAAAAAATTTCATTTACAAATTTCTACTTGACTTTTAACTGAAAGCAGATGTGTACATATATAGGTTTGCAATGGAGAAGACCTGTCAATATTGTTTAATCACACAACGTGATCCTAAAATGTAGGATGTCTTCTGTGTAGCTGCTCAGAAAAGAGGGGCTTTAAGGGACTTTCACTGCTTCTTTATTACAGATAAGTTTTTTTTAAGCTGAATTCTGTCCCATTATTGCTATTTGTGGTGCCAATCATTCAGGGTCATCATATGGGCGGTGTGTACCCTCGATTGGGGCCCCCCAACAATAAATTACTTGTGAAACGCAGGAGTGACCCCCCCCCCGTTAACCTGCCCATGCCTGTCCACTCCTGGCTAGTGATGGCCAAACTTCGGCCATGCCCTTCTTTGAACGGGCGGATCAAACTTTTAAAAAAGTCCGCTGTCCGCCCGTTCGCAGGCAGAGGTTTAATCTGAAAAAACGGTCATCAGTGACCTCACATCCGGTTCCTGGAATGCATAGTTCCTGGTTGTGCTAGCCGGATGTGACGTCACTGATGTCACTTCCCTGTTTAAGAGCCAACTTTTCACTGAAAGACCGGGTTCTCTACCCGGTCTTCAGTTAAAAGATTCTTCTTCTGGCAGGATCTCGCTGCTTCTGATCCCACAGGAGGAAGAATAGAGAGCTCCTTCTCGCCCGTCAAACAACCGTGTTTGCATGTTCGCAGCCGAACTGTCCGCCTTGCAGGCAGTTCGGCCATCACTACTCCTGGCACTCTGGCGCCGACTCTATGATCATACAAAAGTTAATTGCAAGTAAGAGGTACAAAAACTCCATGGTCTAGAGCAGGGGCAGGCAAACGTTTTGAATCGTGGGCCATGGGTTCTTAAACTTAACAGAGAGCCCAGACCAAGAGCCTGTTAGGACCACCCAACATAGAGTTTCCCAAATCCTCGTATGCCTGGTGTCATTTATGACCGTATTACTGAAAACCTGAAAATAGCAGACCTGCGGTGATCACGCTACTACATTAACCCAATGCAGACTGTTTGGCGCCTCTAGGCATTTCCTCCTCCCATTGCAGTGAATGAGCAGAGGAGAGCCCGAGTGTCTTTTTACCAAGGTGAAAAAGGCTGGATTAAACAGTTAAAAGGCCCAAATTTGGCCCCCAGGTCATAGTTTTCATATGTTTCCGTCAGTTTTACATTTTAAGCAATTTTGGTAAACATAACATATTCAGGGGCTTTGCAATTATCCCACAAATGTAATTTCATTCCGGGCGCGTGCACGCGAAACGATCGTCCCGGAATCGCGTGAAGCCTACCTTGTCCGTCCGATCAGGTCCGATCGTTCGGGGGCCCAGAATCGGATCTGACAGAGAACCAACATGTTGGTCTTTCTGATCCGATTCAGCACACATCAGTGGGAGTTGCCATTTGGGAAGTAAGCGATCGGACACGGAATCGTCCAGGAATCCGTGGGACAAGGTGGTATGTAGCGATCGGACACACTTAATTGGCCGATCGATCGGACCTCCGATTCCCGCTGACATTGCCGGAATCGATCGGATAGGTGATCAATCGGCCGTGGAATCCGACAATGTATGGCTAGCTTAAGACATAGTAGAGAAGAGTTGGACCCTTTCTTAGATTTTTATTGCTGTGTCCCCACTGAGGAGACTCATTCTTCTTTTTGTCCTGGTGACCAGTAGAGAGCGGAATGGGAAAACCAAAATCCTGGTCCCCAGCTTGCTTAAATTATCACTCTTAACTTCAGTGCCTGACCTCACACCATGCCTACCATTCCTGGAACTTCCCTCAGCAAGGCCTGATGGAGCCCATATTTATCAGATATTTGGCTGCACTGCTGATGTGTGAAGCAGCAGTAATCCAATCTATGACATCAATAGGGCAATGTAACCCATTGCCAATGAACTTCAATATGGCAAAATGTGTAAGCTGCATCGTTCTTCAGATTTTTATTGAAAGGAAGCCCAGATGGAAGTTTTATATCTATATTATCCTGCAAAGTTATAAAGTCCATATTGTTTCAGCTGAAAAACAAATCTATAAGGAATCCTACCAGGAGGTGCATGCAAATCCTATGCCAGCTATGACAGTTACTACTGGTACATCACGAAACATTGAAGCATAGAAAAATGGCACCAAAAAAGTAGTGATGAGTGGCATAGGCAATATTCAAATTTGCGATATTTGGTGAATAATTCTACTAATATTCGATTCGATATTCGCGAATATTTGCAGTTGCGACCTCATTGTGAAAATGTATTCGCAATTATAATCGCCTCCAAAATTAATGGTCACATTTACTATCGCATTGCGAATATATATTTGCAATCCATAGCCATAAACATCCTAATGCAGAATATTGCGAATATTCACAATTGCGAAATTCTCGAATAGCCAATATTCACCTAATATATTCGCAATTCGAATATTCAAGCACAACACTACAGAAAAGACCAAGTAGTCCACTGAGTCTTCCTGTTTTCATTTTGTTCTTAATATGTTGATTCCAAGCATGGTGTCAATTACGTTGACGGTTTCTCTACTTTTTTTAAGTCTACTTCACACATCCACTACTCTTTCCCTGCTCAAATATTAACTATTTATTTTTTTTACTATCTTTCCCATAGACACAAGAGAGTGAGAGGAAAGCTCTGAGGGCTCATTCACACTATACACACTGTGTAATGTATTGGCAGCGTTAATGCTTGCAAAAGCATTGCACAGCATACATTGATGCTTTCCATTATGTGGTAATGCAGCACATGCACGTGCGAATGCTAGGACGCATATGCAGTAAAAACTAAAACGGAACTAAATTGCACACGCATCCCTTATTTCGCCTTACCTCCTGGTCACCATTTCAATGAGATTCCTAAATAAAAGATTTCAATTAAATTCAATTAAATTTTTTAGCTGTATGCTATGTATAGTGTCTAGAAAAATCACATCACCCTGCCTCAGTATTAAAAGTAGTAGTAAAAGAATGTCTGCAAATATCAAAATACCCTGTGGGTGTATGTCAGATGAATTTCACATGTTGACACTGTTTTGCTGCCAGAGAATTTGTATTTCTGTCCGTTACACAGATCTATTGCACCATAATTCTGTCTAGCAGGACAGGAGACCAATATTCTCTCTGTTGTTAAGTAACCTTACAGGTCTCCACCTCAAGTATGTGACTGGGGATTGAAAGGAGAAGCAGCAGACCAATAAACACGTCTCTGTTCTGCCAATTCCTCCTATCAGCACACTCCTTGTTAGTACATGGGCACCAAATTCTTCATAGCCTTGTCATACAAAGACAGACCTGCAAGACACGATGGACTATGAGAGGAATAGCCCCCTACCATTGAATGGGTTATTATTATTATTATCTTGTATTTATATAATGCCGACATATTACGCAGCGCTTTACAGAGCATATATAGTCATATCACTAACTGTTTCTCAGAGGAGCTCACAATCTAATGTCCCTACCATAGTCATGTATATGTAACTAACACAGTCATAGGTCACATGTAACTAACATAGGAGAATCTTTATTTGGGGAAGCCAATTAACCTACTGCATGTCTTTGGAGTGTGGGAGGAAACCAGAGCACCCAAAGGAAACCCACGCAGACACGGGGAGAACATACAAACTCCTTGCAGATAGGGCCCAGGCTGGGATTTGAACCTGGGGCGCTGCATGGTCAGAGTGCTAACCACCTGAGCCACCGTGCTGCCCGGGGGTTAAATATTGCAGGGGGGGAGGGTTAGTTCATTTCGGTGCTGTCCCCGAGTCAGTTGCGGTTATGTTTAGTAAAGCCTTTGACTAATTAACACCAAAGTCCCCTTCTCTCTGGTGTCAATGTTAAAAAAAATGTTAATGGTTTTTATATATTTATAAGTTAATAAATGAGCTGCTGTGTGAAGAGTTGGAATGCCAAGTCATATCCTGAGCTGTTTGCATTTTCAGACTCCATTTAGGATGTATATTTGGATACAAAGCTTCACTAATCTGTGTCCTTTATATCTTCCTGGACTTCTCTTTAATAACCTGTTTTCATTCATACAAAACACTATACATTCCTTTTAAGTCAGTGAAAAGAGCAACACAAAAGTGTTAATTGAAGTTGATTTCACCTTCCAGCAACATTCAGAAGTGAAAATACAAAGAAGGCTTCTGATAGGTTGCCGATGGGTCAGTGCACTTTGCACAATGCATTTTGTATTATCAAATAAGCCTGAGAGTGTTTGTCCATGAATAAACAGATGAATCATACCTCTTACCTGGATGTTTGGAAATGAGTCGAAATTTCCTTTGTCCAAAGCTTTTTTTTTTTTTTTTTCTAAGCTCTCTGACTGGAAAAATGCCTAGACAGTCATAGGATTGCATGACTCACTTGGCTCTGGTGAAAGGACTAAAGAGAAGTTTAAAAAAAGTTGTCGGTTTATTATGTCATGCTTATATTCATCTTACATATAATTTGGACAAATAGGTTGCTTTTTATAACATAACTTCTGCACAGCTAGAATGTTAGCTACAGGGAGGGAGAAGTTACAGTGCTATAAAATGTATAAACTGTTACCATAAAAGAAGTGCTCAGACCAAATTTAGTTTTATTACACAGTAGAGATGAGTGGTCATAGATCTAAAGTTATATTTTGGGAAAGCTTTATTTAAATTAAAACAGTTGACAGAATGGCAAACAACCAAGGTGACTATAGTCTCAACTTACAAAACATTAACACAATTAACACAATAACACACAACATTAACACAATAATGCTAAAAATGTTTTAGCCATATGACTGTGGCTTTTAAATCCTATTGGATGCAGCTGAAAATAACAGTTTCTTTTTTTAAAGAAAAAAAACCTTAGGCATAGACTCCATTGAGTATTTTTTGGAGCGTTCACTCCCAAAGAGCTGCCTGTTATATTCAATGGGCCCATACAAACAGCCACATTTTGCTCACTGTGGGCCATGCTGTGGTTTTGAAAAAGTGGCTTACCCATTGAAATGCATTTTTAATGCACCCCAAGCATTTTTTAACACGTGTGTGATGCATGGGTAGGAAACAAACAAAATTTTACTCGAAATTTGGGGTTACTTAGTGGGCGCCCTAAAAACTTTAAAAATGCAAAAGCAATGGTTGCATTAACATGTGCACTAGAAAAGTAACGAATTAAATCTGGGCTTATTCTTGTTTGTATGTTTGTATGTTAGCTTTGAACATCTTTTATTGTGTATTATGTGACCTACCTAATTTCCTAGCTGATGAACAAACTTAATAGTTCATTGTATACTTTGTTACCCACCTTTTAAAAAGTGTCCAGGGTGCTTAACTCTTTCTGTGTCATAACCTGTACATGTGTGTTATCTTGTGTTGTATCTGAACTCTAATTTAATGTACAGCGCTGTGTAATAAGTTGGTGTTATATAAATAAAAGCTACTAATAGTAATATCCACAGTGGTCTTGCTGACCATTGCCCACACATTATTAAAAAAATTTCAGTTAGAGAGATTTGGCGGCAACTGTGGATTTTTACAGCTTCCTATTCTCACAAGGTTATGCACAGCACCCTGCTGGCTCCTTCTACCAGCTATGATCTTACTGATGGAAAGGCTAAGCCTGCATTGTACCTCTATGTTTGTGAGTGAATTAATTGATATTTCCCCTTAGCATTTACAAAGTGTAACTTTGCCGCACTAGGTTGGCCAGCTGGCAGCTTCCATGTCTGCCTGTTGGCTACGATCACCATGCAGCTCATAGCTCCCCCTCCCCCTTCCCTTCTGCCTGAGGTGTTCTCTCTAGTGACACCGTTTTTGTGGCTGAAATTTAGTACTGGAGGATTTTTTTTTCCAACTGAGGACATTTAACATTTTTTTTCGTTTTTTCCTGCTCTAAAAACAGGGTGCGTCTTATGGTCAAGTGCGTCTTATAGTCCATAAAATACAGTTGTTTACTTATTCCTACCTGGCTTTTACAGGGGGGGCCACACTCCCCCTCCATATCGGGAGCTGCACAACTCTATGCAACTTACTGATCCATCTACCATTTCATTACCTGTATTTTCCCCTGTGAGTTTAACCCACTCATATACATCAACCCATGGTCTTTCTGGCCTTTGACATAACTCCCACTGTGTAATCAGTGTGTGCGCTGTTTTTTTTAAGAAACACAGTGATGATGGGTGTGAAATTAGGTATGTAATGAAAAAAGAAATAGTTTATTTTAAAATGTTGACTTTTATGAGTGAAAAAGAAGGAACCAGCAAAAAACAAATGACTAAATATTCTGCTTCAGCGTGGTCACCTGTCAATGGTATATAGAAGAACTACAAAAATGCACATGGAGACCCCTCTACATGCAGCACAATCCTAAAATCTTGATTTATAATGCAATACAATATTAATCCAATGATAGAAACATAATGTTATCAGACATTGATACAGGTGATGAAGTTTGGTAGCAAGCCTCTTTAACCAACTCCATTCTGTAGAGACACAAGCTCACTGATCTAACCCTAATATCTGTAATAGGCATACTTCATGCTACAACAAGGCCCAGATTGGAATTACAAAGGAACTGCATACAAAAGGACAACAGCCAATATTTGTGTACGTGACCAAACTTTGCCAAGCCTCGTGAAGGAACAATGTTTACCTACTAACATTGCTGCCAGCTGAGTCCCAATCATAGAATTTGTATAGGAAAAGCCAAATGTAAAGATCACACTACCCTCTGTGACCTTACCTTCAGGCTTCACTCCTTTTGTCAATAGGCATTTTATATCATTTTTAATGCCATAAAAAAGGTTACACCAAAATGAACTTTAATTATGCGTCTTCTGCTTCCTTTTGGAACCTAGGCCCATTCATATCTGCCACTGGATTTGTATACAAGTGCCTAGAGGTGGCAAGTTGAAGCAACAATAAAATAGTTTAGTAAAACATATGTTCTCTGTTGTGCCCCTAACAGTGGCGGTTTTAGGCATGGGCAACCAGGGCGCCAGACGGGCGGCATGTGGGCATCAGAAATGTTTTTCCGATGCCCAGATGTCTTTTCGCCTCTTCCCGCGCTCGCCTGGGGAGAGAGTAGAGGAGACACCCCCCTTTCTCTCCCCGGGAGTGGAGATGTTTGCAGGGGGAGGCGGGGATGTGCATAGGGGGTGATATAGACCTTACAAGCCACTCCACCCCCCCCCCGCGACTCAGGGGAGATAAGACTCAGAGATCCAGAATCTCACAAGTTTCTCCTCACTCCCATGGGGGTGGGGGGTGGTTTGGGGGTGAATCAAGACTCTGCTGTTATGCACTGAGAGGGGTGGCTGTCAGAGGGGGTGTCCAGGGCTCCGATCTCCCTAGGACCGCCCCTGGCCCTAAACATGTAAAAGTCACAAGATACTAGTCAAGCAGGAAACCCATGGCTCAATATTGTAGCCTTAGGGGTTCTCTGCAGCAGCATGAGGACGTCATCTGGCTGCTGTCAGATATGGGAGCACCAACCCCACCCGACTGAGCTAGAGTCGGATGTCAGTGGCGCACAGAGGAGATGGGTGGTTTTACATGTGGTCAGTATCGGCTAAAACCACCCATACTGCACATATGTAAAATCGTCACTGGCCATTATCATAAAAAAGTCCGGAACAAGTATGTGCAACGCATTAAGGAAGAAGTACACATAGAAAGAGAAGGCAAAAGAAGATAGAGAACATAAAGCATCAAAATATTACAAAAAAATTATATTTTTCACAGGGTGGAAACAATATGTGATGCATTTTAACCAACTAAATGGCACAGTTACGGTAAATGAACATTTTTTAATGTTCAGTTTTAGCACTTATTATTTAAACAACAATATGTGATGTTGAGTAATGCATGGTAGCTCACTGAATAATTATAGAAAAGCTGTAGACTAATAAAACACTAGTCCAGGCTGAAGCAGCAGTGTTTGTTCTCTCACATTGGTTGGGTTACACAAGCCTCCTTATGTAACTGACAAGGGACGCTCTGAACTGACTATATATAGTATGTGAAACCTTACAAATCACCGGCTGCACTTCGCACCAGAGGCTGAAACTAGCATTCAACTTTTTAATACGTAGCAACGCTTTCTTTCCTAACCAACCAGCTAGGTCTTGGATCTCCTATTTAGCAGCTAAAAGGGGAATCACAGTGACTCATTCCATCTCAGTAACATGCCATTGTTAAAAGTAAAACCTGAACAGACCCACTATTAGTTGCTTAGCAAAGCGTATAACAAACAGGCCTTCGTCTTTAGGACTCCCAGTCATTTCCCCATCGGATAGAACATACTGGAATAATTAATAAAATAAAAATAGCATGGTGGGGTATTTGAAGGAGGAAGAGATGGTACAAGTGACTAATCCTACCCAGAATACATCTGGTTGTCATGGCAGACAGCCAAACTAACATAGCTAATAGATTCATTCACCGTGTGCCAGCCATCAGTGGAGCGAGCAAATTGATAGCAGACTCAGATGAATGAAACCTGCAATTGTAGATTCACATTTGTGTCTCAGAAGCTGAAGAAATATAGACGTGCCACATGTGCTGATACAAATTTTAAAAATACCACATACCTAAAATTCACCCTCAACTGCTGTTCACCTTAAATCTGAGCTCCAGGGAATGCATAGGTGATATTATTACAACTAAATCCCATACCGGAAGTGACTTCAGGGACGTCATTTTTTGCTGTATTTTTCCCTTATTTTTGCTCATTAAAGTAGTGATTTTGGTGATGATACCATTATTATTATTATCATTTATTTATATAGCGCCAACATATTACGCAGCGCTGTACAATACATTAGAATGGAGATACAAACACATGATAACACATAGGTACAGGTATGACACAGGAGGAGTGGAGGACCCTGCCCGGTTGGGCTTACAATCTAATAGGTTGGGGAACAAGGTATACAATAGAAGGGGGGACTATTAAGGGACTCACAAATTGAGCTAGTCAAAATTTAAAATTCTGGAAAACATGCAAGAGGTGGTCCAGAACTCTTTAGATTCCCACAAATTAAGAATGTGGAATATTTTCCTGACAAAAATATATTTTTTGTACCCTTTTTATTTTTCAACCTTCTGGGTGTTGTGCCTGTTTACTTTTGAGTGGTATGAGTAATCAAAACAGATTACAATCTATTTGAATAACCCATCCTCTACATTCCCCTTCACATTTTCATTCTCATTGAGGAAGCCGGGGACGTGAGGACCCCCCCCCCCCCCCCCCCCCCCCCCCCCCACATCACCTACGAGGTAGAACCTGAAAGGATCGGCAAGATCTTAGCCACAGAGTGACCCTGTGGGGCTTGCCTTGGACAGGTTAGCAATCCTTAGTGTAGCTTGGGGTTAGTAACGTTTGTAAACAAACTCACCCAGAGCTAACTTGGGCGTGACGTTCAGCAGTTTAATATTGGTTATTGGAAAAAGAGAATATAGGCAATAAAATATTAAAATATATATACATTCCCCTTAAACGCCAGTATTCTATGGTGCCAGTAAGTAAGATTTGTGTTATTATTAAATTATCTTTAGGTGGCCATACACCTTTTGATCTCTCTATCAGATATCCTTTAGATCTACCAACAACTATGTAGTATAGGGTCCTCTGCGAACACAGGTAGACTTTTAGAAAAATGGTTTAGAAAGTCCCTCATATTACATGGTTTTGGTAAAACAAAAGGAGATCTAAATGAAATTTGTCAGAGAAATCTAAAGGTGTATGGGGACCCTTAAGGTTGGTTAACTTTTACTTTACAACTTCTAAAGTTTTTTAGCCGTGGTATGACACTGCACATCTTCAAACTGACACACAGCTTTCCCTGTTTGGAAATCGGTGCCGCCATCTGGATAGGCCCTTCCAGAAACAGTAAAAAGCCTGAGATTACAGCAGACCACTGTTCTTCAAAGCAAGGAAGATGATGTACTTCAAAGTAAAGAGATGTCAACAAAGTGAACACTGCCTTTTATGTCACAGTTGGGGATCTGTGCATTAGATACGTGTTATCTTACCTGTTTTCGATAAACAGTTTAGTGCAGTTTTTGGAGTGTAGCGTTTTTTAGAATCCTGAGGTTTATTATGAACAGTCAAGGTGTCTTCAGACTTCAAAGGACATTTACGCAAGCAGTGCAAGAGAGGGGGAAATTGTGACGTGCACAGTAGCTACCTAGAGCAGATCAAGCATTCCCAGTAGGGATGGTCGAAAAATTCGCAGCGCGAATTTTTAAGAAGAAATTTTGACTTTTTCGCCGAAAATTCGCATAGTTTAATTTTGATGGGGTCCTTTCGACTTTTCACCTAAAAAGTCGAAAATCAGCCTGATATTTCGACTGAAATCGAAATTACAACTTAAAAAATAACTTTGCTTTTTATTTGCCGTGCCGCTATTTCGAGTGCGAGTATCGCCATTTTATTTAAAATTTTCGTATGTGGGAGTGATTGGAAAATTCGCATTGGCGAAAATTCGCATGGTGATAGCTAACTTTGTCAGCTTATTGCAAAGCCTCTGAAAATGGTATCATCACATAGATTGCTGGAGTTGTAGAGAAGGGTTGGGGAAACATTTGAAAACAATACGTTTTGCTCTAACATGTCAAGTTTGTGTATAAATTGGGTTTAAATCTCAGCTCTAATTGTAAAGCTCTGCTACTATGTACACTCATTCTTCTATTGAGCTCAAGCTCATACAGCAAATCCAAATTTTCCACCTTATGTAAATTTTTGACCTTATGCGAATTTTAGGCTTTATGCGAATTTTTGAGTGTTTTATGCGAATTTTTGGCATTATGCGAATTTTCGACTTCGACTAGAATCAAAATTCGATTGGGAAACTCGGAATTTAAGTAGAATAGAATTGTATTCATTTCGACCATCTCTAATTCCCAGTAGAAATGCAAATTGATTTACAGTAGCTATACAGGATTAGATACTATCAGTTCGGGTCGATTTGTAAAAAAGTAATTGGATTATAGGACGGTGTTCAGTCCATTGGGAATACTGAAAGATGCCTGGTTTTCAGTAACTACTACAAAAGAACACCTTTGGATAAATGAACATGCTGTACAAATTGGCATGGTGTACTTTAAATCTCACCTTGGCAAATTCATATTCTTAAGCAGTGCTAATATATTCATCAAGTACCCTGCATTACACTCAGCTTACTAGAAGTAATTACACACCATGTGTCATCTTAGAACCTCCCACACAGTATGTCATCCTAGTCCATGAATAGGTCCACTTACTCCATCTTTATCCGTTCTGATAAATACAGGACTTTGCGCGACAAGCTGCCATGCCATTTCCCGTCTATCAGTTTAAGAACAGATTCCTGGCACTTTGTCCTGTGCAGCTGATGCCAAGTCATCATTGGTGATAGTCTATTTATACCAATGGAAGCAAATACCTTTTGGTAACATGCCAAGTTGTACGTAACAGTATTAAGACGGATCAGGACAGGAGACTCCAAACTACTTGGGTTACACTTGCAAAAATTTTTTTACTCATGCCTATGGGTAAGAGTTAATATTGTACATATACCTAGATATTAGTTTTTAAAGAATGTTTAAAAAAGCTTACCATTAATTATGTATCACTACTGTGCAAGTCATTTTGTAACGCAGGGCGGACTTGTTGTATATTTATGAACTGAAGGCCCTGAAACAGTAAAATCCTGACAAATCAAGACTCCATACCAACCTGTACCGGTCACCAGCCTTAAGAGCTCGGTGGGTACTAAACTTCCCATTGACTAATCCTGGACCAATCTCCCATTGCTCAGGGTTCTAACAAAAGTGACTGCCCCACCATGAGGATGTGACCACACAGACCTTCACACATGTGTGACGTTGCACCTGTTAGAGAAACAAAGCATTAGGGCTAGTAATAATTACCAACAAGTAAACCAAAAAGGAGGGAAGAGGAGTAGCACCAGATCCAGGGAGGAAGGGAGGGGGAGTCTGGCCGAAAAGGGAATTTCCTTTTCCGCTGTCGCCTTAAATTTCGAAAGAGGCTCCGCCCACACGCGACGTAGATGAGCCTCTTCCGGACTACCCAGTTCAAGTGCCCTCCTCCTACAGGCACTCGGTTCTGGACATTCCAGATTGTAAGCTTATACATAGGTCTTCTGTATGTGATAGAGCTTCTGAGATAATGGAAACAGGATCAATAAACCAAATATAAAATCTGTTATATAGTTTACTAGAAACATTTCAATGTATATTCAGACTTAATTCTTCTTAATCACAATAGAATCTCTGCTTAAGAAAAACCAGTAGCTATATAAGTTTGTGGGAAAAACAACTTTTACAGTGTAGCTATTCCAACATCACAAAATGTGTCGCCTTGGTTAAGAGAAGAAAAAAGAGAACTTACCTTATTGTCTCCATTGGCTCCTCCTCTACAAGACCGGTCTTCTGCAGCTTCTCTCTGGTGCTACATAGCATTCTGGCCTCTGGTGCTATCTCCCACAATTGCTCTGCACAGGATTGGGGATCAGCCAGATGATGAGAGGGTTGCAGTATAACCAGGGGAAGTTTTTTAAACTTAAACAGAGCAGACAAGCAGTAACAAGGGTCTGACAGACACAATATGGAGACATAGAGGGTAGAACTATACGACTAAACAGAGTACATAAGTACAGAAGCTAATAGTAGAGATTCCAACTAGAGATGCACAAACTTGCTAACTTTGTGAGCTGATTGCAAAGCACCTGAACATGGTATTATCACCAAAATTGCTGGAGATATAGAGAAGGGTTGTAGAAACATTTTAAAAAAAGAGTTATGCTCTAGCATGTGTAGATTTTGCATAAATTAGGTTAAAAATATTAATATTTTCGAAATTTTGACTAACTATTTGTGTTAGAGACATACACTTTGTAGTGAACCCCCCAACCCTTCTTTACATCTCCAGCAAGTTTAGTGATGATACCATGTTCAGGGGCTTTGCAAATAACTCGAAATCGTCGAAATTCCACTCAGTTGACATAGCAGGATCCACAGACTTGGAAGGAAGTACCACCGCAATAAAAAAAATAGTACAGGGACTAGTGCCGATATTTGCAATACAAATTTGTGATTAGAATATTCTTAATCAACACTAACAGGGACATCACTTTGGGGCCAGAAACTCACTGTAGCTGTGTATTCCAACAAAGCTACCTGCAACTGTGCTCTCCGGCTGCCACACATTGCAATGGTTTAGGGCCCAAAGCCGGACTACAGGTCTCAAGCCAAGCTACTCTTGTCTCATCAGGCTGATCCACTGTGAGCAGAGATCGGAGCCCTTTTCGGGTGGCTCCTGTCTCTTGAACTGGCTTCTGCACGGAAACAGACCCCCCCCCCCCCCCCCCCCCCCCCCGAGTGACGTGATGATGCCACATCGGGGCGGCGGCAGGAGATTAACAAGTAAGTCGCATGAAAACAGTTCTCCAGATATGCCCCTTTGAAGTTTAACCCTCTCTCCCCTGGTGTAATGTCACCAGGTCCATCACACTAGGGGAGAGAGGGTGCCAAATGAAAATTGTACTGGATAGAGTGATAACTGTATCCAATACAATTTCAATAAAAAAAAACACATTTCCAATGGTATACATTTTTTTATTATAAACAACAAATATAAATACATACTGTTCAAATGATACCTTTTATTATTTTTATTTTTTTAAATGTAATCTGTTTTTACATAATTGTGTGTTGAAAACATTATTATATTCAGGATGTCTACTAGACCCCTGTACAGACATATTGTGGGAAGTTACAGGCCTACAACATTTGATTCAAGTCAACATTCCAAAAAATTTATTAAAGTCTATGGTGTGCTTTTGGTATTGAAATCGGGACCTCAGCAAAGCGCTAGGGAGGTTAACCAAGGGTAGGGTTGAGTTTATATAGAGTACTGGTAGGCCCCTGAAGGTTTATAGGAAAGATCATTGTACCCAAATTCCTGTGACAGACTGACTCATTGTGCACTACACTGCAGTGACTGCACTACTAATTGTAAGTTAGTTCTGTTAACTGTTAGTTCTATTTACAATTCAAATAGACCATCAATGTGTATAGTATAACAAAAAAAAATATGATAAAACATGTCAACTTTGTAAAGTAAAAATACATGACAGATAAATAAATTCAAACAAGAATGAAAGTGTTATCTGAAAAAACAAGTGAGTGGCATTGTTGAAAGATGCATTCCTCTGAAAAACGTGAATAATAATGTATATACATGCATATCTAGTGAAGCCAGACCATATGAATGAGAAACTTTTTTAAGCTAGTCCATAACAGCAGCTAGTGACTATACAGACAGGTTTTTCTTTCATGCAAAGTTTCATTTGGAGTGGATCTTAAGAAACTCTTGCTGCACCTGCCAGACATTTGTAATAGTATTTAATAACCAGAGTGACAGTAAGCCAAAGATGTCCTACATCTGCTCCGTGCTTTTGGTTTCTCTTGAACTGAAAGTTTCGTTTCCTTTAAGCTGTTTGGGTTCAGTCTTCTTTGAAAGGATTACTGTTCTGCACTGGAAGTATTTACTTTCACTATATTGCAGTTGAAATTTGTATATTTTCTCTACAAGCAATAAAAACATATTTCTAATGGAAACCATTTGTATGTTATAGCCAATAACAGCTAGGACACTTTAAATACATTTTAACCTACCTAGTGGTCAGCCCCTAGTCAAAACAGCGTGGTACAGGCGATCGCAGCAGAATATACTGTACTCTGGTTGAATATCCTGCCCTCCCCCCACTCCTGTCCACGACGTGGGTTAGGAAACCAATACCAATACCATTATAATGGAGGACTTTGGCATGCCCCCAGTCCCTTCAGCGTCACCGATTCCGGAATAGCTGCGGCTGTATAAAGAATGACCGCAGCTTTCTGGGGGAATGGCTAGTTTTTACGATCCCGGTTAATTCAGAGTCTGTTTTTCAAACTTATTAAAGGAGCGGTGCTGCTGCCCAGAAGGGATTTAGAATGCTGTATACACCCTATCCCAGATCTAGGTAGGGGATCTTCAATACTCTCATGTTGCCAGTTACTAAATGTAATCCCACTCTGTCACGCTGTCACAGGTGAACCACGGAAGTTGTGGACCCTCTGTGCCACCAGAGAAGTATAAACACGGGAGAAAATTCTAAGGCGCCCCCCAGTTCACCCAGATGATGGGTTTTGCTTCGGGGAACTCCCAGGTTGCGGTTCCAAGGCAAAGTACAAAGATGGTAGACGTTAAAGTAGTCAAGCAGGCAGGCGTTAGCTAGGGCAGGCAGCAAGCAGAGTAGTCAAAAACAATCCAGGGGTCAGTAACAAGTTGGCCTGTGGAACAGAGACTGAAAGTCCTCTTTGTTCAAGCAAGTTCCTGTTATCTGAGGATTCTTTAAATATATGGTCAGGTGGTCTGATTGGACAGGGCTCCAGGTGTGTGATAAGGAGTGCTAATCGGGTATTGCCCAGGAGAGGGAGCAGGAGTTATAGCAAGTGGCACCATCTCTTCGAGCAGCAGAGGGAACTGATCTATGAAAGGTCCTCCGAGGTGTGGGAAGTGACACAACAGAACTGGTAGTGGGGCACATCTGTAGTTACAGATCGCTGGGTGACACCAACATCTGTGATGTGGCCTGTCTCCCACAGACATTCTACTACATACAGGTATTGCACTGCAAATATACCCCCTTGGGGACCAGCACCACCCTCTGCATGGGCACATTACTACACTACTATGCAGTTGCACACCCAAATCTGAAGCTTAATAGAATCTTAAAGCTCTACAGTATAGCGAACCTCAATACTGATCCTCATACCTTCATACCACATAACTTTGTATTTGCCTTTTCAATCTTCCTGCACTGTAAAGCTTTGTTCAGAGGCTACAAACTGTCATCTGTGGTGATCAATCAGTAGTGACGGGTCTTTATAGGAAAAACTTTAGAAAATGAGATGTACTGCTTATGTTTTTTTTTTCTTACTTGGCACAGACATCAAACAAGTAAAAGTTGCTAAAAATAATAATAATAACAATATATACCAATAGAAGAATATTTTATGGCTTTGTTGTTACAATGATTATGGATGAGATGAATCTTCAGTTGATTTATTTCTTTGTATCTAGAGACAGTCCAATAATAACAGTACTAACCCTCCCACCACAGCACCTGTTTTCCTCTTACATTCCGTCTGTTATTATCATTTTAAGAACTGTGTCACTGCCTCCTTTTGTTGTCTGCAGTGCAACAAATTAGCTTAAACATGGATAATTCGTTTTCCAGATTTCCCGAACTTTATTTTCAGTAAGTCCCTGAATGCTCATATTTCCTGAAAACTATTATTTCGCCTTACAAACCCTATCAATTTACTGATTTAGTATTTCCCAGTTTGTAGAGGAATTTTTTTGGCATATAAAGAGAAGGCTCTGCCCTTTTAGATGAAAGACATTTATAAGTAATGCCAATTAATGTGAAAGGGCCTCGCTTGGGTAAGACAGTACATTTTTCCTTTTTTTTATTTAAAGTAGAGCCTTCTGTGTATTCTAGAAAAAGAAAAAAACTGAGAGGGGGATAGAGAGCTATGTATCAACTCTTGTCCACCCTCTCCAGAATGGAGGCTCAAACTCCTGGACTTTTAAGGCACATTTTACAATTGATGGTTAATATTGTATATATAAGATTTTTAATAAAAACAAGGTACATACAAAATTGTTCAGAAATGATGTCATCACTACATGATTATAGATGTCACGTGATACAAAATACACTTGACAATTCACAAAAATTGCTGTTACAAACATATAATCCTTTACATAAGCAATTGCTTTATACTATTGCTGGGCATTATCTCGTCGCGTTTAGCCGCATCGGCTTCCTCAGTAGATCCAGCCCTTGATAATCTCTGAATCTATTGGAAATATGTAAAATCACTATTCGCCATGAAGTTAAGATATTTATATATATGGATACATGTACACATATATACTTACATACTCATGTAGGTCATTTGAGTTCTCACTCAGATGTGGAGAACCTGATGCAGACCACCATGGGGACAGTACCCCCAGCCCCCAACAGGAGTGGTAAGGAGTGTATACTAGGAGACAGTAGGGGTAATTAAATAATGCTTTTTAGACTAAGACGTATTTATATATTCCCAAAAAAGCAGTGGTCACATCTAATGCGCATGCCATTTAATTTTCAATAGATGGCGCTTCACTTTTTTAGAGCGCAGGGCCCCGTTTTTGCGAACACGCAGAAGAATCTTAAGCTGGCCAAACACTGATCAATTTTTCAGATTTAAACACGGCCACGTCAATGTCAAACAAACAGGGAACCAACATTTTGGTAAGTCCCTGTTCGATCAGGGTGCGCATTCAAGGTATCAAACGGGAATCAAATGCGCAAAGTGATGCACATCTTCACCACTAGTGATGGCCGAACTTCGGCCAGGTCCGTCCATGAACAGGCTGATTGGACTTTTAAAGAAGCCCGCCCTCCTCCTGTTCGTGGGCAGATTCAAATTTCCTGGTTACGATAGCCAGATGTGACTTCACTGATGTCACTTCTGGTTTTCGAGCTGGCTTTTCACTAGAGGACTGGCTTCAAGCCCAGTCTTCAAATGAAAAGATTCTTCTTCCAGCGGGATCTCGCTGCTCCTGATCCTGCTGGAGGAAGAATAGGGAGCTCTTTCTTGCCGGCGAACGGGACTGGTCGAACACCCGTACTGCTCGGCTAGAAGGAGGGTGAACATCCCTCACTAGTCACCACGTACATCACCACGTAATTCACCTCGTCCCGATTGAATGCTCATCAATTGAATGGCTATCGACCCATGTGTGGCCGATTTAGCTTTATGCTAACTCAATTTGAACAATACTTACAGAGATCTGCTGGAGCAAGTTTACCCCATCATCTATTGCCATTATAACAACAGCAATAATTATATGGATAATTTACATTAAAGGTTAGTGAAGTTGGACTTAAGCTGGCCATACACGGGTCAATTCCATTTTCAAACGATCGATCACAACATGGTGATGCAACTAATCATCAACTTTGCCTATTGATGCCTGGCCTAAATTTTAGATGGGGAACCAACCAACATGTTGGAATCCTGTTCAATTGTTTTTTCTATGTAGCAGGATCGATCGCTCCAGGGGGGCTGTGTTTCATTCCCGAACGATGGCTGCGAACGTGCACGGCGATCAATTGTTTGGGAATCTAACACTAAATCGACCCATGTGTGGCCAACATGCTTCAATCCTCTGTCTGTTTTGTCTGTTTACCACTTAAAAAAACATTGTTTAAGTAATAAAAACATTACATATTACAGTGTTATCTGTTTGAATCACCTGCCCCCACCCCTTCACATCCCCAGCCTCATCGATGATGTAGAGGAGGTGACACAGGATCAGTTAGATCGCCAACACAGTGTGTAGCTTAATGCCTTAATGGGGGCAGGTTGAGACATATTTTTTACTTTCTAAGTTGTTAGACTGCAAAATCATAATTATCATGTATGATGCATTTGCTTGTTTAGTTTAGTAGAACCTTTTGCAGACTAAGTTGCAGCCACGAAGTCCCGGACTTTTCCCAAATTTAATTTCGATATATTTAATGAATATATAACTTGGTACAGCTCTTTCATTCAGTTATCCTTCCTTTCCTTCTGTTTTATTACAGCAGAGGATTAAGAAATACAATAAAAAAGGTCCATATGGTATAGGATACAGATGTTCATTATTTGTATGCAGAGTAATTGAGTTTGTAGAAGAAGTAGTATAATATGAATTAACTGGGTGTTTAAATGTTAGGCCAAACTTTCAGATGACATTAGGAAAATGGAGTTATATAAAGAGTTAACCAAATTTGGTCATGGGACACATTTTCCTTTCCACTAATCCAATGCCAATGACCTGTAGGATGCACCATGAGATAAGCGGAGATCCTACTCTCTGGCTAAGTGGTGATGGATGGAACAGCCTCAATCTACTACACTATGGCTATTATTGTTTGACATAACAATCATTTTGAGCAATGAGAACTATGGGACTATAAATATTGATGGTTTTTGTATCATGCCTCAGATTTTTTTTTTGTTGTATGATGTATTAAGTCTATTAGTCCAGGAGCGACCATCAAGATTGTACTTTTGGGGCCACCAACATTAAACCAGATTATTTTTGACTAAAGACCCCCACACATGTCCCCGAGTGGGGGCCGACAGATGAGCGCACAGCATTGGCAGGCACCCTTTGTGTGCAGGTCATTAGTTTCAATGGGGACGATTTATGGACATGTCCGTTCTCTGGCCGAATAAGCTTTGTGGGCACCCCCCACCCCCCGCACATCAGTCGGCGGCAAAATCGGACACCGCTCAAATTCGTGTGTGGGGGGTTTAAGATGAGGCCCACAGTGCAAGTATATTTGGACCACAAGGTGTTTTTAAATAAATTGTATTTAAGAAATTAATAACACAATTAGTGATGGCGCGAACCCGGAATAGCGCGTTCGCGAATGGCGAACGCGAAGTAGCGCAAAAGTTCGCGAACCCGGCGACCCGGCGAACCCGCCATTGACTTCAATGGGAGGCGAATTTTAAAAAACACAATAGGCCACAATAGTGTAGGGAAAGTTGTTTCAAGGGGTCTAACACCTGGTCAATGACATGACAATGACATGACAATCCATGGCAAAACTCCCAATACACCCAATAAATCCGCACCAAGGAATTCTACAATGATAGTCAATGGAAAAAAAAAGTGCAATGAGTGATTACCCTTAGACCGTGTTTGATTGGACTGATCTCCTTTGCCCTGCCACAAACCTGGACCTTGCATCTGTCAAACTGTTTTCTGTTAACTCCACTCCCTAGAGGGGGGTCTTGGAGGAGTTCATTCAACCGGTCTCAAGTTCTCAGGTAGCGGGTACCCCTTGTGCGGTTAAGTCCCTGGGGGCAACCGAAGCTCGGGTAGAGCATATGTTGTGTCTACCGTTCAGGCGGGGCGCTTTTCTATAGGTGAAGACCGTAGCGGAGCATTGGGGTATCCCAACCTGACCTGTCTGGATCGGTGATGCCCTCGGATACTCTCCACAGTCCGTGATCGATCAAGGCTAGTGTTAAAGGTCACTCTCGCGCTTCACAGTTCACAACACAACAAACTCTGTACTACACCAAAACTCCCGCGTTGTATACCACGCACCGCAAACACTTGAAAACGGTTGAGTGGACCCATTAAACAATAATTCTGCAGTGTGTGTCCACATGTTGTGACCTACTACGCGCTTTAAAAGATCAACTTTTCATGAATCCCAAAAAAATACAATTTTTTCATAACGACAAATTATTCACCCGTCGCTTTTGGTCTAGCCTAGAAGTCAATCGCCTCTCATCTGGGGTGTGCCAACTGGCCAACACACTCATTGAGGTGATCGCTCATTGTGATACTCAAGCCCCCTTCATTCACCACGACAAGGTAGCGATCCACGAAAGGGATTGTACATGGTATGTCCTTTTTTAATGCGCCACAGCCAAGGGCCTGAAAAATTAGGCAGTACACTTTGCCATAAAAATTTGGGCATGTAACCTTCAGAAAAATTAGGTATGGTAGCCAGCCGCTTGTTGTAGCCGGCCAGAACAAATTATGTTTTCCATGCAGAATGGAAAATTCAACATTGCGGCTTGAACCTAGTTGGTGGCGGGAATATTTCATTCAAGTCATCCGGTTTGGCAGCGTGTGGACCCTTTTTAGGGCTGACGCG
>CM070036.1:134861381-134875105 GCA_036250615.1 Ptychadena robeensis | reverse complement strand
AGTTGCAGCTTCAGTTTGCCCGAACTGGGTTCGGGCATATCGCTAGGGAGGTTAAACAAACAACATCCTGATAGAAATCCATTAAACGTTTATGTGACCTCTACTTCCCTATATTAAAATACTTCCTCACTATTTTATAGGGTAACAATGAAGTTATTCCATTGGCTAAGACATTTTCCCTGTTTTGAGTTGTATTTTAATGGCCTTGCAGTCCTTTTTCTATTAATAAATGGGCTTACCTGTGGCACAATCTTGACTTCTATGTACAGGTGGAGCTGAAGATTATTGTTTGGCCCTGGTCCCTGCAATTTAGCTGACCTCCAAGTTACCTAAAACTGTTCTAGGCCAGTGTAGGTTCAGGTTAAGGTTAATTTTGTTAAGTCTCTAAATGAAGCCAACCTCAGGATAATATGAGGTGAAACGTCACACTCTATAATACTGATATTTTAATCTGCTTATAGTTGCTTCACCATTAGTGATGAGCGGCATAGGCAACATTCGTATTCGCGGCATGCCGCAAATTTTATGGAAAACATTCGGAAAATATTTGCATTCGGCAATATTCGTTTTTTTTTTTGTTATTGCGAATATCGGCAGTTGATTGCGAATTTCGCGCGCACAATATATGTTTAACATGGTGCGCATTTTTATGCGAATTTTAAAAGTGACGATTTTCGCAATATTCGCATCACCCCAATATTCATTAAAAAATCTGTTGATGGTGTTGCTAAGCTCTTGTTGCAACCTTCCCATTCGTCCACTCACATTGAGAGGGAAGTGTAATGGATAAAAAATACTGAATATCCGGAATTGCGAATATTCGGCAATATATTCACCATCTTCGCGAATTTCCGAATTGACGATATTCGCGATTAATATTCGGAATCCGAATATTCGCGATCATCACTATTCACCATGTTTTGGAATGAAGGTGAGGCCTGCAACAGTGTATATTTGCATTCTCCTAGCCTCTAGTAGACACTTGTGTACTTGTATCTTTTGATATATTTAATACGTAATCACATTTGTCCTGCTCTGCACGAGATTGATTCTGTCTTACCTACCAGTAATTCCAAAGACATTACAGAAGAAATGCTTATTATCGTCAATAAGCTTTTATGAACTAAACAAAAAAAATTCATATGTATTCAGCTAGGCTCATAATTTTGAACATTCAAACATATTTAATCGGCCCTAAACTTATGACTTTGTGTATAATATGCCGGATTCAAAATCCAATGTAAAGGAAATCCCCTCCTAGAAAGATGTCTGTTCCATTTCCATTACTGTTCTTTTACCAATTTTAGATCTCTTCTCACTTGCATTTGCGGTAACATTGGTGAACAGTAAAACCTGTGGTATCCTGGTATACAACACCAGCAACTGCTACCCTGGTAGGAGATCACTACTCCTTGCTAAGCCTGCTTTGCACCTCCATTGTTGTGAGTACTTTATCTTTAAGAATTTAACTTTGTTGCACTAGGTTGTTGTAACGACAGCTGCCGTACACCTCCGCCTCCCTACTTACCCTTGCAGATCTGGGTGCCCTGTTGTTTTTACACATTTCCTTAAACACCAACGAGTGTAATTTCCTGGGATTTGAGGTATTTGTCATGTGACCTGGCTGACGAATAGTGGATCCCTCTCGGCTATATAATGAACCCTGCCATTTCCCTTTTGCCTCAGTATTAAGGTCTATGTGTTATGCTAAGCACTGACTGTCATTGGTGTTCCAGTGGTATAGAGTCCTGCCTGTATTCTGAGACTGCTAACTGTTAACACTTACCTGCCTGCTGCACTCTCCTGCTACCTGATCTGTACCTGCGCTTGCTGCCCTGTAACACTGTCTGGCTGACGACACCTGTGTCTCTGGAGCCTTTCCTGCTGTCCCCTGGACCAGCTGCCTTGTGTTCTTACCCTTCCTCCAAAGGTAGAGACCTGGTGTTTCCCTTCGGAAAGTCTATCCCCACCTTCAGGGGTATTATTAAGAATGAGTGGTTCACTTAGACAACTACCTTAGAGGAGGAAGGACTCGTGGCACAGTGGGTCCACACCTGCTGCTCTGTGGCAGTTGAACACCTCGTGCTGTTATTCCTGTTTTTCTTTTACACAAATGGATTGATTTTCATGCAGATAAAAATATCAAACCTGCTATAACCAGCAATATAAATTTGCTGATTGTAAAATGGAATTGGGCCAACCTGTTGGGAATTGTCTACTAACACAGTAGACTCTTATAAACAACTTGTCTTGTTGAGATTGAGACCTCAATTGGGCAAGGCTAAAAATCTGTTCCTCTACAGGTAAAGGTAGCCATACATGGCCGATTCCCACCTGATTTTTTGTCTGGATGACTGCTGTGCTCCTTCCAAATCGGATGCGCCCACTCCGACAGATCAACCAGGATCACCCGCTTGTCAGATAGCACGGTGATCCGACATGCCAGTAAATTCCTGGCCGACCCAGGAATGACCGGCACCCAAAGTGATGACATCACGCTGCAATCGATTTCATGAGAATCCCACAGCAATCACTGCCTGTATGGGGTCCTTAAGACATTCTTACAGATGCAGGCTTTCATTTTATTAAACAAGCATTCTCTGGTAACTATAGATGGTCTAAATATTTTGATGAAATTAAAACTACCTGACTTTGAGAGTTAATTACTAAGTCCATGAGCATGGTATCATTACATGTGGAACATGAGAATATAGAGAATGGTTGTGAAGACATTACAATAAAAAGTATCGCTCTAGCACAGTTTTTGCATAAATTGAGTTCAAAGATTTTACATTTTTAATTTATGCAAAAACTAAATATACTAAAGCAAAACTTTCTTTTGTATTGTTCCCAAAGCACCTCTTTACTCCCCAACAATGTTGGTGATAACACTATGTTTAGGGGCTTTGTAATTCCCAAACCAGCTAGTCGAAAATTTCACAATCGTTCTCTACTGATGACCTTAAGGTACATGTTTACACTTACTTACTTACTCTTGCAACATCTGACATCTAAGGTCTTCACCCTAATCTGCTGTGGTTATCTACCTTACTATGAGAAGCATCTAATTTTTAAAGCTTGGGCATGAAGGGACCTGCAATTCCCTGAGAGCCGTAGAATGACCCCAGGATCAGTCCAGATACAAAGAAAGCAGGACTTAAAGTACAATTAATACAGCCTTTCCTATAATCACAGCTTGTTTCCCCTGTCATTTCCCAGCCTTCTTCATGAAGAGTAGAGTGGTAAAATCATAGGTTATAAAGGTTAGCTTCGGAGAAGCTTTGAATGTGTATTTTGTACCACTCAATTACCATCCACAAAGAAAATTGATAAGCAAAGTTTATTAAACTCAGCATGACACTGTTTCAGATTGCAGTATTTGGACAGCGCCCGAATTGGTCATTTTCACACTCATCTCTCAAACCCGAGGGAGAGCACATTTATCCATGGACAGATTTTGTTGTCACACTGTTGCCATGGAAACACGGGCAATGAAAATAAGTTAAGAGCTGCATAGGTTTCCATAAAGCATACGCATGACAGTGCTATTACTTGAGTGATGGCAAAGTGTAATTGAGAGGATTGTTTATACAGGGATTCCACAGTTGAGATACATTAACTGGACCTTATCGGCATATTGCAATGCTTTAGTTAGCATGCTTTGTGTTTGCATTTGTGATGGTTCACCATTCTATGCATAATGCCTACTTACAGAATAAAGAAAATGGTAGTTTTCAATAACATTGAGTAATAAGGTTTGACCTAAATTAAGTTTGATGTAAGAAACAAAAACAGAATTAGAAATTAGAATATATGAGAATATTGGCATTAAATGTTCTCCTTACTAGGGCTTTCAAAAATGCACATGTTATGTTTTAGTTTCTTCTGTGTACCCAGAAAAAAAGAAGGAAAGCTCGGGAGGAAGCTTTGGTTAAAAAAGAGCCTCCGTTGGAAACGTGTCCCATTGTCCCTGTTGAGCCCTCCAGCATCTGTAAGCAGGAAGTGATCTCATCCCTAACCAGGAAGTGAGGTCATCCTGGAAAGCACATGGCCCTGAGAGATCAATCCTTGTAAACGTCCTTTAATGTGAGTATTTTGTCATATTATTTAACCATTTACAGTACCTTACTTTGTTGTGCTAGGTTGTGTGCCTTGTGTCCTTGTTCCTATTTGTCGGGAGGAAGCACCCATTCTGGTTTGAATCTTTTATTTGTTTCTTTAAGACAGGTCACACCTGTTTCATGGCCACTTCTTCAGGATGAAGTGTAATTGCATGGTCTCCATTTTTTCGCCCACCCCAGCTTCTGTGGACCAGTTGCATATTGTGTAATGCCCATGGTATCATGGGACCTCTTGCTACCATTTACAGTAACCCACGGCATTGTGCGGCGAGTTGTATCCTTATTTAAAAATGTACTGCAGTATGCATTTGAACTGTCCAAAATCCAGCCCTGTTGAAGCTTCATCCATCACCACCCACACTGAGGATGCTACCGCACCTGCCTGCAGTTGCATTTGTTTTACTGGCTGCTTCAACATGCAGATTATGAAGACTACAGTATTAAGGTGGACAGTGCTGGGGAATCATCCAATTGATTCTTCATATTCCATAACTAGGGGTATGGTCAGGTTTTCTGGGATTAAGTGAAATGTGGCTGCGCAGGTGGAAGGACTTATCATAAGAAAATTATTTAAAGTATGTGAAAGTATGCTGGAAGGAAGAGATTTGCATCATTTCCATTAAATGTTAATTGTTCATAGTGATAAGCAGCATAGGCAATATTTGTATTTGCAAAATATCGTACATTTTTTTCCACTCAAGAATACCTTCAATGCGCGAATGCATGTGTACATAGCTTTCAAGTTGGAGAATGGATAAAAAACGGGGGACGTCAGTATGCGGATCTTGGTTCTTCCACGTTTCAAGTACTGACGGTGCCGGACCGACTTCTCAGCTGAACTAGCAGGGAGTGGGCATTACTCTCCCTGCTAATGTCCCACCGCGGAATGGATCAGCACAATTTTAAGAATTCGGAAAGAATCGGGATTTGGCCGGGAAAGCCACATAAAAAAACGTGACTTTCCCGGCCAGAACGGGAAGGTTGACAGGTCTGCGTGTACATGCACATATTGCAAATGCAATGCATGGTACTTTCCACAGATTAACTTCATTGTGCAAATCGGCACTTGTACATGCATTAATGCACGGTTGCTCCAGTTACTAATGTAAAATATCTAGAATATTTGCGATTATGAAGATGTAGCACTACATGCGAAATCTCCCGGAATTCTCAAGGTGCGATATTCGCAATAGAAAATCCACAATTACAATACTAGATGTCAACACTAATTGTTCATAGAATATCAGGATGAAAAGATGCCCCCACACAACTTCATCTAACCAAACCTGACCCTCTTTGCAAAAAGTTTGTACACCCCTGATTTAAATGCAAACACAAGTTCAGCCAAATACAAAGAGCTAAAAAACCCAGAGAAGATACAAAGAAGGTATAAAGAAGGTAGAAAGAGCTAAAAACCCAAAGAAGATACAGTAAGAAATATTCGAATTACTTGATAAACAGTTTGCAAGTGATGGTATTATAAATTTTGTGCACTTAACAACTAAATCACTATTTTGTATGGTATTCCTAAAATGAGCATGTGTAATTCAGATCAGAATCTTATTAAAATATTGATTTAACATGCTAATTGTGTCCAGCAGCATAACTAACAAGGCTGCCACTGTCAGAGATTTGACCAGGTCACTGACCTACATAGTTCCCAACTCTGTTTCTATGTGGACTTTCCAATAAGAGGAAAACATACCTGATTTTCTTTATATCTCTTGTGCTTGCTTGGTCTGTTGTCATCATTGATATAAGAAAAAAAAAAAGCAAACCCAATGCAATCCATTCAAATTGAATGAATATATTTGAATGTCTTTCTTTTCTGAGTTGTCTGTAAGCATAAATATTTAAAACAGAAAGCACATAATCTATTAATCTATATATAAAGCTTGTCTCTTATCTGTAGATGTTACATCTTTAAGTACCAGGCAGTGCTGCTGAAACGCGATACTGCTGCTGGACTCAGGCTCAGGCGCCATTCTATTTTAATAAGTGTCATGCATGCTTTGGGGCATATCAAAAATAAGTGACTGTATCTAGGTAAAAACAATCTTGCCTGCAGACCTCCGCGAAATGCTACACTGATTAACCTTAGTGAAATGACAGAAAACACTGGCTGCGTTTATAGGAAGGGTGCAGGGTTTCTGGATTAAGCCAATGTGATTACATGCTTTGTACAGTATATGCTGCTCTATAGTATCCTTTACCTCGTCTACATTGGAAAGACAAACTAAAACATCTGAAATAAAATGATAAGCTAGCTCAAATAAGGATTTTTTTTTGCTTAATAAGCCTCCAAGAAATGTAGCTTAGGCACTACACATATACTGTATATTTCTAAAGCTGGGCATAGACAGGCATATTCCTGCCTGATTCGACAGCCAACAGCCGTGCATGCAATCGGTCAGCAGGCTGTCGGCAGAGAATCGGATGTGCCCACCTGGTCAGATTGACCAGGAATCTGATGCATGTCGGAAACACACGGTGATCCGACATGCCGGTAAATTCCAGCACTATCGGCCGTGTATGATGACGCCATCACAGCCAGTCAGTCGGCTGAGCAGTCGACGGAAAAACAACCTGTCTATGCCCAGCTTAAATGATTTATTAAAACTTTCAAAATATGAATAAATCACACTGGTAAAGCTTTCAAGTTTTTTTGCCAGTGTGGTATCTTGACTATATATATTGTGGAAGACACCAGGTAAGGGTCCTGGATGGCAGATTTGTCTCCTTATTTTATAGACTGTGGTCCTCAGTGTATTCCCTAAACAGTGGAGTCTGTGGACCTTCCCACTCCACCCGGCATAGCTCCAGGATTTTCTGTTAGCTTTCAGGCAGATAGGAACTCTGTCTAAAAAATGCTCAGGTGATCAGAGAGGGTATGGGCTGTGGTAGTAGTGATCAGAAGTCTTAAACCCCCATACACATTTAGATTGTGACCCAATCTTTTGGCCGATCAACGTCATAACGTGCGGTCAATTGGACCAAAAATCGGATCACAATCAGCCGGGCACCCTTCGTGACAGCGGCCGGAGCAGCTAGGGGGACCCGACGGACATATGCTGGGACACAGAGGCTGCTAGGTCACTGAGGCTGTCAGTGAGCTATCAGTCTCTGCTCACTGTAACAGCAGGAAGGGAGAGGGAGGAGCTGCTAGCTCCCCACTTCCCCCCCCCCCCGCTCAATAGCTTGCTTTTAGAGAGCCACTGCAGCTGCAGACAGGTTCTGTGTCCTCAGCCCAGATCCCCGACGGAGCTGAGGAGACATACTTTTACTTTACTTGTCCCCGTCCAAAGTGTGAAACTGATCTAAGAATTACGGACATGTCCGTAATGGCTTAGATCATTTTAGTGGCAGATTTCGGCTCACTGGCGCGAGCGCACACGGCAGTCAATCAGACAAAAATCTTTTGAAATCTAAGTGTAAGTGTATGAGGGCTTTACTCTCTAGAGAAGACTACTCCTGTGGAAAGCCTAGGAGGGCTGGCAGAGCCTTTCAAAATACAAGCGTTCACGTTGTGGTACAATATTGTACTTACTGTATTTTTTGCCTTATAAGACCCCCCCCTTTTTATTTTTTGTGGGGGGGGGGGACTGTGTGTGCCTCTATGTGTGCCTCTATGTCAAATGCACGATCACCTGCAGCTGAAAGACTATTCGTCTGCAGGTGGTCGCGCATTCTGTGTGCCCTCTGCCTCCCTGGCCAAGGACTGAGCTTGGCTGGTGGAGGCAGAAGCTCTCAAACATTCTCTCTCTGATTCTCCAGCACCCCGGCATACGTGACGGGAATTGTGTCTATGTCTGTTCTGGCAACATGGAACAGAAATCTGCTCAGCTTGGACAGCGCTGACAAGCTGTTTGCTCAAACTGACAAACAGGTTCTGGCTCCACCTACCTCTACAGATCAGTGCCAAAGACATCTGCAGAGAGTTCTGACTGGCAGAGTCTGTTTTCTTAAAATAATTTTTTGCCTCCAGTTGATAGTCTTATCGGACCATAAGACGCACTTTTTCACCCCCAAAATTGGGGGGGGGGGTGCCTGCGTCTTATGGTCTGAATGTGCAACCACTGGCGGCCGGAGGAGAGCTGAGGAGGAGAGCTGCGGCAGCTGTCATTTCCGATGTTCGGCTCTTCCATCTAAATGCCGCATCCCCTGCATCCCCACCAACGAGAACACAGAGGAGAGCTGTGCGCTGTGTTCAGTTCGGCTATGGATGGCTCGGCCGGGGTGCAGGGGATGCAGAAATCCTGGGCTGAACACAGAACACTGAACAGATCAGTGTAGTGTGACGTGTTGTGCTGAGAGTGTACTGCTGCTAGTGACACCTGTGGCTGAATTGAATATTGCATCCATTAAATTCATTGCATTATCCCAATTGATGTGAAAACGTATTAAATCTTTTTTTTCTGGATTTTCTGCCCTAAAAACTGGGTGTGTCTTATGGTCCGGTGCGTCTTATAGTCCGAAAAATACGGTAATTAATCAAACCAAGAATTTATAGAAAGAAAGGGCAAAAATCTTGGACATGTTTTTACTGAAGCTCATTGCTGTCCATTTCGTGGTAACTATGTCTCAGTGATCTCAAAGTTCTTGATATAGCAACTTTAACCAACAGTAAAGTTAGCCATGGACGTGCAGATTCTCCCTTGAGAGATTGACTGCAGCATGATGATGTCATCACATTGCAGTCCTCCCCTCCACCCAGAGTAATGGGATCGACCAGGAATTTACATGTCAGAACACCGTGCGATCTGACTTGCGTGAGGATCCTGGTCGATCTGTCCAGGTGGGCCCACACAATTTGAGGCCGAGTGGCCACCGGGTCAATCCGCCGAAAAATCTAGTGGAAATCGACCCGTGTATGGCTTCCTTAAGGATCTAAAGCAGGAAACATTGGTGTAGAAAAGGGAACACTTCTGTTTTAGGAAATGTTAGGCCTGGTTCAGAACTCTTTGTTTTTACCTGGGTTGGGCAACGCATGTTGAGCATATCCAAAAGGTAAACTTGATATCTATGCACATAAGGGAATAGGCATGAACCAGGTCTAAGGTTAAGCCCTGTGCCAAAAAATATCCTCCAAGTTGTCTCTTAAATTACAAAAATGAACAACAAAAATCTTGAACAACCTTTGTATACTGATGCAGGATGCTCTGATATTTCCTGAAAGTACAATACTGGCCCATCCCACCAAGAATGATCTAGCTACATGACCCAAACAAAAAAGGACAGCGACCCATTGGTGTCATTACATAAGATTAGAAGGGGAAAGAAAAAAAGCATGGGGTCTTAACAGTTTTTTGTTCCCAAGAAAGAGAAAAACCTTTTCTTGTTTGTATGTTCTCCCCGTACCTGTCTCCCATACGCCTCCACCATGTCCCAAAGGCATGCTGGTAGGTTAATTGGCGTCACTGCCAAAAAATTTCAGTTACACATGACATATGGCATTTATACATATAGATTGTAGAGACTTTAGATTTTAAGATGAGTGATATGTTGGTTCTTTAGAAATATAAGTTAACTATAAAGTAGGAATCCAAAAACTTCCTACTGGTCCACAAAGTTTTTCTCATGGTGGAATTTATATAGTCAGTAAATCTGCCTACAGGCTGTACTGGATCCATTCCAGTTCTCACCAGTAGAACTCTATGCAGAGCCTAGTGACTATTGGAAAGCCCTCTAGGCTGGAATTATAAATACCTTAATAAGCAGCATTATCAGACCCTGCAGATATCTGTGTGTGCTGGCTGCCTGCAAATATCACTGTATTCTGATGGCACAACAGCACTTTGAACTCTGCTGATTAAAAGTAAAGCCGTCATTTAAAGCAATTGTGACAATTAATCAACTGCCTACCCGCATACAACAAGACAGCATTGCCCAATAAAATCAAGGCACATTAAAGTACCTGACGCTGCAAATGAATGAAATTGTGCGATAGCAAACATGTTATTGCCTGCAGCATTGTGTACTGCTAAACAAGAAGAAGTTGAGTGTTTCCAATATATATTTTTACATTACAATGTAATTCAAGTGAAATATTTACCATATTCTGCTATCTAGGAAACATTCTAAGAATGTTTCTGTATAATTGGGTGTGTATATAAATAATGCATGTCTTTGCATGATTGGTGTGTGTGAAAAAGGGAGTTGTATTTCAAAAAAAGTTTGAGGGCCATTTCCCACTAGCCACGCTGTGGCAATGGTGAATATATTTTACCGTAACATAATACTACCACATGTGTTACTTTAACAAAAGCCTGTATTTCCGCATTGTGCTGGCCATCTTTCTGATTCTGTGGAGTTTGAATGGGGAGGGTTGCCCAATAATGTTCCCATATAGAAAAGGGGGGCCCTGCAAGAAAAGTTTCGGAACCAGTGGATTACACTGTGTTGATGTTAGATTGCATATTTATGAAATATTGCAATTGTCGAATATGTAATATTCGTCGAATATATTTGAATTGCGAATATTCACACTCAACACTAGTTCTGACCTCTTCAACCCCTGGGTTCAATGTTTATTGGTTGGGACAGGATAACACAAAAGAATTAAAAAGGCCTAGTGTCCACTGGGTCAGGCATGGAGATTTGGATATATGGCAGACAGGGCCCATTGTTTACAATGGGGTAATTCCACAGGCGGGTCATAGCCAGCAACACACTGTGGCGTGGCAATAACCATGCAAGGCTCTGGGACAATTGCACAGCTGTTGAAAAGTACACATACAAATCATGCATGTTTTTACACGTTACATGTTAAAAAAGGCCTTTTACATGTCAATGAGGCCCATTGGACACTAGCCCTAAGGCCATATGGCAACTGCGCCTTTCTCCTCATGTTGGACGTGCGTCTAACACAGGGTAAAATATGCAGACAGGACACTTTCCATTCTAATAATTGGGTCAGTGTCCATTTGTCACGTTTCCATAGACGAGCACCTGTCTCTTGGGGTTCCTTGCTGGCCATGCGGCGGTAACATGTTCTGCACTGCGGGCAAGCCACCCACAACTCGACGCATACACTTACAGTGTCTTTAGCACAAAGTAGATATATACCTAGCAAGTGGAAGATGCTAACAAAGGGGAATTTTCAAGAGGTCCATCATAAAGAATGCGGATCATGTACCATGGCAATTGGTAAATATAATTTAAGCCCTTTAAATTACTGCTCATCTTATCCATGTGATACGTTATCATATTTTGGAAAGCCATCATGAGATCCCAAAGCTGTGGCCAATGATTAGTGATGGAAGAACATCAGCTGTGGCTGTTCGTGAACAGGCAAATCAAACTTATGCAAATACCCTCCGTTCGCATGTTCACAGCGAACCTCTATGGACTTAAATAGAAGGTGACCATCTCAAACCTTCAGGTCATATTTGTAGCCAAAATACCAATAAAAAAGTGTCAAAAGGGTGCAATCACTGGGACAGTGTCATGCCAGAGGGGTATCAATGGCTAAACTTCCCCCCAAAAATACAGATTTTTTCTGGATTACAGATTTTGCCAAAACTTAGCTGGAGTAGTCTTCCAGCCTGACAGTACCTTCTGCAGCACATTTATTCAGATCTCTCTGCAATGTCCTGCTTTAGTTTGTGAAGTGAACTACAACTACCAGCACACCTCAGCTCAGGATTATAACACAGAGCACAGGTCCCATAATACAGCATACCCCACCCCCAGAAAAGGACTTTTGTTGCTCAGTTATGATGAACTGCTTGTTGCAGAACACCTTAGCTATAGCTACAGATTACTGGGTGGAGTATACTAGCAAAGTAGCTAAGCCATCCCTCAATCTGCAGCAGCTCTCCCTATCTATCTAGTACTGCAGACACATGATAAATGTAATATACAGTAATATATCAATTGCCCTGGTCCGGGATTCTACCCAATATCAAGTGCCACACCCTTAAAGTTAGAAAAAATATTATGTAATAAGGCAGCAGATAGGGTTCTTAAGGCACTAGGTTTACAGAAATCAAAATTAGAATAAAATGTATACTTTATTTACAACTTGACAAAACCCCAAACATGGGTACAATACAGAGTATATAAAAATGTAACAATATACATGAACACCAGGGGTGAATTAATCACCACTCCAATACATGTACAATTACCATTGACACATTATAATGCAACCTCTATACTCTCTTCCTTTCAACATGTTTCGACCCTACGGGCTTCTTCAGGAAAGGTCTGAAGGGGGTATGGTGTAGATGTTCTAAAAGTGAACAACATAGTAAATAAATAGGCAGTTCTAATCATAGCTTTCTATATATATGTTTTTTTCTTTGTGTGTAATCTTATGGGCCAAGCAAGGCTTCTCATTGGGGAAGATAGCAATGGCTCATATATATTTAAAAGAGTATTATCTTAATGGGAGATGTATTGTCAGGATCCTGGGCCATCCCGTCTTGCGGGGTCAGCCCCACCAGCGCTAGTCCCCCCTGGCCCCGTACCTCTGGCTGTTGCTGGTGACGTGTCCACTGGGGTTGGTTCTGGGGACACTCGGGATCCATCAGGGGTATCTCCTGCTCCCTCCACGGTGGAGCCACGGGCGGGTGCTGTGCGCGTGCCCGCGCATGCGCGCGCCCTCACCAGAGTTTTAAAGGACTGGTAGGGGGAGTGTTCCTGGGTGTCCGTCCCTCCTTCCTGGGCGGCCCCGGGAGGACACTCCCTATATAAGCCTGCCAGTCCTTACACCCAGTGCTGGTGAATTACAGCTTCCTTCGCTCATTCCTGACTATCCGCATTGTCTGCCGCCTGCCACGACCAACGCCTGTCTCACGTTTATGCTTCGAACGCCGCCTGCCCCGACCAACGCCTGTCTCACGGATACGTTTTGAACGCCGCCTGTCTCGACCTACGCTATGGACTCTGACTATTCTACAACCTTCCCCCTTAAAGGGACACTCATTGGGGCACCTGCCCGCACCTTCCTGGGGGGGTTTACCAGGGAAGCAGGACCTAGCCACCCGAGTGCGGGAAAAGACAACAGGGTCCCCTCAAGGGATTCCTGCCTATCTCCCGCTAGGGGGGCTCTGGGTGAAGACCCTTGGGTGGCTTAGACTCCCTGCTCCTGGTACCACCGCGTCAACCCAGGATCTGCGGCATAACATGTATAGTCCTGTTGAAAAATGTAGTCTTATTAAAAATGGAAAAAGAACCTACCCTGTTCACTGGTCTTGACTTGGTCTGAACTTGAGGTCCCAAAGGATCCCAGTGGCCTGGTTTCCTTTGGTCGTTGAATGGGTGAACCGCAAGTCCAGCAGTAAGAGGAAAGACAAGGCTAGGAAAAAAGAAAATCGGTACCTAAATTATGCACCGTGTAGTACTAACAACCCAAGAAGTGTGTGAATTGTGCGAGATGAGTCCAAAATGAATCCATTAAAAAGTGAGAGACATAGACAGACACCCCAAACATGAAACAATGAGGAAAAAAGAGGGGAGAAAGGGAAGAGTGTAAAAAGAGAGAGAGAGCCCACCCAAAGGAATATGAATGAATACCCATACAGGGAGTGCAGAATTATAAGGCAAGTGGTATTTTTGAGGAATAATTTGATTATTGAACAACAACCATGTTCTCAATGA
>CM070036.1:134834168-134846678 GCA_036250615.1 Ptychadena robeensis | reverse complement strand
AAATAGTCATCAGGTATATAGATAGTGGTGTGGGCATCCGTCCGTTGGAAGAAGGTGCATTTCAATTGGTGGACCTAAAATCCCTATACCCCGTCTATACGGGGAACAATTACTGGCCTTCAGGGGGTATTCTCCTCCTAAGACCCATCCTTCTTTAAATATATATAGTTTGGGATGGTGTCCACTGCTTACCCGGACTCAGTGATATTCTCTATATAAATGTCAACTATAAAGAAAATCCTGTGGCTTCAAATACAAAGCTTCAAATTCAAGTACATTATATTATAAAAAGACTTATTAAATATATTTAAAACATTTAAAAAAAAATCTTTTAATCAAAAGGCTTTACTTACATGTTAAAGTCAAAAAGTTGACTAATTAGAGAGAAAACCTGAAATGCAATCAAATTACAGGCTGATCATTGCTTTTCAAAGCCGACCAAGATCAAACCGAAGTGTTAAGTATACAAGTAAACAATGAACCACCAATATTTGCCTTTGAACTTGTTTTCTTTTACAGTATTGAGTTACAAATCAGCCTCGATTCACCTGGACAAACATCCTAGGGCCACAGAATGCTACAAGTTTTTCGAGTAAACATTACAAGTACAGGAAAACCACAAACAAGACTTTTACATTTAATAGCTCACAATTCTCAAATGTTAAAAAAAATTTTTACGGAGCTGGTAGACAAGGATACATGTGCACAGGAGACTGTCAATTGGCTGTTTTGATTGTTAATCCCGCAAGAAAACAGCGAGATGTTAACAAACATTCTCTTCTCCATAGTTTATTGTACGTATAGCCCAGGGTGGGCAAACTTCTTAGGACACAATGAGTTCTTACATTTGACAGAGAGGCTGAATCCAGAGCAAATAGATGGAGGGTTTTTTTAACAGTTGCATAGTACACACTGGACTTCAGACGTGCTGCATTAGGGCTTCCCATACAAGTTCATAGGAAACGCTCCAGCTTTGCATAAAAAATGTGTGGTGTACTGTGTAACGCATGAACACTCTGTATCACAGCGGACGCAATTTCAATGGAAACCTGTCTACCATGTAGAAACACAAAGTGTTTACAGGTACTAGAGCAGGGGTGGGAAAACTTTTTGACTTACAGGCCACATTGGCTTCTTACATTTGATAAAGTGGCCGGACCAAGGGCCTTGTAATGCCCAACTCACCATAGGTGTGCCAATTCCATGCATCACTAACAATAGCTGTGATGTGTAATAGGCGACATGTGACAGGGACGTTGTTATCTTTTAACATTTTCTGCACTTCAAAAAAAATGCTTGTACATTGCAATGAGCCAATATAATTTCTAATGGTTTCCTGTTGTCACTATGAGGATGCGCCCACATCACATGATCACTACTGCAACTTAAGGCAGAGACTTACAGAGATGTTCTTCATAACAGTAAAAATACAGTGGTTTTGTAAAGGATCAGAATCTTACTTGCTCCTCTCTGCTCTTTAATTCTATTTTGTGGTCACCTTGGCACCTCAGCACTCATACAGATTTTTAATCTGGCCCATAATTACATAACCACGCCACTGCTTCATCCCCATGTCGATGTGCAGACACCATTGCAGTAAACAAGTAGAGAGGAGTGAAGCATGGCACAGATTAAAACCCTGAACAGGCCATACATAAGGCCTATAGGCCTTAGTTTGCCTATGACTTGTCTAGACATATAAACATTAACATATTTTTGTTAATAATGTTTAGTTCTCACATTTGCCAACATTGATTTGGTGCAAAAGCCAAGTTGACCCTTAAAGAATATGGATCACTATTGTCCTGCAGCTGACAGATAGGAATGTAACCAACCTCAGCTTAAGGACTTTGTTGAAACATCTTATGGAACCCTAGTTGAGTGTATGTAAACCAAAATAATAAATGTTTCTCATTTAGTTCCTTGTTGTCTTGTAATATTTCTGGGATGTTACACTAAATACAAATTAATGGTGCACTTCTCTTGTGCTCTTATCAATATATTGTTCTGATAAAAAACGTATAAACTACTTGATATCTGTCTTTGGATGAAATCAATAGCAACTGTATATCATCAATGTTGGTCCCCTGTTGGGTCCATTGGAAACAATTGCAGCAGCAGCAGATCCACTGGTTGTTTATTCATAGTTTTTTATATTTGGATTTACTTGGAACTACTTGATTTGGACAAGTAAGTGGTCCAACTTTGACCAGGACCATATAATAGTGGACTAGCCAACTTCTCAGTAATGGCATAACTTCATATGTATATATATTCATATGTTGTGCTATATATTTTGATATAGTTATTAAATAATATCTAATACTTTATAGAGATAAATCTCTGAAGAATAGACATGGTCAAATTCTTTTAAATTTTTTTTACCATTTCAACAATTTTGAGTTAATTGCAAAGCCCCAAGGCATGATATCATCACCAAACATCATCATCAAGTCAAAATTTTGAAAATTAAAATTTCGACTTTGACTTTGGACTTAATTTATGCAAAAACTACAAATGTTAGCAACACTTTTTTCGCACAACCCTTCTCTACATCTACAGCAATTTTAGTGACTATACCATGTTCAGGGGCTTTGCATTTAGCACACAAATTCGACCATCTCTACTGAAGAAGCCCAATGGTTTGTCAACCAAGAAAGCGTGTCACTTCAAATAAATTATCTGCCAGTGAAAATACATAGTTATTAGGAACTATTAAATTTTTTTTATTATTTTAAATATGCTTTTAATTTGTATATATCAGTCAGGTTTGCTTTACATTTTGGCTGAGTGTATTAGATGCCTTTAATGCCCCCTCTGTGTGACAACTACCACCCATTCTAAGAGAAGAAAGAGTAAAAATGGTATAAGTAATAAATTGTTCTGAGCTATATCTGAAGGTAACCAATTCCACATGTTATTATATAGAGAAAAGGGTAAAGACCCTACTTTATTTATGTTGTCCAGATACAGGAAAAAGCTTAGCTATAAACATTGTACATTATATATAAAATGTGGACAAGAAAATAAGCTCAAATTTAGCTTCCTCTAAATAAAAATGAATAATGAACTGAGAATACCAAAAAAGATATACAAATCATTTACTGTAAAGACAATCTTTATTGTTCTGTGTTAAAATGTGGAAATGTTATGCAGAGAAATGTTAAAACGCATTATTTCTAGACCTTCAGATATTCATCCACTTGGAAAATAGTTGTGAAATTACGAGAAGTACTGTTTTTTTCATACTGTGTGCTTTCCAAAGCTATAATTTCCATGCTATTCTAAGGGTCTAAAACAAGTATTAGGTCTGTGACAACATGTCCCAAAACAGTTTTATGTTCTCATCTCAGGTGTCCATCAGAATGAAAACATGCCGTTCTTATGTATGTCAATAACCTGCCCAATAACATTCCTGACATTTTAACAAAATAAGGATAACATCACATTTTTTACTGAATGGAACATTGAGTAACCTCACTGTACCTCCCAGCTCTGTCATGGACAAAGCTATATTTCACAAAGGGAAGAGCATGTGAGAAAATGAGAATGTAGAGTAAACCAATATATTTAATGTTGTACTCAGCTAATTTGCACCCAAATATAGTTGTAATGTAGGGAGAAAAATAACGAGAAAACACCCTATTACGGAGAGGGACAGCAATAAAAACATATTTCATCCTCCTCTTATACTAGAACATTTGTTTATTTGTTCTGTGTTTGGGATTGCCATTTTATCTTCTTATTTCCTGTTCTGTTGGACACCAACCAGACAGAAATTGATGTGAAAACAAAAACATTCAGCCAAAAAAAAAAAAAAAGCTTCTATCGCTCACTCTTGGTCTGAAGATAGAAGGAAAGTTATGCCTGGAGCTTAGCTTTACAGTAAGGGCTCATTCACATGATTGTCTTGAAAACCTGCGCTTCCAGCGATTGGATGAACAAAAAGCACAGCAGCACAGGGACTGCAACATAAGGTGTTCCCTGTATATTTTTGAGCGTTCCCCTCCCAAGAGCCTGCACACCTTGCGCAAGTGCCCATATAGCAGGATGGGCAAGTGATTTCCAGGCTGGTGACAATCCGCAGCAGCTGGAAACTGTGTGAATAAACCCGAAAGATCACTCCTTGAAGTCAAAACAACAAACACCTTTATAAAGTGCATCATTATCATATAATAACAGGCAACAGGCAGTACATACTTATAGTTTAGGGCTGAACTATAACTTTAAGTACTGCATATCATGATTTGAGCAAGCTCTTTTTGGAACTTCTCCAAAGAGGTATTGTAATGATCAAAAATCAGATTAGGGAGAGTGTTCCCATCTTGGGTAATAAACCCTGCCCTACTCTGATCTCATAACAAGGACAGAAAAGCAATCCCCCCACCAAATTATCATTAGTAATGATAGTCAACCTGCAGTTGCTATATAGTTTGCTAAGAGCAATGCCATTTGTCTTGGTGGTTGAGGAGTAGGAATGAGGTATGCATTCACCCATCTATGAGTGAGGGTAATCTTGTGCATGTTTACCTTGGCAATCACTTTTTAGCTGGTCACCCAATAGGCCAACATTGTGTGTTCTGCCTGAGCAGCATAGGCAATATTAGTATCCGCAAGATATCACAATTTTTTTGCCTAATATTTGCAATAAATCTTCAGTCATTAGTACCTTCATTACATAAATCTGCATATTGCGACTGTAATGCACGGTAGTTCTGGGTACTCTACTGATCTTGAATAATTAAGAATATTTGTGGCTGTGAAGATATAGCACTATATTTGAGATGTTCACCAAGTGCAGATATTTGCAATACAATTTCACTATTAGAATATTCGCATCAACACTATGTGTCCTAACAACCAAATGGAGTTACAGTGGGTCTGTGTTGGTCCCATATGTATATAGTGGGCAACATCATGTCCTGGATGCCAATAAGGTTGTACACCACAGTAGGCAATTTAGTGATACCTTTAGTCCTTATGACCTGCTTTGAGCTGATAAAGCCAGAGAAAAAGCAATACTGGTTTTAGGTATTTTTGGTTTAGAATCAAGTTGTTTTGATGACTTAAGGTGGCTTTACATGTGAAGAAGAACAAACTATTTTTTGATTGATTGAATAAAAATCTAGAATGGCCAACTTGTTAGATGGATACATTTTGTTTGACCTCAAACAAAAAAATAGCTCAAAAGGTCATTGAACATGTTGGTAAATTTGTATCTATTGTTGTAATTTTGAATGTATTTTAATTAGATATCGCTGATTGAAAAACAAAAAATCTAATGTTACATTCCATAAATGAACTAACTATGTTCGACAACGACATCAAACAAAAAATCTAATTTGCAGTTGATTGAAGAAAAAATCGACACGTGTAAACTCACCTTTACATCAGCCAATTTTGTTTGACCTCAAACAAAAAATAGCTCGAAAGCTCATCGAACATGTTGGTATACTTTAATCTGACATAATTTCGAATGTACTGTATTTTCATTCGATATTGAAAAAAATCTACATGTGTAAACCCACTTTTACATCAGCCAACCATTTGTTTACCCGGTATATGTCTATCAATATTATCTGTGCAGTGTCTTCCTCATAAGTCAAAAAATATATCCTTCCTATGAGATAAATGGCATGTATTCTTTATATATTACTCATTTAGGAGGGTCTGGTTTGGGGGAAGCTGTGGAAGATATATGGCCTCAAAGGAGAGGGGGGTGCTACCCCAGTCACAGCAAATCAATCACCAAAGAAAAAAAAATATCTTTCATAAGTCTGTGAAATTGCAACCAATTGCAGATTCGTACATGAGTCCAATTTACAATCAAAGGTTCTTCCAAACAAACAAGTTACAGTTGGATAACATTACAAAGCTGTTTTTCTAACTCCATAAATTGTTTATTTTTCTTGAAATCTTCTATCCCAATGCTCAGTTTGTATTCCATTAAATGAGTCAGTAAAGCTTTTCGAAGGGGGAGGGGGGTGGCGTGCATTTCAAATGAAAATTCAGCTTGTACCTTGAAGCTACAAAGTCTCATTTCATTGTAAGAAAAGGATATTCCTCTGACTCTTAAATCCTGGAAATAAGATGTTGAAGGAAAAGAGGCTTTTTATTTTTGCATATAATACACAACTTATTTCCATAACAGCGTATGTATTTTACACTTTATTTATGGCTAAATATTTTTTTTACAGATCTGAATGCCGTTGAAAAAGAAATTAATTTTGTGAGCATATTGCAAAACACACTTGGCTCTCAGTGCCTGCAAGCTATTTTACTGGATGTCTTATTTCAAGGATATAAAGACAGACTGTGCCATAAAAGCATTAAACATTATATCTAACATAAATAACGCACTATGTGAAAGCAATGTGGCAAAATGGAACTAATAAAATGTGTCGCTCTTGATTTGTGGCTGAGAAGTGAGAAGAGGGAGAAGCGGGTTGCAGAGCTGCAGACATGAGTATTACCAAGATCTAGAATCACATGGTGCAAAGATAAATTGAGGACTGGTAATTTGGCAATTTTGATTTTTTTTCAGGTGGGCCAGTAAAAGTGAATAGTGACTGACACTAACACCAATATCCACTTTGCTAACATCATATAGGGTACCAAAATGGTCCAGCATCCAAAGGTAATGCCTGCATAGAGATGGTGGAATTTTGGGGGGGGAATTTAGACTGGTTCACTTAATTGTAAAACCCCTAAAAATGATATCATCATCAAAATGTAGAAGGGTTGTGGGAACATTACAAACAAATAGTACTATTGGTCTAGCACATGAAGTTCAGAGCAAATATATGCAATAGCCTTTTTTCTTTTCAATGTTCTCAAAACCCTTCTCTATGTCTCCAGCAATTTTAGTGATGACACCAATTTCGAAGGCCTTGCAATTATCTCTTTTTGTGACCATCTCTACAGCATCACAGCTATATTGTTCCACGGACAATGAACAAAAATGTAGGCAACTCATTTTCTGGTATTTTGAAAGGTTTCAACCAGAAGGGGCATAAGGTCACTATACATGTTACAATCAACTTGAACGTAATCAGATCTATGTAATATAAGGGCTTTCAAAGCTATCAAATCAACCTATATTCAGTCAGGCATGCTTTTAGGCTACAAGGTAGATCTAAAGGAAATTGAGAAATTTAAATGTGTGGGGTAACAGACAACTTTACTACTAGGTTCTTATTAGAGTTGATACCAGAGATCTATGGGGTTTTTTATGGCTTCTATTTGCAATCAATGTCAAGCATACCACATCCATGGTCCCTATGCTTACATGTATGTGCTGTTATGAATAAAGTTTCTTGGACTTTTTAACTACGTGCAAGTGCGGGATCTGGGGGGCATGCAAAAGTATTCCGGGGGGGAAGGGCGCAGCTAGGGACAAGCAGAAAGTCAACCATGAAGGAACTAACTGCAGAAAGTAATGCATGTAATGTGTGTGTTTGTCTCTATGTTAATGATCAATGTCTCTGTATGATTGGTGTAAAAAAAAATAACTTGTATAAGTATTGTATTAATAGTAATAATATATGTTAATTATCAATGTATCTGTATAATTTTTTTTAGGAATTTAGCACTTTTAGGAATGCCTGTCTCTTATGACCCTCCCAGGTCTTAGTGATTCTTTCCAATGACTTCATGATTTTAGTCTCTCTTGCAGTAGTGTGTGGTAAGAAGGATGAATTGTTGAGATCTGTGAGGTATTCAAGAGATTTACATTCCCAATAGACAGTTTCAGAACAGAGTTTTGCCTGCAATATAAAAATTCTAAGTTAATGTCTAAAGCTAGCCATACACGGCACGGATTCCCTGGCTGATCGATTCAGCACCCGATGGATTCTGGCGATTCCGCCGGCATCCACAGGTGAGAACGATTAGCCAATTAGGGAATCCGATCGTGGCAGCCCACCTTGTACGGCCGGATCCGGGAGGGATACGTGTCCGATGGATCGCCTCCCTGACCGCAACGCCCCCTGATCAGAGCAGAATCGGACCCGAAAAGACCAACAGGTTGGTTCTTCCTCGGATCCGATTCTGTGCCCCCGATCCATCGGACGCGATCGGACGGGCAAGGTGGGCTGCAGGGGATTCCGGCACGATGGATCCACGTGCACGCGCCCGGAATCCATCGCGCCAGAATCCGGCACGAATCCGTGCCGTGTATGGCAGCCTTAAGTCAGGAAATAGGTTGTTATCATTTTGCCCATTCTTGTTACATGGAATTAATTTAATTTATCTTTGAACAGAATTGACAACTAAAGGACTAGCAAATCTGGTAGAACAAAGTATACTAGCTGTTAAAATCCAACATGGCCAATTGACAAGGAACAGTTTGGCATGAATGCCTGCGATGTTCTTAAGGGGAAGGCATAAAATTCCTGTAGCTCACTGAAGATTGACTGATGATCTTATGTTTTATCCTTTTACTTTCTTAAGGCCCCCCTATACCTTACAATCTTTACATACAATTTCTCTACAATCAACTTTTGTTCTACCACAACCATGTAATATGAGAACCTTTCTAATCCTTCCAATCACTATGTTTTCGATCAGGGAGGCCCCTATACTACACAGTTGTTGGTAGAGCTAATGGAAATTGTATGGATCGATATTAAGGTGTATGGGGGGCTTTTAAGTAGAACAGCAAACAGTGATACAAAATAGAAATATCTATGACATGTAGACAAGTGACAGGTACTTGTTTATATATACTATACTTCAAATGCATTACAGTATTTTCACTAGTCAAGTAAATTTACTATATGAGGCTTCGTTCACATGGGTGGTTGGAACTGTATAATTTCTGATTGCCCAATCGCATGTGGTTATTGCCATGTATCGTTTAGTGGTTTTCGAGCGGTTGCCCATGGGACATAGGTAAAGTTTTCTGTGAGTAGCAACTGCCTGCATAATATGTGCACTCTCTTCTCACAGTGGTTGCGGTTTAATGGTGGCTGCCAATTTTAAAGCTGCCTTGAAACCAACTGTATAGATAACCAAAGACAATAGCAGTTACATAATAATTCTAGGGCCTTTCAAAACTATCCAATCAATCTGTATAAAATCATTAAGGCCTCTGTATTACGTGGTTGTTGGTCAGAAATAAAACAGACAGATTGAAAAGTGTGTGGTTGGAGCGTGAGGCTGGGCCAGGATGACCCAGGGTGGGCAAGTGTAAAAGAAGAACACGTGGGTTATCTCTAAAAAGTTTTATGTTTCAGCTGTTATTTTCATTTTACTTTGCTGTTTATTTTTATTATTGCTGATGTTCTGCTTTAGCCATGCAAGAAAAATAAAGAACCACACAAAAGAACCTTGACTTGACATGTACCCGCCCTTCTTCATTCCCAGCATGCCAGTCATCCTTGTGCTCAACCAGCAAACTGGAAAGAAATGTGGTATGTTAACTTTTATATGATTTATGCCATTTTTCACTGTGACCATTCTGTGGGTATCTATTTGTAGAGCTGCTTCCAGACAACAAATTGCAGTGTTTTTCGTTGGCTAATCAGTGACCTAATACATGGAATGTAACTCTCTGCATGAAACACATACTTGAGGGATCTTGAGTCTGAGACAAGTATGTGACAGGAATTCTAAACTCTAGCTTTCAAACTAAAGAGAGCAGTCATTAAAATAAAAGAAAGACATTCATTCTGTATATATATGACTTTAGTGGAAGAACCTGAATGTAGAGAACACAAGGCAGAGAAACATTTCATAGAGCCAAGGCACCACCTGGACAGAACATAAAGAGAACTTGTGTTATTAGCAAATTCTGGTTGACTTGTTTTATCACCACATCCCATAAAACCCAACTGGAGCCATATCTGAAAATCACAAGGGCCCAAAGGAAAGGTTTCATGAAAGAATCTGAGTAGTCCCTCATGCACCCCTATGAGAATGCTTTTAGCGTGTGCGAGCTTCATATAAATGTATGTTTAAGCAGACCTACCATTTAAAAAATCAGTGAGATGCCATTGTAGATGTCATTGTAAAGAAAGCAAACTTGACTAGCACACATATTTATTTTATTTCTCTGACATATGATGATAATAGTGAAGCTCACAATGTATTCTGCTACTTTTCTCTCCAGAAGTATACCATCATTTTTATTCACACATCATGCAAGGTCAGCCTGTACTTCCTATACTGATATACTGGCTAAGAGATAACACCCTTATGTAAATCATGTTGTCTTCACAATACTCAAAAAGCCTCACTGACTGTGTCTGTCCATCACAGCCCACCTAATGATTAGTGTTGAGCATGAATATTCGAATAGCAAATTTTTTTTGCAAATATCGGCACTTCACAAGAATTCCAGAGGATCGCAAATATAGTGCTATATCTTTGTAATCGCGAATATTTGGGTAAATCTTCCTGATTGCTCAGCAAACGCTAGTTCGATGTCGCTGTGACATTGCGATCACAATATTCACATGTAAAAGTGCCAATATTCCCAAAAAGTAAACAGGAGATCTCAAATTTTCTAATTTACTTAGAATATTTAGGGAATTATTTGCAAATGTTGTAAATTTGAATATTGCCATGGATGTTGCATCCTTATCACTATGGATGACCACAGGGAATGCCCATAATAGAGACCCACAATAAACAATTTTGCAGTTGGATAAGTAGTCAGTACTAAGAAAAAGGTGAGGAGTTGGCTTCACTGCGCTAAAATCTCTGCATTCAAAGGAAGTCAATGGGCTATGACACGGCCATCTCCACAGCCCGTCATACCTCCCGAGCCATCCTCCGTCGCAGTTATTAGTGATGGCCGAACTTTTAAAAAAGTCTGACGTCTGCCTGTTTGCAGGCAGATTCAAATTTGAATTGGGAAAATTGGAAGTGACGTCGGTGACATCACTTCCGGTACCTGGAACACATAGTTCCTGGTTCCGATTGCCGGATGTGACGTCCGGTTTTAGAAGCATATTTTTTACTTGAAGACCGAGTTCTCTACCCGCTCTCTAGTGAAAAGACAGTAGACAGTTAGGCCATCACTAGCAGTAATGTTGACATACAGTCAATGGATGCATCCGACTGCCGTATACTAACATACCCGTACATGTTAGGTATATATCAGTCCATTGATTAAAAGGGACTGCGTCATAGGCTGCGCTATTTTGTGCCCCTATACTGCCCTAAGGGATGGGGGGGTCGCGCAGATTGCATGCGCTGACGTCAGTGCATCCAAGCCCATAGTTGAACCAAGCCCTACAGCAAATTAATGACATCATCTCAACTTAAAGACAATATTAACACTTGGAGAGACCTATAATATACCCATTTGATTTTTGAGAGATACCCAATATAGCTTGTATAATGATAACTGCCAGACATTCTAAATACCTGTATAGACAGTCATAGCTATCTATATACTCAGCTTCCTCATTATTTACTGCTGTGCTGAGCCTATCCACTACAACAGCTAAGCTGGCTATAGTGGATCAATATATGATGAATGCACAGAAAACAAATCTGTGCTTTTCAGCTTCAGAGACAGAGATCTGTCTGTACTAATTGTGCAAAGAAATGCATTTAATTTAGAAACATTGTAAATGAGAATATTATGTTACAATCCCATCTAGGCATAGACCAGACTCCCTGTGTTTTTATGGTGGTAATTTCCTTCATCCCTATGCCTATGTGTCTCAATGAATATAAAAAGCTGTAGGACATGATGATGGATCTGTATCTTACAGTAGAATCACTAAAATCTTATGTAATCTTTAACATGTTAATTTTATTGCAAAAAGATATTATAAATCTGCATCGTATACAGGTGATTTACAAACAATATGAATGCCGTCCAAAAGTTCCTGTATTTCAGAAAACCAGTTAAAAGGTAAAACGAATATATGAATTAGACTGCATGCAAAGCAAGAAATGTCAAACCTTTATTTGTTATAGTTTTGATGATTAGAGTCTGACACTTTGAGCCTAAAATATTAAAGCTTTTCACAATTTTTCTTTTTTTTCAAATCTTGATTTTGAGGTAAGCTGTAAGCCATAATCATCAAAATTATAACAAATAAAGACTTGAAATATCTCACTTTGCATGTAATCAGTCTAAGGTCCTGGGGCCGGATTTTCCTTTCTTTTCCAGGCCCTTTGTCACTTTGTTGAAAAGATGCTACCCTCTGCTTGTTCTCTGCAATGAGTGCACATAATGCCTAGAGGTTTCCAAATGTTGCCTTGTAGAAGATGCAGTGGCGTTATCATGACACTGTGGGTACATCCTCATAGTGACAACAGGCAGTCTCCAGGAATTATCTCTACTCATTGCACTGAATTAGCATTTCTTTGTGCAGAAAATGTAAAAATATAACAACGTCCCTGTCACATGTCACCTATTACACATTAGTGATGGCGCGAACCCGGAATTGCACGTTCGCGAACGCGAACTAGCGCAAAAGTTCGCGAACTGGCCATTGACTTCAATGGGAGGCGAATTTAAAAAAACAAAGGGACCCTTTCTGGCCACAA
>CM070036.1:134795861-134834068 GCA_036250615.1 Ptychadena robeensis | reverse complement strand
GGTCTTTTCAGGACTCTGTCCTGACAGCAGACTAAGGGCAATGAGGAAGAGTACACTGTAAAACAATACTGCCTAGCTAATGGTTCCCTATGCAGCGCAGCAGCAGCTCTGATCTGACTCTCTCCTTCTCCAGCAGCATGTGAAATGGCGTCCTCTACTTGCTATGCTATAGGGGGTGGGATGGTCCGTGAGGTGGGGGGTCCTGATTGGCTGGATTATGTCTGCTGACTGTGACTCACAGGGTCAAAGTTTGTGCAATGTAAAAAGATAGGGGGCGGGTCGAACTCGCCATATGTTCGCGAAAATGCGCGAACGCGAACATGCGATGTTCGCCGCGTATAGTATAGTACACTATTACACATCACAGCCATCATAAGTGATGCCGGCAATGCATGTAATTGGCACACATATGGGGTTTGGCCATTATACGCTCCTTTATCAAATTTAAGAAGTGGCCAAAAAATTGTCCACCCCCTGTCTACTTCATATATTAGTTTTACCCTCTGACTTGAATTACTGAAATTCAGGAACTTTTAGACAATATTCAAATTTTTTGCAAATCATCTGTATGGTGAACCTCTCATTCAGGTCATTGTTTCTCTTCACTTCCTGCCCAAAACATGAAGCAAGGTAAGAAAAACTGTTTCAGTTCAGTTTTTATATTCCATTACTTCTGTGTAACGGTGTCCATAGAACAAACTGAGTTTGTGGGCAAAAACTCAAAAGGGGAATGCAAACAAATGCATGACATGACAACAGGACAAAACATGACAGTGAAGCTAATCCCCCAGCAATGTACACAACCCCCCCCCCCCCCCACAAAAAAAACTATATAATGGAACCATAAAGTATAAGAGAGCTTTTTGACCAGTGTCATCAGGGTTGTTTGTTTCAGAGCTGCTTCTCTTCCTATACAAATCAATAAAAATAGATCAGAAATGTATTTTGGTAATTACGCCAGAAGCATCTCACACCGATATGAAAAGCACACTGCATTTGTCCACGGAAGATGATCAACATTGGCCATTTGTTCCATCACAAATGAGCAAACCTCCAATAATAGTTTTTCCGTCCACTTAAACTGAATATGCATGTTAATATTTATTAGCTGTAAATATTGAATTTATAAAGATCTAACTGTCCAGTCCTCTCAGTGATCTATTGTGTAACGAACTTCCACTGCTAATGGGAAGATTATCTAAATATATTAAGTTAATCAAACTTAGTTCTATATTTAACCCAATACATTGAGTGCAGAAAAGTTCCAATTCTGGAAAATGTTATGAAGAGAATACATGACATATAATATTATACCACATATGATCTTTTTTCTAGATGTTGTAATAATAACTGTACATTTTCTTCTAGTTTTATGCATAGCTGTCAAGTTTGAAAACAACAACGTCCCTTCCGGTATACGGATCTTGGTTCTTCCGCTTTCCATGTACCGGAAGTGATGTCAGTGATGTTGATTCCGGTGCCGGGCTTACTTCTCAGCTGATCTAGCAAGGAGAGGGCGTTACTCTCCCTGCTAATGTCCCACCCTGCTTGTGCACATGTAGATATCCATAACATCTATGTATGATTTAATTTACATAAAATATGAATAATATATCAATATTTAATATTTTATGTAAATTAAATCATACAATCGTGCATTAATAGCTGAAATGAATATAGCCATATGGAATCAATGCCATGTATTTGTATATCACATATGTTCCTTCAGACTGATGTATTTGTATATCATGTACCTTTTTTGATTGATGTTATATGGCAAATGGATCCTCATAGAAACCTGTATTGTATTATATTTATAGATTCAAGTTTCTCCCTGAAGAAGCCTCAATGGCGAAACATGTCGGAGGGAATCTATAAACTTTGTCAGCCCAAACCGTAGATATGCCTGATTGATTGACCATGACCGTGTGTCTTTTTATACTGTAATCATATTGTGAGGTCATCCCTATGTTTGTCGAGGCTCTGACCCCACTGTGATTTATATGTATTTTATGATAACTTTTTAGCACAATCAAGCCTTCTTAAAACAGAAGGTATTTACATGGCCCAATCCAACACAAATCCCAAAACTTTAGGTGGAAGCCTTCGTTTTAGGACAGTGGGCGGAGCCATGCACATTATTCCTTTTCGCCCCATCAGCCAAATGCACATCCAGAAACCGCTGGTGTACAGTGCAAATATAGCCTTTTTGGTACAGAGCCATTTATTCCAAACTGCATACAGCTGTTTCACGCTACTTGGCCATCATCAGTGCAGTGCATGGAAACCATGGCTCCATGGTGTGGGGCTTGGAAGCCGAGCAAAGAGAAGGCTATATATATTTGCACTGTACACCAGCGGTTTCTGGATGTGGCGAAAAGGAATAATTTGCATGGCTCCGCCCACTGTCCTAAAACGAAAGCTTCCACCTAAAGTTTTGGGATTCGTGCTGGATTGGGCTGTGTAAATACCTTCTGTTTTAAGAAGGTTTGATTGTGCTATGCACTGCTCGAGTTGAGGGCTTTTTGATTCCTTTCATCCCTTCTCACCATAACCTTCACTGGTACTTCTCTATGATAACTTTTTGATATATTGAATAAATTGATCATTTTATATTCTGGTTTGAGTAAGTGCCCTTAATGCCCCATTCGTTGATTGAAGATTTTTTGTTCTAATCATTCACTGCCCTCCATTGTAGTCTACAGGGGTGTGGCACATGATTACAAATGACCACCTACCCCTCCTCTCTCTCATTCCCTATTTCCTTAAATGTAGATTGTTTTTACAATAAAAAATATCAAGAATGGCCAATGACTTTATTCAAGTTTTGAAACAATCAACTTAACATGCTTTTTAAAGTTGATCCAATGGGAAAATCAAGCTATGTATGCTCACCTTCACTCTTCAAAAAATGCGTCATTTAAATTGCTTGTACCCCAGATAAAATATATACCAAAAAAAATCCAAGGCATAGATCACTCTCTTTTGTTTTCTTATAACCCTTCTCCATGAAGAATGTTATTTTGTTCTGTGTGGCCCTATGACAATTTATAGATACAGCTTCATCATTTCCCTTTTATAAAATTAAGGAAGTACATCCTGACATTTGCATTAGATTAACCATTGTAGCCTGTTTATTGAACGGCCCTATAAATACATTTTACAGCCCATGTGCTAAAAGAGGAGCTTAAAATAAATGCCACCGTATCTGAATTACCCAGAATTATAACATGACCATAATTCTCAACGTTTAAATTGCATGGGAAAATGTGGTGAACGTGTGGGTTTTCCTGCTCTAACACATTGAAGCAGTGATGAAAGTAGATTTCAATGCAGCTGGTGGATGAGAAGCAGATGGGGAACATTTCTGAAATATTCCTAGCCAACCACGAGCAAACACTGAGGGAAATCAGCATCCTTACAGCGGAGTCTCAGAGGAACCAAATGTAATTTGTACACGTAACAGTGTCTTAAATTTCAGATGTTGCTTAGTCGACACAGGCCGCTAGTGCATCCAGGTCACAGAATACGGCTCCGAAATGTGTTTCCTTATGAGAAAGGAAGGCATCCCTCTTCCCTTCCCACAGGCACATAACTCACTGCTGTTTTACATACATTAAATACCATTGTCTGCTGCTGCTTTTTCTCCAGTAAACCAGACTAGATCCTCCTTTGAAAATTCTACCAATGGATCTTCTTTCTGGTCGCACACACAGACATATTAAGTGTTTTTACTGATCATATATCTAGTCGTTAGCCAAACATGTACAGCACAAGAAGCTAAAACATTTAAAATCACTACACAATAGTCATGTAATAAATATAAAGTACGCCATTTTTGTTAACCTTCTATTTGTACAAAATTTTATCAACTCGACATTAGTGTTGAGCGAGAATATTCGAAATTCTAATATATTCCATGAATATCTGACATTCTAGAATTTGGTAATATTTTGTGAATGTGCGCTCGGATATTCGCAATGGCGGATATTCATCATAATATGCTTCAACATTGTTTACCGGCATACATCATACATTTTTTGTGTGCATTGCGAATGGATACGCACAATATGCACAGTGTTCGTACTGGCTAAGATCACATAATGAAGAAGAGAAGCTGTAAAGCTGGTTTGCGAACCTTTGCTCTCCTCCATTTTGAATAACTGGCTAAAATTCTGATCATAAAAAAGGAGGCAGAAGTACTTGCATTCTCCTTTTTATCTGCATGGGTTAAGTCCGCTATTTTCTGTTAAGACAACATTTTAAAACATGTAGGTTAGACTGTTCCCATCCTCCCTGGTTGATTCTTAAAATTAATTTACACAGATATATAACATGAGAATTTTGAATACTGGCCAGGGGCACCCAACGTTTCATAGTGTGAAAGAAAATATGGCAGCAAAATCTCATTGTTAGATAATAAACATAATATTTCAGGTACTTAGGCTAGTCATAGATTTAGATCTAGACTAGAGATGGTGGTGAAATATATTTCTACTATTTTTGAGTCAATTGCAAAGTGATCAAGGTATCCTCACAACAATTGCTGGAGATGTAGAGGAGGATTGTGGGATTGTTTTTGGCTTAACTTTGAACTCTATATATGCAAAAACAACATGTGCTTGAGCAATACTTTTCTCAATGTTCCCGCAACCATTTTTTACATCTCTAACAATGTTGGCCATGATACCATTAACTGACAAAATGAGCTAGACCCCCATACATGTTTTGATCTCCCTGCGATCGATGTCAGATTTGATCATAATTTATGATTGATGTTGGTTCGATCGATCGAACTGCGATTGAAATACCCCCCCCCCCATGAACAAACCGATATTTGATGGATGTTGGTGAGATCAATTGAAAGCATATTTAAAGGAAGTTGATCGTAAACACACCAAAATGTCATTCAGGCACAACAAAATAATATTCAATAAGAATTTGATGTATACTTAATTGATCAGAATTGTCTGACATATCCGATCACTTTTGGATAAATGTTTTGGTCAATTTCGATCGATTTAGGTCGATGCAACCATGTGGCATCGATTTCCGGTCAGTCGACTTAAACCGAAGATTTTGAAGTCGATCGACCGGAAATCAATGCCACATGGTTGCATTGACCTAAATCTAAATTGAACTGGATAATCGAAATGTGTAGGGGGCCTTAAGTTTGAGCAAATAGCCAATTAGATTTGTTTTTACCAATCAAGCATTGATCCATTCTTGATTTAGAGATAAGTTAAAATGTGCTCAAATAATGTGAAATTTAAAGAAACCTGGTTGATTAGGTCAGAAAAATGTCCTATCGGTCGTACATACATACATTATACATACATACATTATACATACATACATACATACATTACAGGCTATTTGGAGTATATTAGTATAACTCAAATATCAAAGGTCCCTTAACATGCATGGATACCATTATTTATATTGCACTATGACCGTGTGACTGTCCACATGTATACTAAGAAGATTCTTCTTTTAAATACCATTATCTATTGGTGATTCTGTACTCATATACCAGACCAGATCCCCTTTGAAAATCCCCGCAGTCCTCCTCCCTGTTGGAAACGGTACAAACAAATGCATTCTTAACACTTTGATCATCTATCTAATCACTGTGGTAGATAAACGACACATTAAACTGTAAAACAGTAGAAATCACAGGACAGGGGGGCCGTGGGATTTGTGTGTGTGTGGATATAAATGACTTAAATGTCATGTTTTTAGAAGCAGTGCCTGTAGCAAGGGAGTCAGCGACATTAACAGGAATGCTACCTTTGTGAAAAGAAACAGACTGCCTATTCCAGAGGTCAGGAAATGTAGGGATATGTCTTGTTTCAGTGATCGCTGAACACAATTGCCCTGCTATGAAAAATAAGATGTTGAACGGGTAGTAATTCCCAGATCGAGTCTCCTTTTTTATTTCAAAAAGTAAAATGTTGTGCATTAACTCTTTACTCCTGCAATATTTGAAGAATAACGGAAGAAGTCTGACGCAGTCCATAGCTGGTTTCTTTGAATCAAATACATGGTATGGTGTTTTTATGTTGGAAAATGTTCTGGTACATCAACCTGGAATATGGTTAGGCTCTGACCAGATACATATCATATGTGTCAAAGTTACCGTTTTTGCCTGAAAAGTTCCATAACAAAAGTGGTTTTCTTGGCTGAAATTGGCAAATACCAATTCAATTAATCCCAGATATTTCCTGGGATTTTAAAATTCAGGTAATTTAGGAGGGAGGGCATTAGTCTTCCTCCTAAATTCCCACCCTGCTGGTGCAGATGATGTGCATGGTGGGAAGTTACGAGAGAGAGTAACGCCCCCCTTCCTCCTGAGTTAGCCAGCTAATAGGAAGGAAACATTAGGTAAAGGGGAAGGATTAAACTGGCCCAATTTTGCTGGTCTGCCACATCCCAACATATATATGTGCAGATACTGGAAGTGTCTCCCTACCACTACCAGGAGGGTAAGGATTGGGGAGACATTTCCTGTATAGTGGTAGGGAGACATTTCCTGTATCTGCACATAATAGGAGGGAAACGCAAAAGTGGCTCTCCACTTCGGCACTTCCACGTTCCAAATACCGGAAGTGACATTACAGACGTCACATCCTGTATTTTATCCCATATTTAATAAGGTAAAAGTTGACACGATATCATCTGTCAAGGCTGCACAACATATCCATGTTATCACTAATACATTTTTACACAAGGCATGAAAGGTTCTAAAATTAAATATATTGATTTGCTATTTGTATCTGTTTGTGAAGGCTAATTGATATGTATAATAAGTATCTGAATACCCCTCACATTAGGTTATTGTCATTTCATGTGTTTAGAAACCTTACATAACAAACTCATCATGATGATCCCAACATTGGTGCAGCTTCCTGTACAGTATAGGGACCAGCCAGGATGAAGCAGACTCTCGAAAACATTTGCATGATCCAGAAGTTTACAATCATTGGTTAGCTGTACGATCGAGCTTTGGGTGGCCATGTTCGATTCGCGAACAATTGATCACCGTGAACATGCATGTGATCGATTGTTTAGGAATCAAACAGAAAATTTACCCTTATATGGGGACCTTTACTGTTTTTCTCGAAGAAATCCATTAAATGCTTGAGAGGAGTAACATCATAGGCTACCATTTCATAAAGTGTCCTGGCTACTGAACCTAGAAGGTTCAGGCCTACACAGTCATAGGAATCACATATTGAGAAGACATGGTAAAGAATGCAGGACAGCACAAGATATGATCACTACAAGTGTGGGCAACATCAAGGAATCTATGGAGGACACATGGAAATGACAAGGCTGTGCATAGGAACACAGTATCTGCTAATTTGTACCATAAACAGTTGAGGTCCTAGTTTTAAAACAGTCATCCACAACGTACTGTGTAAAGCATTACACATATGAATGTGCTGCCTGACTTCACCAGACATGTTTATTTTTAGATAGTGAAACTGAATCAGATTAATCCAGGAGTATCGGTTAGCTAGGGAAGTTAATCATTGTCAAAGATTAAAACAAAGTCACTAGTTATGAAGGTGCAAAGGCAGATATACGCCACAATGACACCCACATTGTATGAATTGCAGCACGCAGGTCCGATAAGGCAAAGACAAAACAAATGTATAAAATCAGGGAGATTCTTAGAATTTTTCTCAGAAGTACAACCTGCAGGCATGCAGAATATTACATTTGTCAACAATAGACTCCTTATTTAAACCGTGTTGCTTACATTTAACATACATTCTAAAGCCATTCTGTAAGCGGCTAATTATATCCAACAAGTATTACAGCTAAATCATAAGATTAACCGTAGGCTTAGTTATTTCCTGCAGCTACGGTGCAGAGAACATGTCACATGGTCATTGGTACAGGTTATACTAAAGGCTCTAACTTTTTGTCTTTATATTTTTTGTAACATTATCACTCTCTTTTGCAGTTTTCAGTTTGTTATTCTTGATAACGTTTTTTTTTTATCGGGTGCTCTGACACTAGGAACCCTGCATTGTTATGTTTAAGAATTGCTCTCCTGAATCACAAGCAGAAGACAGATCACCAAAGAAAAGAGACTAGTGTGTCTAGTGGACTATAAGATTGGGTGGGCCATGACCTTGGCTGAACAAAGTAATGAGCTTGAAGTCTGAACTTCCTATATGCATATCAAGAAGTTATTTTCACTTTTGCATACCCTTGGGACTTGTCAATTGTATTTTAATATAATTGAGGTTTTGGCATAGGCTTGGAAATGCAAGCCAAACACCTGAAAATCAACCAACTTGCCTATCTGAGGGCCCTTTCACACTAGCCGCTTTACGTTGCCATTATGGAAATGTAGCTTTGTGGAACCTTTTACATGTGCATGCGTTGCGTCAATATACACATTATGCCTCAATGCATATTGCCCTGTGGCACACATTTGTATTCTGCACTACAAGCATCTCCAATACTAGTGTAGTGCAGCACAATGCTATAAGGTGGGGTTTTCTTTACCAGCAATGTGTGTGTTAATGTTAACGGCATTGCCCGGAAACATCGCACTATGGTTTGAAAGGGCCCTGAAACATGTAAAATGCTGGTCAGGAGATCAACTGTTAGTAAAATGCATGTATTAGTGAATTCTGTGTGTTTGCTTCAAGCTGATTTCATTGGGTTTAGATATCATGTACCCTCACATACTTCATTTTGCCTTTGGTCCTACATTTTTATATTCAACTTCTTTTATTCCTTAGTTAAATTAGCTTGCAAGATCATCTAAATGGTATTTTAAAGGTATCCATAGTCATGGGAATATAACTGCCTGATTCAAAGCCATAGACAATTGTTACTGGCAATATAGGGATTGGTTTGTTTTATTTTTAGTCAATTCACTGTTCTTTCCCTGGCTGGACAATTCACTCTCCATTCCCTGGCTGATCAATTCACTCTCCATTCTCTGGCTGAACAATTCACTCTCCATTCTCTGGCTGGTCAATTCACTCTCCAGTCCCTGGCTGGTCAATTCATTCTCCATTCTCTGGCTGATCAGTTCACTCTCCAGTCCCTGGCTGGACAATTCATTCTCCATTCTCTGGCTGGACAATTCACTCTCCATTCTCTGGCTGGTCAATTTACTCTTCATTCCCTGGCTGGTCAATTCCTTCTCTATTCCCTGGCTGGTCAATTCACTCTCCATTCCCTGTATGGTCAATTCACTCTCCATTCTCTGTATGGTCAATTCACTCTCCATTCCCTGTATGGTCAATTCACTCTCCATTCCCTGTATGGTCAATTCACTCTACATTCTCTGTATGGTCAATTCACTTTCCATTCCTCGGCTGAACAATTCACTCTCCATTCCCTGGATGGTAAACTCACTCTCCATTCCCTTGATGGTCATTTTACTCTTCATTCCCTGGCTGGTCAATTTAGTCTTCATTCCCTGGTTGGTTAATTCACTCTTCATTCCCTGGCTGGTCAATTAATTTTTCATACTCTGGCTGGTCAATTCAACCTCCATTCCCGGGTTGGTTAATTCACTCTCTTTGTTTTTATAAGTTCCTCGTGTAATATACTAGTAGTTTTATTATTTGTTTATCCTGCCAGTACTTCCCTTATTTTTCTACTTCCTGTAAAAGGCCAAGCTTTCCAAAATAAGTGGTACTTATGTTGGTTTTGATGAAACTGCTTTCATGCATATGCTTAAAAAAAATAAAAGACTTCCCGTAACAATAAAAGTGTTAGTTGTATGTTTAACAATTAACTTCTTTATTTTGATATATTTAGTTTGGAACACTTTTGTTTTCATATCTTTTTAATGAAAAAATTTTGAACTTGTCAACTTCCTGCTCAAGTGACACATTTAATTATGACAAGACTTTCAAATTATTTCTAAATGATCTTTTAAAATTTCTTTGATTGTTACTTCTAATTGATAGCCTGTTAATCTTACAACAATGGATGTAGGATCTATGCATGAACCGTGACCTGATTTCCTAATATAACAAGGAGAACTTAACAAATTTACACCAAGCCTATTGTCAACAATTACTGGCAAGATTAAATAATTAAAGGCAATTTACTGACACTGAAAGGCATAAAAGACAAACCCGTAGCTGGAAGCTGGGTTAAAAAATGGCTGTTCCCGATGTTTGAAGATACGGTGTGGGAAAGGAAATGATTTTGAGAATGGGGGAAAGAAGAAAGAAGAGGATTGTTTTACTTCTCAGCATCCCCAGCAGGAACTACAGCCAGATGAATCTAAGCAGCTCGCCCACATTTAGGTCAACAGGGCAATTCATGAACAGCCATTCTATACCTGATGTGGAGTGAATGTGAAAGTCAACAGTGCACAGTAAAAAAAGACCATGAACAATCTGAGAGCCCTGTGATTCACTGCTGCACATCCAACCAGTAGCTTCTTAAAAGGAAATAGACCTAATCTTGTTGTCATGACTCAAGAACAGTGACGACCATACTGTGGGAAGAATCAGTGGGGTCTCAAAATGAATGGGAAAATCACTGAAGAAATATACTAAGAGACACATGACTGCAGCTTTAAAACAAATAGCACAGCAACATACCTTGATATATGCTTTATGTGCATGTGACCACAACTCCAATATATAAATTGGATGAATTAATACATATCCAAAACCTTGTTATATGTTTGTACTCTCGTTCTGAAAAATACTGACAAAAAGATGCTGAACCTACATTTTACCCGACATTATTCTTACCACCATTCTCAGTATCACATCACAATATGAATGTAAGTAGTAGGGATGGTCGAATTTTTCGGCATGCTAACTTTGTGAGCTGATTGCAAAGCCTCTGAAAATTACATCATCACCAAAATTGCTGGAGATATAGAGAAGGGTTGTGGGAACATTTGAAAAACATAAAGCTTTGCTCTAGCACATGTTTGTGCATAAATTAAGTTAAAAATTAAAGTCGAAATTCAAATGTTCGAACTTTTTAACTTGAATTGGTGATGATACCATGTTCAGGGGCTTTGCAATTAACTCCAAATCATTGAAATGGTCGATTTTTATTTTTTTTTAAATCGACCATCTCTAGTAAGCAGTATACTTTGCCTACAGTCATAAGATACTGGCTATATAACGACACAGTTGAGATGCTTTAAGAAGAATTGTGTTCACAACTGCTCAAAAAGAATTAATGGGGGCTACATTCACCCTCTACTGCTAGCATTCACCCTCTACTGTGTTTAATGGTGCGGTACGGGCAGTTGCAGCAGATTACTCTGTACTCTATCAACATGTGGGCTGGGAAACTGACACCCATTAATTATAATGGAGGTCTATGGCGCGGCCAATGTGTCATTGGTGACACAGAAGGGATTGTCCCTGAATCCCAGAAATTCTCTGGCTGGATAGAGAATCGCTGCAGCTTTCCAAACCCCCGGTCGGTTTTGATGGTCCCGGTTTGGCTTTGAAGGCCAGAGTTTGTTCAAACAAACTGTGAATAAACTAGGTTTATCTCAACCACTAGGGAGGTTAAAAAAAACTTCCTGGCGACCTTCCATCTACCCATCAAAGCCAATCAAATGCTCAATAATTTTTGAATGAGGGTTGTAGTGGTGGTTCCTGGGTGGCTATAGGCTTTTCTGTGATTGTCTGCGGAAAAAGCATCTAACTTTAGAAACAATGTTGATCGCATTATCTCGTTGAGAATTTGTGAAGATCTTGAATAAAGTGCTATATCTTCGTAATCGTAATTATTTTTGATTTTTTTACTTCATTACATAACTAGAGATGGTCAAATTTTTTCTAAAATTTTTTACCATTTCAAGTTAATTGCAAAGACCCTGAACATGGTATCATTACCAAACTTGCGGGAGATGTAGAGAAACCTGGGTGCATGCTACAAAAAAAAAGTATGGCTCTAACACAAATAGTTTTTGCATAAATTAAGTTTGAAAGTCATAATTTCAACTTTGAACTTAATTTATGCGAAAACTACACGTGCTAGAGCAATACTTTCCACTGTTCCCACAACCCTTCTCTACATCTCCAGCAATGTTGGTGATGATACCATTTTCAGAGGCTTTGCAATCACAAAGTTAGCTATTCAAAAATTTCGACCATCTCTAGTGCAATGAAGGTTAAAATGACAAATGACAAATTAAAAAATTTATTGTAAATATTAGGCCAAAACCTTGCGATATTTGGCTAATAGGAATATTGTCTATGCTGCTCAAAACTATTTAGAAACACATTCGAAGTTTACTGAATTATAAAGAGTGAACTAACTATTGAGCTGATTCTGTCCTCAAGCCTTTTTCACTGCAACTGGAGAGAAATATGCTGAAGTGGGAGATGCTACATGAAGCAATAACATTGTTAAGTATTACTGGTGAGATAGAGACGTATCTTTTCCAAGATCAAACCCACAGTTGGTTGCATCAACAAAGATGCGTTTCGAATGGTGCCTTGAGTGGTGCCTTTAGTTATACTTTAACCCTCTGAATAAATATTCTTTGTGAAAATGGTAGAATATATGTCCAAGAGTCTACTTTATTAAAAACACAACCTATGTAGTACTGGGGGGGGGGGGGAATAACAACAAGTTACTGTTTTTTTTATATATACAAAGGAAAACATGAATCTTGAAAAAAACAGCTAAATATTTAAATCTGCATTCAGATAGTTGGTTGCAAACAAGTCATTTTTAACATAACACTGGCCGCGCTGAGAGTGACATTCCAATATTCCCGGTCAGTTTTGGGCCAGTGGCCCATAAAGTTTATGTGGGAGCCCAACCACTAAAAATATATTACATACAACATACAGTATGAAACCTTATATATGGTGGTATAGAGTATAGAGTATAATGTTATTTTATGTATTACTCACTAAAAACTATGAAAAAAATTCTAATATTTATACCATAAATAAAACTTAATAAATTTTAGATTAAGCAAATGTTTTCCTTTCTTTATCACTTCAACTGTTACTGGTAATTTCTACAATTACTTTTCCTTGTTTTAATTTTACCAAAATTGAAGGCGTTATCTTAATACACGTTTTTTGGACTCTTGTGAATACTTTACCCGTAAGTTGACCAAGACAACGCAATCTATAAAGATATCTACATGCCAGTAATGCTGGCCATACACATGCCGATAAACGGCCGGATTTTAATCTGACCGACTGGCGTGCGCGCTCTCGCCGTCGGTCAGGTTAAAATCCGGCCGTTTATCGGCATGTGCCCACATGGGGCGACGGATCCCTGTCGCCCCACTTCTCGGCCGGCCAGAGATCCGACATGTCAGAAAATCTCTGGCCGATGGGAGCCGATGCCATAAGCAGCAATGAAGACGGCGTCTCCATCGCTGCTTATGACCGGCACACAAAGGGTGCCTGGCCGATTGTGGGGCCCCAGAATGCAATGGGAGGCTAACGTGATGACATCATCATGTTAGCCTCCCGGAGCGATATCGGAGGGCGATATCGCTTCAGCTCGGCATGTGTATGGCCGGCATAAGGTTCCAAACAGTGTGTTCTTCTGTGGTTGATACTAGAGGTGGGTGAAGTTCTGAATCACCTAAATTCCATGAATCACAGTTACTTGTGAGTCATCTCCTCCATGTTTCATCATTGATGATTGTCAACATGAAAATGTATGCCATAGCCTATCAATTCAGTAATGGTCAATTACATTCAATTGAATCATCTTCTGTTCTGAGATGTGAAAAGAAAAAAAGGCTCTGAGTTTTAGGTGAAGAGATTTTCTTACTTGGACCTGTACTCAACCCTAAACTCTGGTCTTAGGGCAGGACCATGGTGTTCTCAATACTCAGAGCAGATCTATGCATTGTTGGGGATGATTTACCTCAGTCTGTCTCAGTCTGTCACTTGGTTTCTTCCAACCTAGACTTTAGGCATTTAACCACAGCAGTGGGGTTAGGAATAACATTTTTCCTTGGAGTTCAACTTTATGGTTGTGTTAAGATCTTGATGGATGTTGGATGCTGGAGGAACTGTTAGAGGGAAAAAGAGGGAGTAGAGTTTAAGGAGAAATCATAAATACATGTCTAGGAGAAGTTTATCAGTGTGCACTAGGGCATTATTAGAAAAATGAAATGGCTTGATGACACCGAAAAAAGTCAACAAGTATTGTGTTTTGTTCCTCTCTCTGTGTGCCCACTTGTATGAACAATGCAGTCTCTGCCTCTGCCTCTGGGTTACGCTGATACATTATTAATAGTCTATTCTTATTAATAGTTCTATTATCATAGTCACTTCAAAAAGGGTGGGAAATAAGACACAAGACTAGGGGCATGGCGGCAGAGGCACCAGGTGACAGACACACATCACAAGTATTGAAATACTTTACTCTGGACTAAACAACTCACATGCATAGAGTATAGTAGAGTATATTGAAATATAATAATAGTACTACCATCATACAAGGATATCCGTGAGCTAACACAGGTGATGCTAACACTGCCGCAAGTCCTCATGTCCAAACAACAGTGTATAGTGTTGACTCATTCTGTGTGTTTAAGCAGTTCCCCCTTTCTTCTAAATTTATCACAAAATTCAAGGTATCAGTCTATGTCTTGTTTTGTTTATTGTCATGTTGACTATTAATGTTATAGAGAACTTATAAAAGTTGTGCATTGTTGCACACGTGTTCCTTCTCTGCCTCTGTGTGATGATGTCATCAAACTACTGGTTGACTCCACTAACTTTAGTGGTGGATGACTCAACACAACAAAATCTTAAGTCGTGCATAAGAGGATGAGTTCATTGTGGCAAATGAGGTTTTATTTTGGAAGGTATATTGGAATTAGGTTAGCCTGTCTGTAACGACGGCTACTGTCCGCTGTTCTCCTCCTACTTACCGCTGCAGCCCTGGGCGCCGTGTTAAACGATGATGTCAGTTGTGCTGGGTCCTGGTCTATGTGCTGTTTTGCAGTGCTTCTTAAGGAATCAGTGTTGTGTCACTTCCTAGGATTTAAAGGATTGGTCATGTGTCCTGGCTGGCCAATCATGGTCCTCCTGCATGCATATAAGGGATCCAGTTCTTTTCCACTATGCCTCAGTGTCGAGCGTCTCTGTGTTCCTGTGTTGCACTCGTGGCACAGTAGGTCCACACCGCTTGGTTTGTGACATTGTCCCTCCACTCTTCAGCAACGCTTGTCTAGCAGTAGAGTCCACTCTTTTGTTTCACAATATTCTGTAGCTATGGGTTGGTGTATGTAATGGAGAACATTTGCTTTATGGTTGATATTTGCTTGTCAGAGCACACCATGCTTTAGAGGGCCCAAGTTGCTGGTAAATACAGTTACCAGCATTGCTCTCATATATTTGTCTTTTCATTACCGCTTCTGCTTTATAAAATATTTCAATTGAATTAGTAAATAAACTCCCTGGGCAAACCCATCCGAACATCCATAAAGAAAAAAAATTACACCGATCAAGTGCAATATTCTTTATAACCTGTAGCAAATAATATCGCACTTATGTGCTTGGTGCAGCACAATTCTCTATAGATATATAAAAATATATTGCAAATATTTACCAAATAACCGTACATGTCTATGCCTCCCTTTATATCTCCTAGACGCGCTATATGAAATCTTGTTTGGTCTCAGCAGCAGTGTAATGGTTACCGTCTGCGCCATTTCCAACAAATCAAAATATCTCCCTCTAGAATGCACCGAGTAATATATTAAGTCAATTGTATCCATTTTCTGTAATTCTACTTTGTGTGATAAATCCGTTCTCATGTAATGCTTTTAAAATCTCCAACAGCTTTGACTAATGATGTTGAAATTGGATGCTTTCAGACAAATATTCCGGAGGATCTTTGATGCCAGTTGCTTTTAGAGTATTGCTTTCATATTATTTAGGAGGGAAAAAAAAGCCCTGAAACAATTAAATGTGCACCAGATTTTTCAGAGAGAAAAATAATTAGAGGGCTCCTCATTAATAATAAGTATTGCTTTTTGGCACGACTGAGTGTCACCGCCACGAGGTCTTGATAAATAATCTCATTTATGCTTTAATGTACAAACCATGATTCTCTGTCATTGTTTAGAGTAATAATAACCCCTTTTACCTTCAATCACTTATTGCTTTCATTCAGCGTTGTTTGTTTCTGTGATATATGTGCTGCAGATCGAGACCGGGACTAGCCGCAAGGGCAAAGTTGTAGCTGTGTGTCCAAAGTAAACTTAGATGAAATAATTAACTACAGATATGTAATTAAATGTTTCCTGACCAACAACAATGAACATGGACTATATAAGGGAACTCTACCTGCTTGCTCTACCTACCAAGCTCCACATGTTTCACTTCCCTATGGATCCAGGGCAAGACCACTGAATGGAGATTAACCGCCCTAGCATTCAGGACGGCACCATCTCGCCCAGCGCTGCTACTCCCACTATCGCGCTGGATGAGATCAGTGAACATCGGGGCTCTGCAGGACATACTTACAGTTTTGCGCTGTCCCGGTGTCCCCGATGGGACATGCTGCCAGCTCCTCTGTCTCTTCTCCCCCCCCCCCCCCCAAGTGACGTGATGATGTCACATCGGAGAGGCGGCGGGAAATTTGAAAGTAAATTGCATGAAATCAGTTTTCTTTGTAGAAAACTGCTTTCAATGTGCTTCTATGTAAGAAATATCGCCAACATAAGAAGTCTCTGGTGCCCCAGATGTGCCCATTAGCAGTAACCCTCTCTTCCGTGGTGTGATTTTACCACATCCATCACACCAGGTTAGAGAGGGTTAACTGCAAATGGGCACATCTGGGGCACCAGAGACTTAATTTGGGCGAGATTTAGTACATAGCAGCAAAGCTTTGTGCCCTGATTTTTGTGTTTTCTCATTAATTTTATTAAAAAAAATGTTTTTTTATATTACATATTTGTTTGTTTTAAACATAATTATATTCAGAATGTCTATTTTACCCTTGTACAGACATATTTTGGGAAGTTCTAGACCTACAACATAAAGAAAAATTTACCATTGAAGTCTATGGTGCACTTTTGGTACAGAAATCTGGACCTCAGCAGTGCGCTAGGGAGGTTAACCTGCTGTGGCCTTGACATTGAGCCTTATGTATAGACAGTAAAGAAAGCTCGGCATACATGGCTCTATTTTGTAATAGATTCGAGCACGGTACTTCATTGTGCTCGAAACTATTCGACATGGTAAAATTTTTCAACCAGCTGAATTTGTAAACTGATTGCAAAGCCCCTGAACATGGTATCATCACCAAAATTGCTGGAGATGTAGAGAAGGGTTGTAGAAACATTGGAAAAAAGTTTTGCTCCAGCACATGTAGTTTTTGCATAAATTAATTTCAAAGTCAAACTTTTGACTTGACTTTGATCCTAATTTATGAAAAAAAACTATTTCTGTTAGAACCATACTTTTGTGTAGTATACCCCCAACCCTTCTCTACATCTCCAGCAAGTTTGGTGATGATACCATGCTCAGGGGCTTTGCAATTAACTTGAAATCATCGAAATTTTGAAATCTTTAGAACTTAGTAAAACATAGAGCCATCCAGCCTTTGATCCAGCTGGAAGAAAGCTCGGTCGAACAGGGAACAAACATGTTGGTAAACCCTGTTCGATTTCTATTAATTTGGATGACACAGAAGTGCTGCGGCTTGATATTGAGGAAGTGCGATCCCGTCATGGCTCTGCACTCAAACGGCCCCTAAATCTTATGGGAATCAAGCCGTGTATGCCTAACATAAGGGTCAACTCAGATTGTGATGATTTGTTGGTTTTTGGTAAATGTCAAACTTTAATGGGTGGTGATGTATTCCACTGAATGTGTGCCCCCCCCCCCTCCCCAATCTGTATATTAGTAAATTAAAAGGTAGAATAGTTTTGGGTCGTTAAATATATAATTTCTTTTCCCCAAAAAAACATGTATTACAGAATTCCCCTACTAAACAGGATTCACAGGGCACTGTGTTATGCCTAATTTTTGTAAAATTTCATTTTGAGCTACTGAGCTCCGCAGCTGTCTGGCTTTTTACAAGTAGTAAAGAGAACCTAGAAAATGCACACAACCATTATACATGTTGTTTACAGCTGGACTCCAGCTAAACCTTTTTAAAACCTTTTAATGAGATGACACCTTTATTTTGGGTGACTGAAAAGAATACATATTTGCTGATTCTGTATTCCCAGTACTGTGCTTTGTTCTGGGCTCCAATCTGGGGCTCCTCTTCTTCCCAATGTTGCAAAAATCCATTACTGGGCTTACAGTGGGTCTCAGAGAATTGGTAAAGCCTTCTTGAGTGAGAACAGATATTGGATGTTGCTTTCGGTTACCCCTAATTAACCCTTATAGTGGGGGTTAATAAACATATTTAGCCTCAAGGCAAGTTCAGGCTTATAAGATTGGTGAGTTAATTGGTGATGCCTTCCATATTATCTTTCACTTTACTTGTAATCCCATTTGTATACACTCAGTTGGGGGTGGGGGGAATTTCCAGTTTTACAGCACATTCCTAGTCTGCTCCTAATAGGTATAGCTGAGGCTATTAAATGCTCAGAAAGAAGATGACGATAAAAACATATAAAACACCAACCTAAATTTTGCCCAAGAGGAATTCTAATCATGTTTATTTCTGTTTAAAACCCTGTTTTTTTATTAACTCTTTCAAGCAAACAAAGTCTAATACACAGAATAGAAGAATAGTTGAATACCTACCTACCATTCCTTTAACTGCTTATTTGATTATTAAAGTGAGGGCTATTAGATTTAGATCAGTGGTTCTCAACCTTTTTAGATCCGCGACCCCTGAAATGGCATTTCGAGGTGTCACTTACAAGAAGTGACACTCTGCGATGTCACGCTATGATTAGGTAATTGGAAGAGAGTAACATCATGGGCTAGGATGGAGGAGTGTTACTCTTCCTCCTTACTTCCGCGACCCCTGTGAAATGGTTGTTCGACCCTGAAGGGGTCCCGACCCACAGATTGAGAACCACTGATTTAGATAATACCATTACAATTATTTAGGGCACTTAATGATTATGGAATGACAATATATCCCAGGCATGTTCCTATTTTATAACGCTCCCATGGCAGACACTAATGTAAGTTCTGGAACTAAGACGCAGGCCTGGTGGGAGGGCGCCTTCACTGGGGTGACTGATGGCGACAGGATGTTAGAGTTCAGTATGTTGTGGGGAAGAGGTGGTATTAGGGAGACTTTATCACGGTGTGAACCAGAAGGGACGGTCTCTTTGGATGTGAAGTTCACCCACCTACCCTCATTTCTGTTGTGTTAATGTATTTTTCTTGTTTTAGGCTTCACAGCATGGTGGAACCGGGACAGTGCCGGGGAAATGAAACAGAGTTTGGAAGGTAACGTGTTGCTGTTTAAGGAAGTCACTAAATGTTGGTGATTTGGTTATGCAGGGTTAAACCCCACCCAGTTTTTCGTTACAATGGTAACGTGTTAAAAAGTTTGATAAGGTACCCACCAAGCTAGTTTATGGAAGGGCTGGTATCTGGTTGGTGGCACTTTAGGGGGGATCCATATGTGTAATTATGTTACAATTACTGTTATTTACTGTTTTTTTGCTATTCAAGCTGTGGCCTGTATTATATATTTCCATAATATAAATAAATACACTATCCAAAGAAAGAAGTGGTGTTTGTGTTGTCTGTTCACATGACTTTGGCAGAAGTGGTGTTTGTGTTTTTATTTTAGTTTGGCTAAGTTGGGGACGGACAATGTTGCTTTGGCTCAGTCATCCTACAGTCAAGCACAAGCTGCCATCATTGTCAATATCAGGAATTCAGTTGAAAAGTAAGATGTTTTTGTAGTGCATGTAGAGATTACTATCTAAAAGAGATAGCCAGCAACAAGCAGAAAATTTTATATCCAAATGTGTTAAATAAAACTATAGCAAATAAAAAGACTTCTGTATACGCAATCTGTATACGCCATATACTGCAATGTTTTGCCAGATCACGTCCTGCATTTTATGACCCTTTCATAAAAAAAACCTCTGGAGACTGAAGTATGTCACAGAGTTATTTCTGCTTAAGGCAAAAGAGAGAACTCTGTGACTGTAGGAATGTCTGTTCACATGACTTTGGCAGGTCATGTGACTTTATGACCGGAGAGCCGTTGCAAAATTTCAACTAGCTGAGTTTCTGAATTAATTACAAAACTCTTGAACATGGTATTGTCACTTAAATTGTTGGAGGGGAAGGGTTGCAGCAACATTTTTTAAACAATTTATTACTCTAGCACAGTGGTTCTCAAACTTTTTAGATCTGCAACCCCTGAAGGGACTTTGAAAAGTTTTTTGGGGGAGGAACAAGAACCCAAAAAGTGGAGTGGCCAACCCCTATGGACTTTTCAGGTGACAATACAAACAATATATGTTTTAGTAACAGGCATTTTCAATAAAAACACATGCCTATATAGTCCAGTCAGTCAAACAGGATTGTACCCAATTCCATGTACAAGTCCATATCTCTGTCTAAGGATTTTGAGTTTGTTACCACCAGATTTAGTCCATACAAATAAAAAGTTCTAGCATTGGCGTCCAATTTCTTGCCAACGCATTTCGTCCTGTTTACGGGACTTCTTCAGGGATTTGGAGCCTATGTGTGGTAAAATTTGAATTGTCCATATAAAGTGCTGGTGCTTACATAAGCGTCTCTTTCCTGTGTCACAAAAAAGTAGCATATCAAAATAAAAACATGGACTGATCCGATTGTTATCCGACTTTGAGAAGTGTCACTTGCTGTATTAGGAGCATGGAAAAGCCGATGCGGAGTGTCACTTCTACATTCCAAATACGATCATGTAAGTGTAATGTTCCCTCTATCCTATTTTCCCACTCTGCTTGTGCACATGATATGTGGGACGGGAAGTTAGGTGGGAGAGAAACGCCCCATCACTTGACTTTAATTTTTCATACTTTTGTTTCAGGATCCAACAAATTCAGCGGCTTTGCAATTAGCTCAAAAAGTTGAATTTTCACAACTATCTCTATTTGTTACTGTTTTCTTTTTCTTTTGCAGTCATTGATTTTAATAGTTGCCTACTGAATTAATTCTATTTGTAAATGACATTGCTGTATTTGGCAAAATAAGGCTGTACCAATTCCATACCCCTGCTTCATAGAAATGAAACTGTAAATTTAGTAAGGCCTACTTTAATTATCAGTTGTCCTTCTCCCTTTTATTGCTGGAATACAAGTCTTTCTGGCAGAGCAGTTTTGAGCATTGATGGATGTAAAATTAAATGTGGATAATCTCTAGCTAAGAAAAGCAGCTCCCCCCAGCTTGAGGTGCATGAGAGCGAGGGGCACCTTGGAGCACATATTCTGGATTTGTCAAGGGATAGGCCAATTCTGGAAGTAGTGACTGGATATAAAAACTCATGTATTAGGGGCCACCATAAAACATGTAAATAGAAAACAAAAGATGGCTCAACATATCCTGACTGCTGCACGTAGCTCAATAGCCAAAAAATTCAAGTATACCACCTACCTATAGAGATTTAATAGTCAAAATAACAGAGGTTAGGAACACCTAACAGCAGATAAAATAAAGAACAATATATGTGTAGTATTGGTTAGTGTTGAGCAGCATATGGTATATTCAAATTCACGTAATTTTGCGAATAAACAAAGGAACATTCGAGATTAGTAAGATTAGATTTGACTGTATTCTATTGCCTTCCATCGCGCGCGCCTGTTCACGATTATTCTAAAAGATTTGCAAAGCAGCTTAACAGCTTCTCTTCTTCATTCTGTGATCTTACGAGCACTGTGTGGATTGCGCTTATACATTCGCAATTTGCACAAATATGCGCGATGTATGCCGGTAAACAATGTTGAAGCATATTATGACGAATATCTGCCATTGCAAATATCCGAGTGCACATTCGTGAAATATTGCGAATTCTCGAATGTCTGATATTCGTCGAATATATTCATATTTCGAATATTCTCGCTCAACACTTGTAGTGGTGTAAAGTTATATGTTATAAAAAGCAATAAAGAAATTGTAAAAAAAAAAAAGAACTGCAGCACCCCAATTTCTGAGCCATACAGAGCTAAGAAAGATAAAATATATTGAGCTGAAGGCACGTCCTTGGAATCTGCTTTTGACTGGTTAATGTAAGTTGATCAAACTTAATCAAAGGACGGGATTACTTTAAGTCAGAAGAAAAGACTATTCATTAAGCACTGGGAAAATGTAAGCTGCAGAACAGGATTGGCTGCTTCTACCGCAGGTGACATTATGTCATCTCCACATTTACAGCATAAAGACTATTGTCATTGTGGTAAAGCAGGATATTGGAACCGATGGACAATATGCTTCATTTGATTGTTGGAGTCATCTGAAAAAAAAGCTGAATGCTAAGAAGATGGCATTTCTGCTGGTTAATTCATCTCTGTCATTAGGCCGAGAGGAAGAGAAACGACTGCTGAATGATAACAGGGGGAGATACATATCTAGAGGAATGGTAATAATCTCCATTAGTCTTTATTTCAGTTTAAGAAATTGTAGCATAGACAACTAGACAACAAAGGCAACTTACTACCAGCCTGCTTAATGTGTGCAGAAAAAATGATTTCGCTCACTGCACTGAATACATACACTTAATGCACAATTTTGTTACCTGTTTTACAGCCGACTAGAAATTGTAGCTGCTGTAAAAAAGTGTTTTCAAGTGTATAACAAAAACACCAGATGGATAAAAGTTTAAGCATGCAGGGATGGTCCCAGCCTGTCTGACACACTGGGCGATCACCCCCTTTTCCCCGCCGGTATCGGACAGGGGGTGGGGGATTTGTAGCAGCAGTGTCTTGGGGGGCAGGGGTGTCAGCGGTGTTGGACAGGGTTCAACCGAGGCCCTGCAGCATCTGAAGGAGGAGACAGTAATTCTGCCTGAAGACACAACCTCATGCTTCTTCAGTCACCACCCCCTGAACTGAGCTCCTCTTCCCAGCTGGATGATGTCGGGCCGGCAGCATGAGCGGGTAAAAAAAAATATTCCGATGCCCATGATGCCTCCCTGGGCAACCACCCATGTTGATCATGCCTAAAGCCATCACTGTTAGTACATATGTTTTAATCAATGAATTTAGGTGCTTTGTTCAGACCCACTGCCACAGGGGTATATTGAGTATCAATGCATAAAGATACAGTAGATAAAAATAGTTGGGAAGGTTTGTTATGGAAGAATTTGACTCCAAAATAGCCAGTCTCATTAAACACCTTTGCACATAAAATGTAATTTGCAAGCCAGTCCTTCTTGTCTAACATTAGAAGCAGCAAAAATAGTTTTGATCACACAACAGGAGTGAGAGCATTGTCCAGAAAGACTATTAAGTGGTGTATGTTAAAGTCACAGGGTAAAATGTGTCACAATGAAGTTGCATTAAAGTGTGTAGGTTTATCCTACTGAACAACCTCCCTTACAACTTCCCTACAGAACCATTAGCTAAGAAGTGATGTCATCTGTATACAGAAAGCAATGTCATCCTGATATCCACATAGCTGGAGATCACTACAACTTGCCAAGCCTGTATTGTAACTCCATTATTGTGAGTGCATTATTGTATCGTTTTCTTTACCATTAACAGAACTTTGTTGTACTACTTCATGCACCTCGTGTCCTTGTTCCTTTTTGTCTTAAATTAGAGCCTGACCTCACAAATGGCCTTTTGGCAAAAAATCCTTCTTCCCATAAGAGTAGGAACTGTCATGGCTGCAAAGGCTGACCAAACTCAATGTTGACACTTTAACATTTGGAAAATACATTTAAACATGTTCATCTAGATGTAATGGTTGGGTGTGCCAATACTTTTTTCCATATAGTTGACAAGTATAATACATAATAATAATAACAAATGATATGTACGCCTTATATTGCCTGTAAGTTGGTTGAGAATACACAACATGTATTGGTACATTCAGTTCCACAGGTCTATTCAGTTCTTCAGGTATATACAACACAACATTACATTAATAAACACAAAATGTTATATATACTTAAAATGATCAAAAAAATATTTAACTTATTATGCAAAGTCTGTCGAGGGTAAAATAAATTAAAATATATATAATTTTTTTTATAATATAGATCAACTTTAATTCTATTTGAAGTGAAGTTGTTATGTGGATGTGGCGCTTTCCTTTTCCTTTTATATCATTATTCAATGGAAGCCTGGACATCAAGCTGCTAACTTGACAGCAGAAGGTATAAGCAGCAGAGCAGGGTTGGCCAGTCTGACCACGGGTGACATTCTGTCATTCTTCTCATGGTCTATTTACTGTCATAGTGGAGGAACCGGATATTGTACTCTGAGGACAATGGGATCTGTTTAGATGTTGTAATCTCCTGACAGGCAAAAAACAAAAAAGTGTAATTTTCTTTGTTATATTTATCTTCCCGTCAAAGGGCACAAGAAAGACAGAGAATTTAGAAACCATCTGATTTAGAGGATATTGAGGATAGGGAGAGCTCTGGGCTAGATAGATAGATAGATAGATAGATAGATAGATAGATAGATAGATAGATAGATAGATAGATAGATAGATAGATAGATAGATAGATAGATAGATAGATAGATAGATAGATAGATAGATAGATAGATAGATAGATAGATAGATAGATAGATAGATAGATACACTGACTTAGATAGATATCTTAAGCCCACATTTTGGCAATGATGTGTGGCACAAGTTATTGTCAAACTAGTCTAGTTGTTTACTTTTTCCTTTTTTTTGCAAAAACAAAAAATCAGCCTAAATTCAGGGCTCTCTTACACTTGGTATTTCTTAATGGAATATGTAATGCAACCTACTGAGCATTGTTAAAAATGTGGTGCATTCTTGATTGCAGTAAGTTTTCCACTGACATTAAGGTCAAGTCTCCTCTGGCTTCACAAGATTGCATGCGTTGCAAACGCATAAGGGTTTTTGCCTTGTTTTTTAATGCTACATTAATGCAATAGAAAAGGACCATAAAGTCCTATGGCAAAAACACATCCCTTTTGAAAGTTTTCAATGCATTTTCAGTGGACCCGCTAAGATGCGTAAAGCCCCCCATACACCACATACAATTTCTGTACAACCAACTTTTCTTCTACCAAAACCATGTAATATGAGGACCTTTCTACACCTTCCAATCACTATGTATTCTATCAGGGAGGCCACTATACTACATAGTTGTTGGTAGGTTTCATGAAAATTGTATGGAGGAATCTAAAGGTGTATGGGGGGCTTTAGGGTCTGATATGCATGATAGGGTGCTTTAAAAATGAAGCAACATGGCAGGAATGTGACGCTAAAGCTGCTATGTGTATTGTTCCATTGATTATTATTGGAAACAAGCTTTACGCTATTGGAGACTAGGCCTAACACACACACTGTGCCACAGCCAGACCCTGCAGTGAGCAATCTAAAAATGCTCAGCAATAGCTTTATTTTTTTTAAACCAAGAAGGACTATCTTAACAATGTAGTGGCTTGGTCATATGGTCACAATTAGATTGTGTGCGCCATATTGTGGCCAATCCTCAGTCTCTTGTTGTTTGCTGCCTAAAAGTTAAAACATTTTTCTAAACAAAAATATGTATATAGTATATTATCAGTAAATTTAAGATGTAATTAACAGACATGAAAAAAATAGGGGTGTTAAGACTTTTCTACAATATAGGGGTTGGCTTAGTTGCCTAGGAATGTCTCATGAGTAAAATTCTAACCATTGTCCTATATAGGTTTCAATTGCATTTGAAGAGTAATGGAAATCCAAATAAAAAATATGTTTTTATGATTACTCTTTGTAAACAGGCATACAATTATATTGGGAGGGAATATTTAGCTGGTGATGGCCACAAATATCATGCAATGTCACTTTCTTTAAGACCCTGATTTACCAAAGCAGTAGCTCTTAGGCCTAGTTCACACCAATCATCTTTAAGTGCATTGATATGCATTTCCACTTGAACATGCCCATTTAATGAAATGTTATCTTTTTGGACATACCCCATGTGCTGTGAACCAGTCCTTAGTTTAATACAGGTGGAAATGAACTATTTAAACCATTTACAAGCAACTTTTTTTTTCTTGTTCAAGCTAAGAAGAGGTTAATTGCACGAATACAGTTACTATATGTAGTGTTAGTATAGGAAACTTACAAATGTTTAGGTTGGTGAGAGGTACGCTGGTCACACTTCTGCACTGCTGACTCACTGAAATGTGACATACCTTAATAGCATGTTAGCCTTTTTTTCAAAACCTTCTCAGCTTGATGCACATCAGTGATCCTGACTGTTCTATTTACCACTCTGCTTCTAAGACTCATTAGGAATGCTTGCACACTGGTGTTACAATCCTAAAGTAAATGCTACCAACTCACCCTTTCTCGGCTGGTAGATGAGTCAACCTTTCCGGAAAATTGACTCTTGATTTATTATTCCTTGGGGTTTCCATGGAGAAGCCTTAAAGAAGTTCTCCAGTTATTACGTTAAGCTGGCATCCATTTTTTCAATACGTGTAAAAGGATAATCTTAAAGTTAAAATTCACTGAGCATAAGATACATAGAATATAAAGACTGGCTGTAGTAGACTCTTGAAATTAATCCAAAAGTGGTCATTTACTCTCCTGATATCCCAGTGCAATCTTTTCTAACAACAAAAATAGGGAGGGGAAGAAGGAATTTCCTTCCAATTAAACAATGTATAGTTTTTACCTCCCTAACGGTCGAGATTAACCCAGTTCACCTTGCTTAAGGAGATGGGATTGGGAGAACCCAATATACTGTATCCCAGGAAAGCTTCTATATATCTCCGAAGCATGTCCGGGGTTCCGAAACCACCCCTTTGGTGTCATCTGTGATGCCGGAGACCTCCATGTTAAAGAAATGGGGACGCGCCTCATCTGGGGGAGGCGTTCGTGAGCTTCTTATTACCACCATTTTTAAGTTATAAGTATGTATAATGTACACGCCTATATATGATTTAAAGAGAGTGCATTGTGACACTAAACTTTTGTTGATGGACTTTGAAATAAAAATGCAAAACATGTTGAGTGAAACATACCCCTAGCAATATGTGACTTGTATGTTTATTAAATATAATTTGGAGAAATCTTACTTTCTTAATAAATACAAGATCTTTTTTACAATATTGACTTTGTATGAACATATATGGCTCCACACACTATCCTGAAACAAGAGAATTTACCTTAATTTTGGTGATTTGTGATGTATTGGGGCATGTTAATACCTTCTATTTTATGAAGACTTTACTGTGCTTTGCACTGCTTGAGCTGAGGGATTCCTTTAATCCCTTCTCACCATAACCTTCATGGTTGTTCCTCCATGTATGGACATATACGATATAGAAAATGGAGTTACCAGCATATGCATTGGGCCACTACTGATCACTGGTGCCCCTAAAATTCCCAGGAGTTCTATGCTCCAACTTTGAGTGGTTGACGGGTGGTGGCCATTCCTTCTGCCCCTCCCTTTTTTTGTTGTTAGATATGTTGAAAACTTCTGTCCACCTTATACAAATGGCTCCATGGTATTATGACTCTCTATGGTATTATGACTTTACATGCCTGAACCTTACTTGTTTAGATAGATACCATATTTTCTGCACTATAACATACACCAAACTATAAGACACATAGCTTTGGAGAGAAAAAACAGCACAGACATTCACATATACAGTAAAGTAGCCAAGGCTAGACCATGCATTCACTCTATACTCCTCTGGCCAAGCTAAATGGTCATTACCAGGAGGAAGGTCTTTAGCATGTGTCTACATCCTACAATCCTTCTGTACATTTTTAGCAATTTTGGTGATCATACAGTGTTCAGGGGCTATTAGAAATGTCTAAAGTTAAGGGAACGGGGAATCTTTTACTAAAAGAGCATCCAGATGTAAAACATTTTGAGTAAGAGATAACAACTGGTTTAGGTGGAGTACAAATCATTAGATGATATATAGATAGATAGTTTTTTTTCTAACATCTGTTACAGATTTGAAAGTCTCATTAGAGGTCGCTGCACTAGACTGAATGTTGAAATAGAAAGTATGTCTCCAAAATGATGAGCAATTTGGGAACTATCCAGGGTCATTGGAGTACAATAAATTTAGCTGGAATCAAAGAAAAAAGACAAAACATTCTCAACGCAAAGCAAGTTATCATTCGCTAGATTAAACTTGGGGTCTGTTTTAATTCTGTGGCCATAGTACACATTCCCGAACAGAAGGTCAATATTTGAAAAGGATTGCATATGGCCATTTATGAAACTCCCATTACTTTTAGATGATTGGTAATTTCGTCAGGATTGAGAGTTACTTGAAATGCAATACGTTTCTCAAACACACTTACTTTGTAAAGATATAACATTTTGCTATTCATCTACCATCAAATATAATAGACTCTGAACAGAAATCACTGTTTTCAACCTAATCTAGATCAAAGCATTGCTGGGGATTTTGCTGCTTATACAGTAGATATTTTTTACTTATATAATGGCACATTTTGAGGCAGCCATATGTTTAAAGCAATATAAAAAGCCTCATATGTGAATTGATGTGTAAGAGATTTTAGTAACAACCTTCAAGAAAATGCAGAATATATGATTTTTAAAGAGCATCAGGCAATACGTGGGTGGACTGCTTGCAATGTACCGTATTTTTTGGACTATAAGACACACTTTGTTACTATTAAAATCAATGGGTCTGGTCTTCTGGTCCGAATATGTAAAAAAAAAATATTTTTATTTGTAGTCCCAATCATCCTAGGAGCAACAGCTCTGCATCTTAGGAGGCAGACATTTGTTCAGTTCCCTCCAGCCAAGCCAAAAAGCCAAGGCCAAAAAGAGATATTATCTACATTAGCAGTACCCATTCTCTGAAATCACTGACCAACTTATGGAGAGACACATTTTACAATTAGATAGCATGAGTTGTGTATTTCCATTAACATTTTGTATTGCAATAAATACATTTTGTAACAGACACATCTCTCATTCCATATGTAAATAGCTGCTCATGGGTAAGTTGCTCCATAAGTCTCCATAAAAGATGTTTTAAGAGAATAAGTACTGCTAGTGTATAAACACATGGTAAAGTTTCAGCCCTGCACTCTCTGTTGCAGGGAAGTCCTCCCTCCTGGCACAGGCCTTTTGGCTGGAGGAATATAGAGTGAATACTGCATGGTCCATTTCTGACGACTTTACTAGAACATTCCGTATATTCACTTGATATCTGAATGGCTGTGTTTCTGCTTTTTTCCCCAAATTTTCTCTCCAAAACTTTGGAGTGAGTCTTATGGTCTGATGTGTCTTATAGTGCGAATAGGAGACACTACAACTGAGCACCATTGCTTTTTTCTTTTTCATTTACCATACAATACCTTTTCTAGGTGAACAAGGGACTCTATTTGTCTTCTCTCCCTGGCCAATGATTCTGCACAAAATAGAATGAAACTCAACATGTGTGCTGTACCATAAGCTCAGGATGGAATGAGACATCCCCGGGGGTGTCAATGATGGCCTTGACTAGAGAGTAGGCCATTAAATTATGACGCACAAGCAAAGATGAATATTTGGGTTTTAGGCAAAATATGTTTTAGGCAGAATATATGATTTTTAAATTGCATCAGGCAATAAGTGAAATCAATTGGACTGCTTGCAATGTAATTAATTAAGCACTACAACTGCTTGGCACCATTGCTATTTTCTTTTTAATTTACCACATATTACTTTTTTCTAGGTGAACAAGAGACTCTATTTTTTATTCTCTCCCTGGCCAGTGTTTCTGCACAAAATAGGATTAAACTCAACATGTGTGCTGTAGAGCAGTACCATAAGCTCAGGATGGAATGAGAAATCCCCGGGGGGTGTTAATGATGGCCTTGGCTATAGAGTAGGCCATTAAAGTATGGAGCACAAACAAGACAGAACATTTAGATGTTTACAGGGAAGGAGAGATTATAGAAGTTAAAATGAAATGTTTTATTTATTATATAAAATACTGTGTTTTTAAAAAAATATGTTTTAGTGTAAACAGCAGTTGGAGCGGATGTTCACAGATCAGTAGATTAATGTCAATGGGAAGTGAGCTGACATGAAGCATTTCTTTCCTGGGAAATACATTTATAAATCAAGCAGCAGAAACAAAATATGCCCTGTCAAGTGATTGGATGAAGAAAACTATCCAGCTGCCATTTTGTTTTCTTATTGTGCCTAAAGCCGGCCATAGACGTGCTGATTCTGGCAGTAGTTGCAGGTCATGCCAAACACATGGTGGTCGGTCGTCCGCAACTACAGGGGAGCCCACCTTGCAGTTTCGCAACGGCGATCCATCCTGCCGGTACTTTTTGTGGCCGATCCTGTTGTAGTCAGTTACTGTATTTTTCAGACTATAAGACACACTTTTTCACCCCCCAAATCGTCTTATGGTCCGGATGAGAGACCTCCACAGCCACTCGGCTGCAGGTGGTCGCGCCTTGGCTTCCCGCCAGCTCTCCCGGCAAGGAGATTATCCAGGGAGCTGTCAGATGTGAGATTTGCTCATGGCTGTATCTCCTATCTGAACTGTATAATTGCTTATGCCAACAGAGCCCAGAGCCCTGCTGGTATAAGCAATCAAGAGAGAGATCCATGAACTGCCATCTATCCCTCTCTCAGCCAGAGAGGAGAGGGAGAGCAGAGGAGATAAGACTGGGCAGCCCCCCCCCCCCGATCAGTGAAGAGGTGACTGATGTGCTGTGTGTGTGTACTGCTGTTAGTGACATCTACTGGTTGAATTTGATATTGCATTAATTTAATCAATTGCATTAACCCAATTGATGTACACTTTTATATATCAAATATTTTTATCCTGCTTTAAAAACTGGGTGCGTCTTATGGTCCAGTGCGTCCTATAGTCTGATAAATACGGTAATTTGGAGGAGGAGTCTCCTCCCCCTTCAAGTTAATTAGCTACAATCTGCGGGGAATCGCATGTGTTAGTGGAGCACACAGGATTCTCGTCAGTTCTGTAGCCGACTCACCAGAGCGTGGTGACATTGCTACGATGTAATGAGTCTGCTACAAGCCGTCCATGGATGCAGACGTCTATGGCCAGCCTAACATAGCAATTAAGACAAACCAATAGACTGTAAGAAAATGCAACAACAAAACTACACTTACCAGGGTCCATGCTTTATTACTTAGCTCTACAAAATAGCATTTCATTGTTCCAATGGGCAGTAAAAGCATATAAAAGTTAGTGATGGTTAATCTAATTCAAAGAGGAATACAAAAGACTGCCTGCTAATAAAAGTAATTGTAGGCAACTTGCGATCTATGGCCTTAGACAGGTCTGTAATGTTTAAACTTTTAAACTATAGTAAAGGTTCTCTATTCGGAATTATTAACTGTATTTCACTTTAGGCCATTGGTTCCTAAACTTTCCTTGCAGGGCCTCCCTTTTCTATTCTTTTTCTATTTAGCTACATTATCGAGCCCCCATCCCTATTCAAACACAAGTTAAGAATGAGGGCCTGCGCCCCCCTGGAATACCTTCGGCCGCCCCCCAGTTTGGAAACCACTGGTTTAGGCCAAGTGTCCCTTTAAATATTCTACAGTTCTCACAGAGTTTCCTAGAAGGCTATAGGATTACGTCTCCATTTTCCATATACCAAGGCTGGGTATAAATGTGATGGTCCGATGAAACAAAAACAACTGTTTACTCATTTACATAAATGAAGCTAAACATTGTCTACAATTACATGGATACATTCTCACTGGCCATATGTATTATTTTCCCCTGCAGCTCATATCGTTGTGCATCATATAAACCACACAAAATGTTCTCTATTATTAGATCATTGTCCTTCCTGTAAAGTCTTCTGCAGTCAATTATTACTTATGACCTCAGGCACAATGATCATTAATAAATCTAATGGGGTGATGTACAAATGAAGGTTGATCAAATTTGTTCTCAAAGTGCCACATATGAGATTTGAGTCAGAGCGTCATCCTTCATAAACAGACAACAATATAAACAGAGACTCATGCCAACATTTTTCTTATCTGTTAGGAGGGCGACTGTGCACAAGGTTAAACCGTATCTGTGGAAGAAACTTTATTTGCACACTTGCATAGTATATAATATTGTATATTGTGTGCACACAGCTCTTAGGTAGACTTTACATTAGCGTGACTGAAAATAATTGTTGTAAGTTGGCTGGTTGGTAAGGTAAATAGTACATTGCTGTTAGCTGTTGTATGCATTCTATGGGGAAATGCATGTGAAAACAAAGGAAAATCACTGAGTAATGAACTTTTCCAACAAGACAAAACACTGCATCTCAAGCATTCCACAACAGCTGCAAACAAGTCACAACTACAAGCATGACATCAGACATAGCCGGAGTTCCGACACATCCCGTCCACAAATAACTGCTTTCATGTAACTCCACACTGCTCTTCTCAAATATCACAACACACAGCATTTTTCATATTCCTAATGACGGTCTGTACATTTTGCAGAGTTTAGAATGTTGTTAGAAAAATGCCACAAAATTACATAAAAAAACATATTAGCCACTGACTGATAAAAAAAAACACTGACTAATATAAAAACAAATAGATATTACTTTTGCTCTGCCCTCTTAAGCCCCCCACACAAGTGTCAATACCCTTGAACAGGGATTTGCCAACATGTTGGTTCCCTGTTCGATCGACATTTCTTCGAACTGGATCGATTTAACTAGTGTTTCTGTGTTCAATTCCCAAATGATCGTTCGTTGATCGAATCCCACAACGAGCACCGCGATCAAATGTTCAGGAATTGAACTAAAGGCCCCCACACACGCACCGAGTGGGGGCCAACAACGCAGGTCCAATCAGCTCTGGAAAGCAGCGTGATGACGTCATCACGCTGGAGCCCTGAGTTGACAGCATCAGCGGGCACCCTTTGAGTGCCGGCCGTTAGCTTCATTGAAGATGCCGGTCTTCAGGCAGCATCGGCCCGAGAATATCGGACATGTCTGTTCTCTGGCCGGCCGAGCTGTGGGGTGACAGGGATCTTGGGCACCATGCGGGCACCCCCGATCGGCGGTTGATTTTGCCGCCTGCCGGTTGGCGGCAAAATTGGCTGCCGATCGGCTCGTGTATGGCAGGCTTAAAAATCATTGTGTGGGGGGCTTAAGGCTAACTAGGATATTTTTAGCTTTGTGAATTCTTGTTTTACAACATTGATGATGATTAAAATACATACATCAATCATTACATTTATCTGAAAATCTAAGATCTAAGGAAGTGTGAAGGTTCACAATAGCTACTTAAACTTTTATTACCCAACATGAAAAGCTGGCTATTGTTCACTTTTTCAATTTGCAAAAATAAGTAGTTACCATGGACAGCAATTAACTATTCACATAATTGAATAACAAAAGTGAATATTTAACCCCTTCTGGATTCCTCAAAACATACTGGTAATATGATGTTGATTCCCCCAACAAAAATGCCTTAAACTGGCCATATTTTTGGAAGATCGCCCATAGATTCGATCAGAGTTTCGATGATTTGATTCAATAGAATCAAAAAGCTATACTACAAACAAGGTAAAGCTAGAAGTAATCTGTCAGCCAATCCAAGCCACTTGGCAGAGAAAAAAAAGTGGCTTGGATACACTGTGAAAAGTCTAGTTGAATTTGACTAAAATACTACTTGCTCCCTAAAGCTGGCCATACACCTTTAGCTCTATCTGTCAAATATCCTTTAGATCTACCAACAACTATGTAGTATAGGGTCCTCTGCGATTGAACACAGGTAGACTTGATGGTTTAGATGGTTCATATTACATGGTTTTGGTAAAACAAATGGAGATTTAAAGGAAATCTGACAGAAAACCTTTTTTGTTCAATTGCCGATATCGAATAAAAATATATATAAAATTGCAACGACAGATAAAAATTTACAAACATGTTCGATGACCTTCTGAACTATTTTTTGTTCGAGGACAAACATAATTTATCCATTGAACAAATTGGCCATTCTAGATGTTTGTTCAATCAACCAAAAAATCGTTCTTCATTGAAAATCTATACATGTAAACCCACCCAAGACTGCCAATAAGATTTGACCATGGTAGAGAAGTTAACTTGTGAAAAAGTGTGTAAATCAGTGTGTGTTATATTGGTGCTATATCAGTATTAAATAATAATACATAATGTATTGGGTAAAGATATAACTACAATTTAGTAAATCAGACAATTCTCTTATATTGTGTATCTGTATAACATCATTTACGTTCTATGTTATGACACCACTTCTGTAGGCGCCCTGGGGTGCTCATACCTGTAGTAAGCTACCTAGTCTTTTGTTACATATGATTCTCATCATTTTTTACTGCTAGTGATAAAGGTTGTCTACTCTTTTTTTGCTTCCTGTTCAATTAAATTGACCAATGAGGCTATTTTCGCAATATATGGGCTTAGCGTGCTCCACCAATTCTAGGAATTTAAACAGTCCCTCTGCATTCATTGTAAAGCTATGCAAGGTAGCAGCACCCAACTCTTTGGTGTATAGCTACTTCCTGGCCTGGCTCTTTAGTACCATCATAAATTTAGCCATCCGGGTCCAATCTGTATCATCTGCATTTGTTTCTCTGAGCTGTTTTAGGTCAATCTGTATTGGTTTAGAATATTATGAATTCACATTATCCACTGTCTTCCCTTCTTTTTCCTACATTCAAGCTTTAGAATCTTCTTCAGTAAGTTCATCTTTTGCATTGCGTGGCAAGAGTACTTGCCAAGTTTCAGTGTCAGATCCTCCAGTAACCGTTTTTCATGTACTTTTTCCAAATACTGACTGATTTGTTCATCTTTAAAAGCAGGAAACTCTCAAAGCTTTTCTTCAGCACTACAGTTCAAAAGCATCTATTTTCCGCCACTTGGCCGATCTATTAGTCCTACTCCTGCTTCTACTTCTTACTAGAGGGAAGGCTATAGTTCTGATCATAGCAACCTTTGTTGACAATGTGATATCCCTGCTCTTCTGTATCTTGCCTAGATACACCAAAGCTTGTCTCCCAAGAAGCGAGTGTATTTTAATTTCACGGCTGCAGTCACCATCTATAGAAATCTGGCAGCCCAGAAATCCTTCAAGTCCTTCAATGTCTGTACGTATTTATGTGCAAATCTCAGTCTTCTGGAATAACTGTGATACTGTGTCCTTGTGCCAGATTATTTCCTATGCCCTTATTTTTTTTATTTAATACTTTTAATGACTAAAAAAAGCAAGAAAGCTATATAACTGTAAACAGCAAATGGATGGAGATTGATCAAAGTGAGTTTAAAAGGTACACGAGTATCAGAAGAATTAACGATAACAATATAGCAATACATCACAACTGCTACAAGCTTCATTGTAAATACCGTCTTATCATTCAGTATAGTAAAGATCATTGACACTAGTATTTAATTAGGTGAAAAGAGCAAAGATCAAGCTTAACTACAAATGAAATTGTGTCACAGTGATAGGGCACAATAGATGCATGGCCCCCCAGTTCTGGATTAGCAGCTGGGGGCATGGGCTGGTTAAAATTCCATTAAAGCTCTGTGTGGCCTGGGGCAGGTCACATTATCCTCATCAGCCATGGGCACTAGAACATCAAATGTAATCTTGTCAAGGCACGAAGAGGTCACAGGAAAGAAAGAGAATTGCAATACCCTAAATTTAACAACCTTAGGGGATGTTTATAGGGATCAGCAGTTTAATTACTATCCATTCTGAACTAGATTGCTTTATTTTGTTTCTATAGTTTTTGTACAATTTGTAATGAAAGGTTAAAAATATATTTGCCAGGAGCACTAAAAAAAGACACAAATTTAGTGTAGGAGATAAACACATCATAACACCTTAAGGAAAATTCCTCCAGCTTCCCCTGTAGACTATTGCGGGTGTAAACAGAGAGAACACTATTCTAACATTTGTATACCTTGCCTTATTTCATGTATACCTATGCAAACGGTTATTCCTTTTTAATTTTGACCCCCAAAAAATGTTGTAATATTTTTGAATTTTCAATAAAGCTTATTTGGAAAAAAAAAAGAACACTAAGCCTCCAAAATTAGCAACAGTATCCAGAAAATAGGCTTGATAGGGTCATTTTATTTTCCATATCCAAAATCTATAAAATATAAAAAGTGCAATAATAGGCCAGATCTACTTAAGGGAAAAAGCCCCGGAAGCAGTTCAGTGTCTGGGTTATGTACAAGAGAGGGACTGTGGGTTTGATCTTAAATTTGCAAGTCAGAACTGATAAATATTATATATATACTATATTATTATTTACACAAGGGGTAGCTTCCACCCTGGTGACTATGGACCCCAGTTTACCACTTGTTGTGAACTCAGCTGCCCATTTAGACAGCTGAAGGAGCAGCTGCAGCTCCATTATTAAAGCGGACCTACCACCAGAAATTGATCTCATGAATGGCGCAAGAAGTGCCCATAACAGGAAGGAATATATATAAAAAAGTACCTGTAAGAAATAATTTAAGAAGATCCATCCCAGCCCCTTCTCTCTGCCTGTCTTTCGCTGTGGCGCCACTTGGAACTCAGCAGAGATAGATGGGTAAATCTCTAGTCTTGGCTGTTCATTAAACTGAATGGAACATATTTTCCCATAGAAAACCCATTATTAATGCCCTCAGTGGGCACTCAGGATATTGCACCCAGAGTTAACCCCCAGAAGCATGTAAAATAAATATGGAATCTCTCATACAATTCCATGGAACAGCAGGTAAATATTTTTTGGTTTTTTAGTGCTATGCCATCATGCCAGCTCAGAGGTAAGTCAAACTTTGTTATTACATATCTATCTTTTAGACTTTGAGTATACATTAGCTTTAAATAAGAATCGTTCTTATAACTCAGGGGACTGCCTGTATTCCCTCTCAATGATCTTTACAATATTAAGATTTGTTTTTTATAGATTGCTTTAGAAGACTTTTTATTAGCAAATTGCATTTTACATCTATTTAATATAAATTGCTGCAGAATGCACATTAAAAGCTGGACCTATAAGATTCTTTAATAGAATCTGATGATGTTTGGGTAATCAAATGCAGATTTTCGAATGTATACATAACACCATCTACCAGCAAATTCAGGGAAGTAACACAGCTTTTTTGTCCTAATAATGTTATCCAATCAAAAGGATTTTGCTGCACAGCCAACACTGAAGGTGCCCCACCACTTTCACCCATGGCGTCTATTCAACATAGGTGTCTAGTCAATGAGCCAGATTGTGGGACAATCATTACTTTGGGTAGTAAAGGACATCAATCCACAAATATTTAGGAAAAAAGTGAGTCCATTCTCAAATGTTTCAACTGACCTCAAATAAAGATAAGCACATTGGCCGTTGGCAAATTTCCTACCATTCCAACATTAAACATGCATGATGAATAGGAATGTTCTGTAGCCTTCTCCTACCCTGATGTTTGATTTAGGAAATTTTTGTCAATCCAACAAGTATCTGACGGTATATACAGAAAGTATATAAACATATAAAATATCTGAAGTATGAAATATTTTGCGTTGAAATTGGCAACTTTATTTATATTGTTGTTAGTTGGTGAGGGTCAGAGGGACCAGGGAGCTGACTTGTTGCGGTAGGGAAGGTACTGTGGACCATATATTGACCCTTCAAAGTTTGAATGGCTGACAAGAAGTAGAAGTGCACAGCATGCATGGTTATTGCATAACATGACATTTTCTCCCTTTGTACTAAATCAGTGTGCTAGACAACCAGAGTTTCATAAACAAGGGTCATGTTTCTTGCTTCAGGCAATAGAAAGAAAGGTCGTCTGACCACCTTGCCTCAGGGAAGATACACAACTCTGATCTCCAACTGTTTACGTCAGTCTCTCAACACCCAAAAACATGGCTAAGAAATGTAGTTAGTTAAAACAAAGTCATCAGATGTTATCACAGGTGATCTCCACTGTGCTACCTGATATGTGTATTCAGTCCTGATGCTGGATGGGGGCAGTAGAGTTAAAGTGAATCTGTGAGGGTAGAAAAAAAGTGTTGGCTTGCTTTTAGGAGCAAAGAATTTAACCGCCCTAGCAGTAAGGACAGCAGCATCTCGTCCAGCGCTGCTACTGCTACTATAGCACTGGACGAGATGGTGC
>CM070036.1:134778150-134795761 GCA_036250615.1 Ptychadena robeensis | reverse complement strand
TCTATGGTGCGCTTTTGGTATAGAAATCTGGACCTCAGCAGTGCGCTAGGGAGGTTAAAGGATATTACCCAATTGATTGCTACATTACTGATGACCTAGTAACCTAGAATAAGTATGTAGCCAGACTGTAATGTGTTAAGTCCTATCCCGCATACCTGTTCCAGATCTGTGACCCTCTAGGTCATCCCATCACTGGAATCTTTTAACATGAAACAACGGCTATGGTATCTCAACTCATTCTGTCATAACAGGTTTGCATTATAGTAGTCATGTGACGGGTTCTCAAGAGAAGTAGACTTTCACAGTTTCTACAGTTTCTATTTTAAATGATGAATGAATTGAATCCTTTAATTTGCACAGTTATGGCCGCCATTAGTCAAACATTTTTTGAAATATTGTTTTTGATTTCTTTTCTTGGCTGAGGCAAACATTATTTAACCCCCCTAGCTTTTAAGATGAACCCAGTTCGTCCAGAGTTTTTTTTAAATTTATATTTTTATTGAAGATTTTATCATTACAAATAGAATATACAGTACAAAATACAGTAAATCATAGTTGTTAGTGAAACAATGGCAAACACGGTGCAGCAGTGAAAATGTATCTGGTTGGCAAGCTATATTAAAGGCTTATTGTCAAGTTATACATATCAAGTTGAAGACCACACTGGGTCTGCCACATTATCTAACAGTCAAATTAATGAACAGCAACTTTTAATAACTAGAAACAATGGATCGGGTCATTTTTTTAACAAAACAAACTTTTGCCTGAGCCGAGATTGTCAAAGCTTGACTTAGGTCCTGAAAGCGGCAGCCATCCAGTTGCACCCTCTGATCAGTTCTGGCAACGCCCGTTCTAAATCAACGGTGTACCAAAGGAGCAGGGGCCGCGCGATAGACCTCCATGTCAATGGAGGGGCTTCAGTTTTCCAGTCCACATCACCGATGTGTAGAAGGGAGGAGGGAGGGCAGGAAAAACAACCAGAGTGCTGTGATTGCCTTTACCACGCCACCCATACACACAGTACTCTGCTGCGATCGCCCGTACACACACAATCTGGTACTCACTGACCACCAAATCATGTGTAGAACACACAGGCCAACTTACAGTGTTCCATGCTATACTCTATAGCAGTGGCGTAGGAATCACTCTAGCAGCCATAGTGGTGCTATGGGGCCCGCCGCTTATTGCTCTTTTTATTTTCTCGCACTCTGCTCCTGACAGTTAACCTCCTGGTACACCACAGTCCAGCTAGGAGGGACCAGTCCGGGTAGGGGGGTCCCTATAAACAAAATATGCTATGGGGCCCAGTCATTTCTAGCTACGCCTCTGCTCTATAGCTTTTTTTTTACACGATAAGATTTAAGAGATAAGCAATTTCCCTGTTTATAAAATATGATTCCATTGTGTAGATAATTTACTGTTTGTTCAGTCATTATGGATAAGTTATGAGAGTGTGCTGAGATGTGTGTGTATACAGTATCTATATATAAAAAATGTTTTTCCTATTTCCTGTGGTCTCAAAAGTATCTTACTTTACGTTTCACTAAGTATTTAATTGTCCCAGAGAAACAGAGACAGGAGTTAATTTGTGAAGCTTGTAAAGCCTCTGAAAACTTGATCCAGAGTCTTCATGCATTGCAGAACACGGCTTGTAGCTAATTAGAGTTACCCTGAAACAGCATGACATGCATTTCAACATTTAGACCATGATGTCATGCATAGGAACACTCACAATTCCTATGGATGTGTGAAGATAGAAGGGGGGAGACTTCTCACTGTGAGAAAAGAAATGCTTTCACCGCCACCAAATATTCACTCCGACCGCAGTGCAGATTGATGAATTGCCAAAGGGCCTTTGAGAATCCACTTTATATAGCAAGTTTGTAAAAGTGAGATATTCTGATATCCTCTTTCCATCTGTTAAGTGGATTTTTTTTCAACACGCTGGATAAGGAAAACTTTACACTGGAGGGAAATGTTCATGTTCCGTTTGGAAAAAAAGGGAAAGTAGTAATTAATTTGTTCTACAAGATAATAACCCCGGGGTTACTTTCTCTATTTTTAAGAAGGAAAAGAATGATATTTAGGGTGTTGGTCTGATTCCTAGAATTAAAGGGTGTTGGCCTTTTCCCAGCATTTGAAGTGATTGGCTTTCGTCCCAGCTTTAGTATTGCAGACAGTCTTAAATTCCAAAAATTGTCCATTTATGTTATGTATGTGTGATATTAAGACAGACAATCACAATTGTATGGACTTGCTCTATAATGTTGAATGATAAAATGCCAATTTGTTAAAACAATGGCATGTGAGAAGAGACATCATCATCTGTGAGAATGATGGGTAGAGGGACTTCTATCTATTTCAGATCGCTGTATGTATTTTGAAACATAAATGTTATCCTAAAGCAGAGCACACATTCTTTATATATGACTAGACTGTTTTATATAGCATTTAATGCCAGTAAGAGTTTCTAAAGTACTACCAAAAGTTCGGTATCCTCCAGCAATGCAAAGTCCTAGGTCCAATGAATGCATGATTTGAAAAGGGATGATTGTCATACTGTGAATGAGGCACACAAACAATTACTGCATTTCTAGACTTATGTATAGAAAATGATATTGGTCTAATTTACTATTTTATATGGGAGTTTTCATATGGATCTATTTTCTGTTCGTTTAACTAATGATCTTTCGCCGTGCACGTTCGTGGTGATCAATTGCCCCTGCTCGAAGAAAGGTTGTTCGCACAGGAAATGTACATGTCCGTAAACCCAAGTTGGTCGCCAATACTTTAGATGGGGATCAATGTGCATCAAAGTGGTGCAAATTGTTTTGCTGGTTGAACGACAAATGCTTGAGCGCAGTATGGTGACTTCACAGGTCGATTGAACGGGTCTTGACCCATGTTTGCCCAGCTTTAATGTTTAGTTTTTCTAGCTACCAATCATATTTAATTTTAACCTCCCTAAGTGTTGCTCAGGGAGGGATTTTCACAAACAAAACTCACCCTGAGCTACACTCTAGGTCACTTACCTGTCCACAACGATCTTCAGTGTCATTGATGATGCTGGGAATGTGAAAGGGGACAGAAAAATAAAATCTGATGTAGTCTGTTTTGATAACGTGTACTGCATTTTAAAATAAATATGCAGAGCGTCCAAACTGCTGGGGGGGTTCATATTGTCGGATTAATCAGACCTACATTTTTGAAATTATAGAGTCTCGTGTTAAAATTTTTTCGCAATAGTTTACCCCTAAAATACATGGATGGATAAAACAACATTTAATTGTCTTTAATTAATGTGTAAATTCAACTGGATTTGTGTTACATTTAGTGCTGACTATAGCACAAAGGCAGAAAAAGAACTATAACTATAATAGTCCTATGTCCTACCGTTGTCCTATACCCTAGTAAGATACATGTGACACAATAGGGTATAGGACAAGGAGAACTGGTCACATGAGTCTCCATGTAAAGACATCTAAACGAGTAAGGGCTTGTTTGCACAAGAGCGGTCGCCCGCAGAAGAATGCGGTCAAAATCATATCAACCAATCATATCACCAATTGGCCAGTTTCCCTTTCTGTGGTTGAGCGTGTATGTGCGCGGTCGGACGCAGTTTAGGGTGTGGTTTTAAACGCCACATAAGTAAAAAAATTTACACACTATGGCCTAGCACCATTGATGTTATGGTAATATACTTGATGGTACTGTAGAATACTCTGAATGGTGTAGGAATGGAGAAGTGGAGGGAAAACATTTTGATATTCTGTATAGAAGAAGGAGAATAATAGACCAATGAGTTTCTAGCAAGACCAAAACGGCGGCCCTCTTTGGTCCTCCACATGTGGCCCTCAAAACTGATCTTTCAATGCATAGGGCATAGCAACTCACCTGTGTAGTAGTCACACGCTGACCCAGATTTCTTAATCAATTTTTGGCACTCCTACATCAGTAAAATTGCCAATGTTGATCAGGGAAACCAGGTCTACATATGAGCGCTGCACTCAGGGGCAGGAGGGGGGGGGGTGGATGCTGTCGGGTTTTGATGGTTTGTCGGGATCTGGTCCACCACCTGCTGAGATATGTCGACAGTGGGAGGGTCTAGATCGATGTTATGTGCGGCCCTTTAGTGATGCAGAGGGCCGCACTTGTGGCCCTACATATCAACTCAGTTGCCCACTACTGCTGTAAGCCCTTGTGGAGAACATCAGGTAATCAGATTATAACATCACAGCCATCATCAGTGATGCTGGAATTTGCGGGTCAGCCATTACAGGCTCTTGGTCCGGTCCTTTTATCACATTTAAGAAGCCAATGTGGCCCATAAATCAGAAGGTTTGCCCACTCCTGGTTAAAAGAAACCAGAACGATGTCACACAGGGGCCTTCTGTACTTCCAAGACTTACTGGGTGTAGGTAGGTTTTTACACAGTTAAACTTCAGATTCTCACTACATTTCGTAATGAAAAGGATCAAACCTTGCTTTCACTGAAGAATCATGCATTAGAATCCATGTTTTCAATGGACTGAGGCAGACAGGTGTCTGCTTTTACAAATGTATTTCACAATCTAATTACCATTATTTCATTTAATGAGCTGAATGTAACTTCATAAAAGTTTAAGCTTCAGAACATCTCCCAGATTTTTTAGTTAGTACATGTTACTAAACCTGAGGCTAAGGCTCAGTTTTTAGGCAACACAGCCTGAGCTAAGCAGTATAGGTGCTATTACTAGATAAACAAGGGCTGTGGTTATGAAAGATCCTCCAAATTTTGTACCCTGGAGGATCCTTAAACAGAGGTGAAACCACTACACCCTCCAGATTATGTATCCTGGAGGCACCTCAAATGGAGGCGAAACCACTAAACCCTCCAGATTTGTATCCTAGAGGCATTCTTAACTGAGGCCAAACCACTACACCCATTTACTATACTAATAATGACAGATAAACCTATGTTTGCATCTGCATCAGTTCTGTATTTTATGTTATAATTTGATAGATGCCAACACGCCTCTATAAAGAGACAATCTGATATCTTTAACACAGTCATACAATCACATCTACATTTATGGGTACAGTATAGTGGACCCTTCACTTACAAACTTAATTAATTCCAAACGGTTGGTTTCTTAGTCAAAACCATTTTTCCCTTTCCAATAATGGAAATTACAATAATCCATTCCGGACCTCCCAAATTACCACGTACTTTACTTTTTCATAATAAAAAAGGTTGTAAAATATGTGTAACATACAATAAACACCAACAATATTTCTAGTTTTATAGCAATTAAAGTTATAACATGTTCCTAGCCTATCAGAAACAACTATTTAAGACTGTACTCACCATTCAAGTTGACATCTCTTTCTTCTGCTCTATTGTAATCACCCTCTTATCTCTCTTCTTTTTTCCATCTTCTTTCTTTTTTTGGGCCATTAGGCACTAGTGTTGAGCTTGAATATTTGAATTGCGAATATATTCATTGATTATCCGCTATTCGAGAATTCACAAATTTTGCAGTAAATCGCAATGTCGAATATTCGCTATATTATGCATTAGGATGCTTATGGCCCTGACCTTTTTTGAAAATTTATATATTCGCAATGCAAAAATAAATACCACATGTGACCATACATTTTGAAGGTAATCACAATTCATTAACATACACTTGCAATTACAAACATTCGCGAATATCAAATCGAATATTAGTAGAAATATTTGAGAAATAATTGCGAATTCAAATATTGCCGCTCATCACTTTAAATGCACTGATCATCCTCAGCACAGAGGCAAATTCCAATTCATCTATGCTTACACCCCCATGTATGCTCATATATCTGGGCTCAGGGCCAAGTTCCTAAACACCTCTGGGGTCCTTGGCGATAAAATTTGTACTGTCTGCAAGTGTCAAAGCGGCATTAGTGCTTTGTGCCATAGAAACTAGTGATGAGCGAACAATTCTACTTAAATTTGATTTAATATTCGCAAATTTTCGTGAATATTCGCAATTGCTAGCACATTGCCTCACCTCGCTATTACCTTCAAAATGAATTGTCACATGTGCTATTTTCACATTGTGAATATATATTCGCAATCCATGCCCATGGTGAATATCACAAATATTTAAAATTGCTAATATCCGCCACCATATTCGCGAAATTTGCAAATTCTCGAAGAGACGATATTTGCAGAATATATTCAAAATTCGAAATTTGAGCTCAACACTTATAGAAACTAAAAACGAATTGCACAGTATGGGTAAATGTACCCATACTGTACTCTGGATGGAAATCTGGTGTAAATCGAAACTTTGGTCGTATATCGTCATGGTCTTTATTAAGTAAATATTAAAGTAAGCATCTGATTGGTTGCTTTGGGAAACACACAGACTTATGGTTACAGACTATATTGTAACAGAAGACATTCAGATGGATATGTAGTTCCATTTTTACATGTAAACGAAATCCTCTGCACGTTCAATCAACTTATTAGAAAGCAGAACACGGCATAGGATTTGAGTGCGTGTCATTTTAAATAAATGAAGAAAGGCCACAGAGGCCAAATTTGAACATGAGCTAATGGTGGCTTGAATGAAACCTGTCAGGGGACTTCAGTAGCACATAATAAATTTCCGCCTAAATGTCTCACTGGTGTAAGCTACATTTCGAAAACCTTTTAACTAACTCATATTTCCACAGCTATGATTTAATACCACTTTAAAGTGACCCTGCTCCATTCATTCTCTTACCATTTATTTTAAAACTACTGAACTAAATAGAAGGCTGTAAATTATATCAATAACACAGGAGCCGATATGTAGCCACTTCTAAGTTGCTTTATTTATTTCATTACTATCTAACTTTCTCTGGGCTGTAATTTGTCATCATGGGCAATGTACCTGCAAAGTGTAAAACAAGCACCATTCATCTTCAGGGCTCACTTCCATTTAGCTGTGACACACTGATAATATAAATGGTCTGTATGACAACTAATATTCTGCACATGAGATGAGCAAATTGCTTCTCCTGTCTGCCAGACTGATGGCCACCTGTTCAAACCGAGCCGGCAAACTCCATACTGTTTTTTAAAGGTACAGTGGAAATTTACAATGAAGGCTTGAAATGTGCGCCTGGGGGACAGTCAGCTTGTGTCTTTCATCCAGCAGAGCACCAGACCACCCGCTTCCTCATACTTTATCTTTGCATCTGATAATCTACTGTTCATCATCGCTTATTTATAATAAACATATAGCTCAGTATTCCTAAACCTGGGAACATAGTGCTGTGGAGCCCATTTACTTTCTTTCACACTTGACTCTCCGGCATCATAAAGTCCCTGTGCCTTAATGGTTACACTCTTGTCTCCACTGTGTCTATGGAGGTAGCCATGAGCGTCACACAGGTAAGATATGAAACATGTCTGAGTTTGTTAGTCTACATAACTAGAATGTATAACATATATATATATATATATATATATATAGAGAGAGAGAGACCAGTGGTGTCAGTAGCCAAGTGTGGGTGGTGAGGTTAAAACCTGATGACACCATTCCACTTCCAGTGAAGGGGTGACACCAAACTTTCCAACCAGAGTAGTCAGTTTTTTTTTCTTGTTTTTTTTTTTTGGGGGGGGGGGGGGGGGGGGGGGTTATACAAGGGCTAAAGGCCCCCATGAACGTCTAGATTTTCCTTCAATCAACTTCGATACATTTTGGGGGTCAGGGAAAACAGTGATTGATTGTTGTAATCTATGCCATCTCTGTTAACAGATTTGTGATCTAATTTTTTTGGATCGACTGAAAGCGTAATTAAATTAGGGTTCAATTTCAATACAACTTATTCACATTTTCCAGCATGTCCAATCATTTTTCGATCTAAATATTTCCCAATTTATTTATTTTTGTTGATCTTACCATGTAGACTTTTATAGATTTTCAATCAATCAACAAAACAAAATTGAATTGAGTTAATTGAACGAAAAATCTAAATGTGTATTGGGGCTTTTAATGATTTGCAAATCAAGAGGACTCCAATGTTCCTCAAGAACCACAGCTACCATGTTAGCAGCATATGCTGCCCCACCATGTGAATAGTATAGTCCTGAGGCTTGGCTTCACATATCCATGCATCCTTGGCACCCTTAAAGTCGTGAAGGGGGAGTAATGCCTGCAGTTTGTCCAGGGCTGAGCAAGATTAAAGTAAACACTTCAGCCTTATATTGTACGATTGCAATCTGCCCTGTTTCGTATATATATATATATATATATATATATATATATATATATATATATATGCCTGTACAATATTGTCACACCACACCACTGCCAAACCAGACCACTCCACTATGGGCAATTCCAGCTAGACCAAACCTAGGAACAAGAGGCTACATAAAATATTTCTCCTCTATTCTTGCTTTGGTGTCACCTCAAAATATATGTTGCATTCATCCCATTTTTATTCCCAGTGACATTGGTCTACAAAATAGTTAGAAAGCCGGAATCTCCATAACAGGGGCAAAGGCAACAATATACATGTTTTATCTTTAAGCTTATAGGAAGTGACAAGGACACAAGCTGTGCTTGCTAAAAACATTCTTAGCCTGAAAAATTATGAAACCACTACATCAAAGGATTGTAGTTTATATACCATTAAATACAAGACCCTATTCTTCATATGGATAACCCACTGCTATGTCAAATGTTAACCCCCTCTACATCTTCAAAAGCACTGAAGCCCAAAAAAATGGGGGTGCGTGTTTATATAGACTGACCACACTTACTATTTTTAAAGGTTCTAAATGATCTATGATTACAATCCCAAATATCCCAGAATATAACATACATATAGACGAGAGGGAAATTCCCACTCATCAAATTTCCCCCCACAAGGGGAATACTGCCTATAATGGCCACAGTAACACAACTTTTAAGAATCCATATTTTATTATAAGAAACACACAATTAAAATCACAATTAATTACATTGCATTGTTACGTTTTCATGTAAAAGTGCATTAGCATTTGGTACATGATATCATGATGGCATAGCACCATATACCTTTCACACAACATGCTTCCTCAGGGGAATGTACATCACTTTTCTATGGAATAAACAGAAAAACAATTCATCACCTGCTGTTGCCCCATTGGGCTGCCCATATTCGTTTAGTATACTCACAAAAATTGTTTGCACAGATGGAGTATGATGATAGTGTAACAGTCAACATGTTCGATACTGTCCTAGTCAGGGAGTTCTCTGTGGGCACCGGGATCGGCTTATAAAAAAGCACTGGTAAAACTGGACTGGTAGTTGTCAAGGAATGTATATCTAAGTTTGAGTTCATTTGTGTTAATTTTTGCAAAAACTAACTAAACTAACCCAGGTGGTTAAAAGTAGTACAGGATTACTTAATTTACTAACAAGATAATGGTAAACACAGGACACAAACAATTCATGACATTAATAATTCAATAGCCACAATTTCTGTTACACATAATTCACTTTGCAAACAATGCAGTGGTATCATCATTGTGCTGAAGGAAGCAGCACTGTGGGAAGTTATCACTGCTGGAGGCTCAATGGAATACTTCCAGGGCTGTTACCACTCACCATACCCAAAGAAAGAAAATAGGCATGGCAAGTTCTCCTTGGAAAAGTCTGCCACATGGCAGTTGATTAAATCAATCGGATGATCTTCCCTGATTCGCTGTCATGATCATTTTGATTTTGTTATTATTATTATCATCATTATTTATTTATATAGCGCCAACATATTACGCTGCATTGTACAATAAATTAGAGTTGAGACAACACAAGATAACACACAAGTACAGGTTATGACACAGGAGGAGTTGAGGACCCTGCCAGATCGGGTTTACAAATCTAATAGGTTGGGGAACAGAGTATACAATAGGTGGGGAGGATGGGACTGGTATGGTAGTGATGTTAGGGGTGAGAAGATGGGTAGGCCAGAGTAAAGAGGTGGGTTTTTTAGGGATTTTTTTAAAGTTGATTTTGTTTTGATCTTGTGTAGGATACAACTAGCCAATCAGAGCAGTACTATATAATCAGCTGATCATGCGCTTCTCCAAGTTGTCTTGCAGGAAAACTTTGTCTAGAAGAATTTTCTGCCCATGAAACCGCATTTCCTGCTTTTGGTTACTGGAAGCTTCAACACCAAAGCAAATTTTCATTTTGGACTATTGCAAAAATCTACACAAAATACACAAAGCTCTCCAAGATTAAAGTAAGAATGTTTAAGCCCTTTGTAATCAGACATTGCTGGATTTCTTGGCGCTTAGCTTCACCAGCCCTTGCTCCTTCACTAAATCAACCTAAAATTGGTCCTTTCTTCACCTGGCAAACTTTAAGATGAATTACCATCTTTAATATTAATGAGGGTATAATATTTGCTTGTTATGGTTTCTGAAAAAAAAAAAGACTAAAGCAGAAAGAAACCGGATTACTAGGAGGTCAGGTTCTTCTGATCTCTGCATGCCTCATAATCCTCTGAAATAGCACACACAATATAGAGCATTAATACCTTTACAATCCAATGATTACCTACAAGCTAACAATGTCCAGAGCAGCAATTATAAATGACCATAATGGTCTTTCTTAAAAGCAGATTCCATGTAATTAAACTAATACCCGGTGAATGCTAAGTGCTAACTGAGAATATAAAAAACAGATGTGGAGCCAAATTAATTAAACATTATGATATGTGCTCATACAATAAAGGATAATGCAAACTGGTGATCATATAGTGTTTTATTATTATAGTGTGACTTGGCCAAAGAAGGGAAAGTTTTTACACGTTCCTCCCTGATTGACAAGTTCCTTCACTAACATTCCAACACTGGAACATATTGTTATGAGGACAAAAAGCAGGGGACAGATGAGAGAGAATGAATCACAGTTCCTGAGCATTTGTCGTCAAACATATTTGTGCACTGACTGCTGAACTTTGAACATATTTAGTCAAAGTGAAATAAGGTATCACATATTTCCAGTGACATCAGCCTTCCCCTCCCTGTTTATGAGAACATTCCATGCACTATAATTAGTGGATTCTGAAAATCGACCGTTTTAGTCGCTGAATTACTAGCTTGGATGGCTGGAAAAGTAAGCAACATTGATTTATCAACAAAGGCTTGGCCCGGTGACAGGACGTGGCAAATGAGCTTTTTTTTCTGGGAGAAGAGCAGGTTTGGAGAATAATAGAGAAGTGTTTTCAGTAGTATTGATTCCAAACAAAAAAAATACTAAACTTATCTTATCTCTGTTACAAATAAAATGCAAATATGCTTCAATATTGAGCAAGAAGGATTGATGCCATTTTTAGAATACAAGAAATCTGTCGATATTTAACAGTTTCAAGGTAGACTTTTACTACACATTGACATTAAGCACTTAAGCTGGAACATGGAACTAAAGCTGGCCACACACCTTTAGATCTCTCTGTCAGATATGCTTTAGATCTACCAACAACTATGTAGTATAGGGTCCTCTGCAATTGAACACAGGTAGACTTGATGGTTAAGAAAGTCCCTCATATTCCATGGTTTTGGTAAAAAAAAGATACATGTAAAGGAAATCAAAAGCAGGGTACAGACGTGGAGATATGGGTCAAATCAATGGCCGTTTCGAGCGCCGTGTGTGCTCATGGCCATCTATCTGACCCATATATTTTGCGCCCACCGCTGTTTTCGAGCGGGACAAATCAATCCACCTCGAAAAAAGCATTTTCGGACATGAATGAATGTTCACACTTCTTCAAACTGGTGAGCAGTACGGGTGTTCGACCCGCCCCGTTCGCGGGCAAGAAGGAGCTCACTATTCTTCCTCCGGCAGGATCAGGAGCAGTAAGATCCTGCTGGAGAAAGAATCTTTTCACTAGAAGACAGGTAGAGAACTGCTAGTGAAAGTCAGTGACGTCACATCCAGCAATTGAAACCAGGAGCTATGCGTTCCAGGTACCAGATGTGACATCATCAACGTCACTTCCATTTTTTCAGATTAAAATTCCCCACCAAGAGGCTGGGAATTTGAATCTGCCCACGAACAGGCAGACATCGGACTTCTTTAAAAGTCTGATCTGCCTGTCCGTGGATGAATCTGGCCAATGTTCGGCCATCACTAATCATAACTGTCTCTCAGGGGAGCTCACAATCTAACATCACCATAGTCAGATATAGTAGTAGTAGTATACTGTCCTCTGTTATTGAACACAGGTAGACTTGATTGTTAAGAAGTCCCTCATATTACGTGGTTTTGGTAAAACAAAATGAGATCTAAAGGAAATCTAACAGAGAAATCTAAAAGTGTATGGGGTCCCTAAAGGTGGGTTTACACGTGTACATTTTTACTTCAATCAACTGGCAATTTGATTTTATGTTCAATGTTGTTGCCGAACATCGTTTGTTCATTTATCTAATGTAACATTAGATTTTTGGTTCGTCTATCCTGATATCGAATGAAAATACATTTGAAATTACAACGACAGAAAAACTTACCAACATGTTCGATGACCTTTCAAACTATTTTTTGTTCGAGTTCGAACAAAATTTATCCATCAAACAAATTGGCCATTCTAGATTTTTGTTCAATCCACAAAAAAATCTTCGTTCTTCGTTGATCGAACGAATAAATAATGTGTAAACCCACCTGATATGAATAGATTTGCTCTGTAGGTTTTATATTCCTTCATCAACTAGACCTGGCACAACCACATCATGTCAATGTATAAAATACCACAGAAATTGTGCACCCAGTTGTCGGGGGCAAAAGCTGGGACTATAGCTGGCAAATTGGTCTAAAACCAACATAGATAGTACAAATCACAAAGAAATGATATATCCAAATAAATTGTTAATACTATCTATGTTGGTTTTAGACCAATTTGCCAGCTATAGTCCCGCTTATGGTTATCAGAGCGCTTTTGCCCCTGACAACTGGGTGCACAATTTCTGTGGTATTTTATATAATTCATGGGATGATGGCATTGAATAATGTTTAACCTCATAACTGAATGGGCAACACATTTTCTCATGTCAATGTATACATTTTAATACGGCTTCAGAAGTTCATCAATTCAGGAAATAATTATAGACTCATTAATTGGACTTTGCTGCATTGAACAACACATTTTTCATTAATTAAACATTTGGACATTTTGTTCTTTTACATTGTCAGCCAGCATTTCAGACATTCATCTGGACTAAAGTAAAAGAATTACTGGATGCATTTTTCCTTAAAATGTTTTAAACTTAAATCACAATGCGGATAAATTCTCCAAGCAGCTTAAACAAGAAAAACAAGTGGATTCACATCTGAAGATTAGGTTTGTAAAAATGAAGATATAGCTATATTTGGGTTTTCCCTGCAGACATACAGCTAGTAGTAAAATGTGGTGAAGATTAGTGTGATTGACTAAACTGAACTAAGATAATAAGTGACAGTAGAACATAACATGACAGCCAGTAGAGAATATAACTACAGTATAAAGCAAATGACAAAATGATTACTTAGCAGATCTGTTGTTCAAATCAGTCACTTTTACTGCAAAAGAACCCATTAAGCATTAGCCTAACTATACTGTTATTATCTGCAGCTTAAGATAATGTCATTTTATAGGCAATTACATACTATTTGTTTTAAGCACCATCATTTCTTATGGTGTGTGATGTCAGTGTGAAGAAGATCTCCTTAATGGATGGTGAAGATTTGTTTTATGGTGACAGCTCCAGTGTAAAATAGTGACGAATATTACTTCTGCCCGCCGCACAAATACTAATTTACATTTGACTATAGGCTCAATGGACAAAGCTATCTCATTGGGATGTCAATCTGTAACAGAAGTTATTTTCAGAGCCTAGTGTTTTAAAAAACACAATCACCTACCTGAAAAAAAGATTTTGATATTTTTTTCTAACTATTATGACCAACCTTTGAAAGAACTGAAATTAAAACCCATTAGTGTGGGTTCATGTGATATTAAGTTGTGTTTTTTAAATGTTGTTTAGATTGACACCTCCATACACTGTGATTAGGGTAAGGTGCCATAAAAAACATGGTCATCCTCCGACGCTATCGTTGGACCACCAAAATATTATTACATGTAAGTAGCAGTCTGCACTTCCAGACAAGTATCTTTTTACTATAATGTAGGGCAGGGGTGGTCCTAGCCTGTCTGGTGCCCTGGGCGATCATGCCCCCCCCCCCCTGATGGACAATAGGGTGTTGTCATGGTTGGGCCGAAGGGGTGGTGGTAATGGTTTCTGATGTGGGGGTCGGGGGAGTGGTGTGGATGGAACCAGCAGAGGTGAAAGTGGTGTCTGACCCAGGGGGGCATTAGTGGTGTCAGACAGGGTGTAACAGAGGTTCTGCAGCAGCTGCAGATGCTGGTTAAGCCTGAAGACCCATCCCAGCTTCTCTTCAGTGACTGGCCCCCAAACTGAGCTCCTCTTTCTCATTGGATTATGTCATGGGTAGACAAGAAACGATGCCTCCCCTACCACAATGCCGTCCTGGGCAACCTCCCACGTTGGCCATGCCTTAAACCACCAGTGACGTAGGATCATCTTGAGAAAGGGCCATAAACCACCTAAATGGAATACAACTTCTAGCTTAGTAATCATGCTCTTACAAAAGAGGTCTTATGAAATCCACCTCAGACTTAGACAATTAAACATTGGTGTATGTTTACCAAAAAGGGTGGTAGGGCTGGGTAGGTGTTCTCAACAGCTGGGTCACCCATGAGTCAGCACTGAGTCAGATTGTGTGATGAAGAGGTGAATTATGAACTAAAGTTGCAGGAAGAAGAAATGCCAGAATACATACTTGACCATGTATTTGTGCAAGGTACATGCTGACTAATATGAGTAATATTAAATAATTCATAGTAATAATAGTTTCTTGGGAACCAGTATCTTTTGTAGCAGGTCAGGCCTAAAGATAAAGACGAAACTTCTTAGAGCCAGAACTTAAAATCCCTCAGAATATTATAAATATACTATAGATGTGTATATATATCAACCATATGAAAAAAGTGTCAGTTCATGATTTATTCCCTAGTTTTGGTGATTTCATAATGTCTGGGCATTTCTTTTTTAAAATACTCAGGAACAATTAGCTACTGCTACCATTATTCCACTTGTATGCAGCAAATGCTGAGCAAGTGACATGGTCATGTCTCAAAGCGGTAATTACATGGCCAAAGGATTGTAAAATTGCCAGATAAAATTGTGTTGGTGATTGATATATGCTCATTCCATTATTTCTCCATTATAGCACCAGAAAAGATGGCTCAGTGGCTACTAGGTTCAGACGCTATCTGAATGGAGTTTCTTGGTCCTTCTTACGTGTGTGGGGGTAGGTAGGTAGCAATATAGCAGAAAAATCTTGCTAGTTTATAACTTATAACAAGTCTTTCTTAGTTAATAAATGAAATTCTTATAGAAATCGTTTTCAGAAAAGAACAGACTGAACACACTGCTTTTTATCCGTGCTCCTCATCCCTGTACTAGTAGAAAAAAGGTAAAAGTGAAATCCTCCAATCTGGGACTTTTAAGTGGTCATCCGGATAAAGTTAGTACTTACAATTTGGTTTACAAATTATATAAATTTTATTTAAATTTTGAACAGACACAGAAAAAAAGGGGGGGGGGGGTGTTACCCCAGGGTAAGCATACAGCATAAGTCCCAAAAGAAAGCAATCTCCAAGGTTGTACTAGATGATTGTGTAATTGTGCACAGCCAACGTGTTTCGCAGTGTCAGGGCTTCATCAGGACCTAATAAAACAAATACGCCAAAACTTGGATCAATGAAGAATGGGAGAACATGTAGATGAGAAAAATATATCAGGAAAGACAAGCGAGGGGGTGAATATAGATTTTGGAAAAGCTGCTTACCAAATTGCTAACAAATTGGTTGCTTGATCAATTTAAGGTATTTGTGCACCCCTACAGGATAAAAACAAAGAACAAAGCACAATAGTAGATAAGCGCTGTGTAATAAAATTCAATAATAAAAAGTATCACATTTGCATAATATGTTAGAAAGGCTAAATGATTGTAACAAAAAATACAAATTCAGTTTTTAAATAAATTTAAATTAAATATATATAATTTTTCTTCTTTCCTTCCTTTGGAAACCAAGCCATTTGTCCACTGCGAATCAAGACGCATGCCAGCACATTTGACAGGTGGATACCCTGCAGCTTGAGGGCTTGCCCTATTGATGCAGCAGAGGAAAGACGTGGAAAAACATCGCCCAAACAGCATTGGGTGCTGTTTTTCCGCCCTATATTGATCTTCAATGGAGGTGTCTTTGGCAGTGGTGCTATGAAGATGTGACTACCTGCAGCCTCAAAGCAGTACCGCGGACGCGCAGCTCAGGATACACAGAGTGGATATTGGAGTTCATTAGGAATAGGTAGTGTCCTCTCTGTGTCTTCCTCGTGCGTCCGCAGCGGGGACAAAAGCAGCAGTGCACACAACTCCAAAGATATGATCTTATTCTCCTAAGTAGTTATAGCATGAACATAGGTATAAAAAAAATCTAATAGAAGCGTAGTGACATTACATTTGTGAGAACATAACGGAAGAGAGTTGCAACAGCTGAGATCTTACCAGTAGCTTCTTCTTGAGTAATACTGCTAAGTCACAAGAGGCAGGAAGACCTGTCAGATGTTGGATATGTGTACTTACAGCCTGCTGAAACTTTTTAATGTCTTTCAGGAGAAAAAATAATGATGCTTTACAGAGTCCAAAAAAGTGTCTAATGTAAAGCTACACCAGTGAACATACGACTAAAACACTCTCTGTGAAGATTTATATTTTTTCCAGCGTACTACAATGCACTGGTTTAATTGCACAGATGGAGTTTCTCAGGTCTACATATTTTGGAAAATGGATGCTAACACATCTGGTGTGAACTAGCTCTGACAGTGGATGCTTTGTGCGTTCTTTATTGTCTATACTGAAAAAATCCAAGCACAGCTCTAAAAATGATGTGCACACGGGTTGGATATTTCATTTTAAGGTGCTACACTCCGTCTCTAGTCTCTTTTTTATATACTCACAGAGAAATGAGTACAGAGGCAAAGGGGCAAAGGGGGGCTGACTGCTGCAAGTTTTTGGTCAGATGTTGTCAGGTTTTTTTTTTACATAAAGCTGACCATACTCCTTTAGATCTGTCTGTCAGATATCCTTTAGATTTACCAACAACTATGTAGTATAGAGTCCTCTGTCATTGAACACAGGTAGACTTGATGGTTTAGAAAGTCTCTCATACTACATGGTTTGGTAAAACAAAAGAAAATCTGACAGAGAAATCTCGAGGGGTATGGGGACCCTAAAGACTCAAACCGCAGATCGCGGGTGCCCACATGGAGCGACAGGTCCCTGTTGCCCCAATGCCCGGTTGCCCAGAGAACAGACATGACCGTAAACCCTGGCTGAGGCCATTAGTTTCAATGGGGACACACATCCCCATTCAAACTAACGTGCAGCACACAAAGGGTGCCTGCTGATACTCTGAGCAACGGAGTGCAGCGTGATCACGTCATGACGCTGCACTCCACCGCTCGTCTGTCACACCCCCCCCCCCC
>CM070036.1:134764031-134777360 GCA_036250615.1 Ptychadena robeensis | reverse complement strand
ATATATATATATATATATATATATATACATACTTTTTTTTAACTTCCCACCACCCTTTCCTACATCTCAAACAATTGTGGTGATGATGCCATGTTCAGTGGTTTTGAAATCAGCTGAACAAATCCTCTATTCAGAATTTAGAAAATAAATGCCCATCTCTAGTGTTAGTATGTTTTTTGGGCTTCTTTTTGGGCAAGCTGGATTTCTCCACACTGTGAAAACATACGTTTTTTTGCTCTTCCGGAGGTCCTGAGCACGGTGTGGGAAAAAATGACGCCCCTCCATTAACATGGAGGTCTATTGCACCACCCCCGGACAATGCGGCTGCCGAACAATGCCCAAAGGGCCGCAGGTTGGGCACCTAGGATGTAGAGCATGATAGGGACATAGTTGGTGAGCTCTTCATTTAGTGATATGAAATGTAAGTAAAAAACATAACAATAATGTCAACACCATCCCCCCATCTCACTTGTCAGTGAGGAGCTTTCTACACAAAAATCAATTATGCATCAGGTGCATCACTATTTTTGACAATAAATGACTTAGAATTTATCATTTGTATTAGTTTCTCATGTTAAAATCAATAAAAAAAGTATTCCATTTAAAATGAGTTCTCATATAAAACATTTTGGCTTTGAACACCCCAGAAAAAATGTGTTTGGTGTTACCTAACCAGTTACATGACAGCACTATAGGATGGCACAGACTAATTCCTAAGGTACTTAGAATGCAATAAAATACCTATAAAATCTTGGAAGGAACTCAGAGTTGAAGATGATCAGTAATTCTAGCCTGGCAGAGGCCAAAGCTTTACAGCAACAGGAAAAATCTAATACTCTGACAGGCCTAAATGCTTCCAGTGCGTTTCAGGCACACATTAGTCCATCTCAATTATTAGACCTGATGAGTATGAGATGAAATATGATGACGATATGATATGCTGACCTCTTGCACTTCCATTTATAAGTTGTATGAATGTATATAAGCGTTAGAACAACATTTTAGTTAAGTTGTTTTAGGAATATTTAAGTAACCTAGTCAACCATACTCAAGTTGTTGGCTTAAAGTGATCCTATTGTGTCTACCAATGTGTATAAATTTGCTGGTATGTTAGGCCGCACATAAGTATTTCTGTTTGTGCTCCACTCATTTGGTGTGTGTCTGGTTCTGAGCACCAGTCTATGTAATGTCATCACATCTGACATTGAAATAAATAGAAGACCCGAAACAGAAGTGTCTGTCCAATTTTCAGCACTGTAGAGTTACCATATTTAAAGAAAGGAGGGGGCAAACTATAATACTATGTACGTCGCAGTCTGTACCTCTTAGTTATTCACCCACAACATGGCTGTTTTTTATTTGCAATGTTAGTTTTTTTATACTTCAATATATATGACAGGTTTGTAATGGCAGATGTTGCGTAGTAAACTAAGGAACCACACAAAGAGCAAGTGTGATTCAAACTTTAACTTTACTTGACTGCATTACAACGAACAAGTGGTAAACTTCAGGTGACCAATAGCCCACAACACATGAGTAGAGTTGGAACAGCTGTAATGGCATGTGGCCCCTCAGTGGTACCGGAGCTACTCAGTTAGCAAGCTTTCTGATGTCCGGCTGTTTGGTAGGGATGGGGTACAGGTGTCACACCATTTTCTCTAGAGTGTGGGTCTGTGCTAGCACAGTAGCCTCAGTCAAGAGTTTTCCAACCAAAGCAGGTTGTGTTGCTCAGATAGGAAGAAGTGGAATGCAGAACCTGACTGTCTTTCTCCTCTTCAGCCAAGATACTGAGCCCCCAACACCTTTATATTCTGAGCTCCCTCTAGTGTTGGGCCGACCTACAGTCATTTTCACCCTGGTGTCCCTGCTGCCAGGTGCTGGTCTCCCCAGCTTGTCTAGCTGAAGGTAAGCAACTACACTTTCACTTTCAACTGTAAAGGCACTAAGACACCATTCTCTGTTGATTTACCCTGAAAGCACATTATAAAGATTTTTTTAATCAAGAAAAACCTGTCCAATGAAGAAAGAGGATATGACTTATACCAATGATGTAATACTTGTGTTGGGCAAGAGCTGGTAGGATCAGAGTTCCTGAAATCAGCCAGACCAACTTACAGGTGAAATGACATATTCAGGAGACACATCAATGTGACAGATGAAATGCGCTGTACTGGATGAGTAAACTTTCAGTGCTCACAGCACAACCTTAGGCTCAGATATACATTACCAGAAATAGAAGGTGTATAAGTATATTATTTTCTTCCAATGAAAGATACTAGAAGTTTTATTTTCTCTGTTGATAAGATCTTTTGTGGCCCTTGGCTGTTGTGCATGTGCGCTGTAACTGTCAATCTCAGCATCTTAGAGATGGCAGATCTTGGTACCCTGAATGCTATGTTGACATATATAAGTTCATTTCTTCTACAGTTTTTTTGGCATGGGTAATTTTCTACAGACAGGAGGATGGAAAAAAGCTGTATGGCAATTTCACACTAGCCACGTTTGCATAACACTAATTACATAGGTTTTCTTGTGACGCGTGTTGTATCTTTCACACTGGCCTCATGTTTGTGGTAACGAGCAATGCATCGTCTATTTGGGTTTTTTTCAAACAGAAAAATTGACCTGTGTATGTCCACATTAAGTCACCTATGTTAAGCCCATCTAAAGCTTTTCCATCTAGCACTACATCTACACAAGATAACAATTGTCACTGTCCAGCGCCGACTACATTCACCACCCATATATGCGGTTTAGAGAAGAGGCAACCAGGATGACTGTCACTGGTTGGATCAGAAGGTAGAAATGCAAAGAAACTGAAATGAATGCAAGGAAATTAGCGGAATACTGTATTTTTGGCTCTATAAGACCCATCCCCCCCCCCCTCAAGGGGAACATGTCAGTGTGTCTCTTTGTCTCTGTCAGCAGCCCCCTTCCCCCTGAGTGCAGGCAGCCACCCTCCTTCTAGCACCCATAGCCAATTACAAGGATCTTCCTCGGCTGAATGCCAGTGGACGAGAGAATGCTGAAGTTACTAGATTGTATGTAAGTGTGTATGTGCCTGTCTGTGTGTGTTTGTTGTATATATGTGCCTATCTGTGTGTCTTTCTGTGTGTGCTGCATGTATGTATGTGTCTACATGTGAGGTTGTGTGGGGCAGAAATAGTGGCTTGTAGTTATATCTGGCAGAGTGCTCTGCCCTCAAGATACCACCCGCCTTAGGGTCCCCATAAACCTTTAGATTTCTCTGTCAGATTTCCTATAGATCTCCTTTTGTTTTACCAAAACCATGTAATATGAGGGACTTTCTAAACCATCAAGTCTACCTGTGTTCAATGACAGAGGACCCTATACTACATAGTTGTTGGTAGATCTAAAGAATATCTGACAGAGAGATCTAAAGGTGTATGGTCAGCTTTAGGGCACTCAGCATTCCCTACTGTCCTCAAGCATGTTGTCACAAAGTTCCTTTTCAAAGATACATTCTTCTTCATCAAAATTTATAAAGATATTTTTGGCAAGTACATAAGATGTGAGATTGGTAGCTTGATTGTAGGAAACATCAAATACTTTTCTTTTCACCATTTTTTGTACATTTCATATGAAATGAGTACAATGTAGAAGACATCCACTTGTGAGACATACAGAGTCATGTAATAGCACTCCATAAAGAATGAACAACTCACTGATTAACCAACACTATGCACAAAAAATACTTTTTAGTTCAATAAAAGATAACAGAAGGTATTGTAAGGAGGAAAAATCATGGTAGGTTCGGTGTACTTCTGATTACACCTCTGCTAGCAACATGTTACAGCTGATAAACACGCCAATAAAATTGCTTCATAGAGGAAGTGTGCGCCTTTTTACTTTCCAGTTTTCTGTCCCCATAGAAGAATCTGGATCATCTCAACTCAAAATTATCTATTGCACAATCTTTATTTATGTCATAGCAATACCTGCAAATGTCTAAGGTCATGTGAAGCTGTGATCATGCTTTAATCTGCTCGGTCTTGTGTTAGCTAACTTTTACTGCAACTTTTGACTCAAGCCCCCCATACACCTTCAGATCGATCCATACAATTTTCATTAGATCTACCAACAACTGTGTAGTATAGTGGCCTCCCTGATAGAATACACAGTGATTGGAAGGTTTAGAAAGGTCCTCATATTACATGGTTTTGGTAGAAGAAAAGTTGATTGTACAGAAATTGTATGGAAAGATTGTAAGGTGTATGGGGGCCTTTAGAAGTAAAAGATATCAGATGGCCATTTACAGGCTGTGATATATTACTGGCTGAGACATGGTCAGGTTGTCACGTGATTGCTGATTTGCTAAATATAGTAAAATGGTCATAATGTATTTAAGAGTTAAAGATTGAGTCATGTCATAGGTCAGCACAGCAACGTGAAATTTCCAGTTTTACAGAATAAAATACTATTATACAGTATATTATAACCACATGCCTAACCATTTGAACTTCAACCTACCCAATTGCAGGTTGTAAGGACAGTATAGAATGCTGAGACCTGTGGCTCTTCAGCCCAGCAGGTTGGAAGGACAGCAAAACATGATAGATGACAGTAGGGAATGCTGAGAACTGTAACTTCATTGCACAGGTGGCATCTTATGCCTGGCATACACACACCGATTAGCGGCTAATTTTTCCACTGACCGACGGACGTGCGCGCTCGTGCCGTCGGTCGGCGGCAAAATCGGCCGCCAATCTGCGTGTGCCCACATGGGGCGACAGATCCCTGTCGCCTTACAGCTCGGCCAGCCAGAGAACAGACATGTCAGATGTTCTCTGGCCGATGACGGCCGATGCCATTAGCTTCAATGAAGACCGGCGTCATCATTGAAGGTAATGGCCGGCACCCCATTCTGGGGCTCATTGGAGCTCGTCTGTTTTCACCCGTCTGTGGGTGTATGGCAGGCATTAGCGGCAGTGCACTCTAGCAGACATAACTACAAGGCTTTATTTGTGCCCCACACCACCCTACAAGCAGACACATACATATATCTTTACCACACACAGGAAGACAAACAGGCATATACACACACATCTAGTAACTCACCATTTGGTCTTCCAACAGGTATTAAGCTAAAGTGTTGATTGTGGATATTCTAATAGTTTCTGAGAATTTTTATTGTGAATATCGGCACTCGAAGAATTCACAAATATAGTGTTATATCTTTGTAATCGTGAACATTCAAGATTTTGTTAAATCAGTACCTAGAACTACCATGCATTGTGTTTGCAATATGCACATGTACAAGTGCTGATTAGCACAATGAAGGTAATAGTGACTGGAGATCATGAATTTATTATTATTATCTTGTATTTATATAGTGCCAACATATTAAGCAGCGCTTCACAGAGTATATATAGTCATATCACTAACTGTCTCTTAAAGGAGCTCATAATCTAATGTTCCTTACACAGTCATAGGTCTTTGGAGTGTGGGAGGAAACCAGAGTACCCATAGGAAACCCACACAGACACATGGAGAACATGCAAACTCCTTGCAGATAGTGCCCAGGCCAGGATTTGAACCTAGAACTCCAGCGCTGCATGGACAGAGTGCTAACCACCTGAGCCACCATGCTGCCCCATTTAGGAATTTATTACAAATATTAGGTGAAATATTTGCAATATTTGGGGAAAATGATTATTGCCTGTGCTGCTCATCACTATTGCGCTATGCACAATTCTTCATCTTCCCCAGCCTTCTGTGGTTGCTAGGAGTGATGGAGGATGGCTGCTGACAGCCGGCTCACAGAGCAGACAGCAGATAGAGAGGCTGCATACTTGGGATGGGAGGAAAGGTGCATCTTATAGAGTGAAAAAATGATGTAACAAAGTAGTCCTCAAAATATTTGATTACCTTGTCCCTTTTATCAAAATGTATTCATATTTTATACTCTTTCAGAATTGTGTTATCTAATGTTTAGGACTTTTGCAACACATTTGAGAGCTTGTAAACCAACTGCAGCAATCACTGGTCACTAGTAGTGAAGCGCTGCATTGGCAATATTCATATTCGCAAAATAGCAAAAAAAATTTGCCTTATAATCGAAATTAATTTGTAACTTTGAGAAGGTCATTACCTTCACTGCGCAAATCAGCACTTGTAAATGGGCATATCGTGAACGCATTGCATGGTACTTTCCACATATTACGTTCATTGCGCAAACTGGCACTAGTACACGCGCATATTGTGAACGTAATGAATGGTAGTTATGTACCAAATAAGAAGATACAGCACTATATTCGAGATCTTCACGAATTCTTGAAGGACCGATATTTGCAATAAAAAATCGCAATTAGTCAGTCACCAGTTGCTCACACATTCCATTGACATCCTCAGCATCCTGTGCCATGGAATTTCTATGTACTGTAATTTTGAACAATTTCTGGTTGAAGGTTAGCCTGCCCCATCCCACCTGCCTGAGATTCCTATTGACCCTCATATCCCCCAAGAATAGAGATAGGATAATGGTTCAGTCCCATTTTCCATGAACTGCTGAAATTGGCAACCATAGCCCTGGAGAATTTAGGGAAACAAAGTGCTGCATTTCGGGCTCAGAAGTTTTTACTTTTTTTTTTTTATAAAACACCTTGACATACCAACACAAGGTGGTAGCGGATACAACAATTGAAAAAAAAAAAGAGAAGCTGGATGACTCAATTAGATGCGTTAGTCAAGCAGAAGTTGAGAAGCACTTACATTTTTAAAGCAAAGTTCCTCAAACTCCTATAGCTGTAGAACATTTCAGGTAAAACGCATTGCGAGTCTTCCCATAACTAATGACTGATTACAATCACATTTCAGTGATTACAATGTTGAAATACAGGTTTGCATTAAGTTCCTAGCCTCATCCTATTTCATTATACAGGAAACGAACTTGCTGACCTATTATGCGGCAGCGAGTGAGCTACTTAGAGGGTCACGTGACGGCTATATATTTTGTCTTTTCTTTCAAAATGTTCAGGATTCCGGTCAGATCAAAGGCCGCGCTCCCCATTTGTGTTCTTCGCATTGTTCTCCAACCTCGGACCAAAGGAGTTTTTTGCTCTCTCCGCAATAGTTTTACTTCAAATGTTCTGAGATCTCAATGATGTCTAATGGATTGGCAAGAGTGGAACAAAACTACTTTAGTGGTTTTTAAGTGCCTCAGCCATCATCATATTGTCGGAAAACATGAGAAAATGTTATGTCTGTAGCAGTATGAAGGCTGAGAATCCAAAACTATAGAAATAAATCAAACATGGAAATTACAGCCTGCGAAATCTATGGAAAACAAGTTAAATATCTAATATAAAAAATATTCAGGCTCCGTTTTTTATATATATTATTTGACCCGCTCAGAAACAATATCATTTTACTGTGTGGATGACAAGTACCATTTATGCAGATTCGTCAGTACGGATTGTATAAATATGTCACTGTGTGAATTTTATGAGAGATGTGAAAAGCGTATTACCGGAAGACCTGATAAATCATTTTATGCTGGAGACGCTCAATTTCAGTTAAAATAAACATGCTGAACCAAAGATGATAACAGTTTTTCCTAGGGCTGTGGAAACAGTTATATAGGCCATGTATACATGTAAAGTGTACCTGTCATGGCTGCAATACAAAAATTATGAACGCCATCTGCTGACATTTTAATATGCAAAACATACTACGGTGGCACACTGACATGAAACAATGTGGCTTTAAATCATGCTTCAATGCTCAAGGGTTCTCTTTAAATAATTATGGAGGTTTAAATGACACTGTGCTGCTGTATTATGATATCATTAGGAAAGGTAAGCACAATGTACTGTATTTGGCACATGAAAAGACATACCAACCCTAAAGGCCCCCTATACACCTTACAATCTTTCTATACAATTTCTGTACAATCAAATTTTGTTCTATAAAACACCAAAACCATGTAATATGAGGACTTTTCTAATCCTCTTCCAATCCCCAAGTCATTCTATCAGGGAGGCCCCTATACAACACGTTGCTGGTAGATCTAATGGAGATTTTATGGATCGATCTTCAGAGTATGGGGGGCTTAGACCACCATGGTTTTTGGGCTCACATAAACACAACACTACGGGGTTCTCAGTAGCCCGATCCCCTCAGCTGAGAGTCCAAATTTAGCCTTTTTTTTCTTGAATTCCCTACCAAAGGGTCCTATTTTGGCTGTCTACGTGGAGCATTCTGACCCGGTCTTTAACCTGGGAGGACATACAGCGCTTAAAGCCACAGACTTACATGTCACATACCGTGTTTCCCTAAAATAAGATAATGTCTTATATGAATTTGTGCTTCCAAAGATTCCTACATCGTATTTTCGGGGGATGTCTTATTTTTCCATAAGGGGTAGAATGCAGCCCACTGGGGGAGTCTAGATTGGGGGAATCAAATGGCACTGGAGACTTGGTGGGGCGGGGGGGGAGATTTCCATTTAGTAACCCCTTCTGAGAGCCAGAGCTGAGAGCCAGAGCATATCTCTACATGACTCAACAGATATTTATATCTCAGAAGGCGAATTATTTTAAAGTGTTAGTTAAATCAACATGTTTAAACTTTGGATAGAGCAAGATTAAAACTCAGTAAGGTTCTTATTGCTGTATATGTCCTCACTGGGTAGAGTGGCCTGATCTGTCCTGGTGACCATTGCCCCCAAAATGGAAAATGATATAATATAGAATAGAATAATATTGAAAGTAAATCTACAATTGAGTACAGATGTTTTCATGGCAGCTGAAAGAGTTCCTACAAAAACTTACATGCACAGGACAGAAAGTGAAAGCAAATCTCTACAAAAAGCAAACAAAAAATTGTCATGGGGGTTTTCCTAGTCTATTCAACACTTACATCAACATTGTTTTTTTCCACTTATAAAAATTTTCACATACGTGCCCAGGATAGTACTTGTGTGAACACGTTATGGATTACAGTAAAGTGAATCAAAATGCTGCTGATTTGGCTCATTAGTTTTTACATAGCATGCAGCAGGAAGTATACATAGATGTTGGTTAATAATGGAATTCCTCCAGTTTGTAGAAGTCATTTCCAATAAGTTTGCACATTGTAACTTTTTTTGCCCTCAACAGTTATTACAACATTACAGCAGCAAAAATTGATATGCTGAACATAAAATTGTAAAATTGAAAGTAAATCCGAGTACATAATATTGGTATATAATCAGCAAATCAAGCAGGTGGAATAATTGGATAGCCAGGGAAATTACAGCACACAATCAGAGAACGTTAATGAATAATCAAGCACATCAAATGGAGAGAAATAGCATTAAAGATTTCGGTAATTACAGATAATGCATCTACATCACTAAAAAAGTTGACATCATTCCACCATAAATATCAGCTGGAAAACCCCTTTGAAAACAATGGAAGCCTGGAGGTAACTTTATAAAAATCTCTGATAGTTCAAGATGGTTTGTCAAAGGGACAATCTTGAAAAGCTAGTTACTTCTAGTCCAACTAAATGTGGAGGTTCCATAGATTACCTGAGATTCCGGTGATTATCCACAATAAATGAAGTTTTCTATGAGCACCCAGTTGAACGCCAATGTCTGCACATTCCAAAGATAAGCAAATGTTGGTTTTCCCTGGTTCCCATAACATGTTTTTTAATACATCTGTAACTGGTATCTTAAAGCTTCACTCTAACCTTTGTCCTCAGCAACTGACAATACACAACAACACTGGAAGAGTCTGGAACAAGCTAGGGACACACATCATATATTAGTCCGACAAGACGATCTATAATGATTATCTCGGCAGAATATCTTAATTGGTTAGATCAGTGGTTTCCAAAAAGGGGGGCGCTGGCCCTCATCCTTAACCTGTGTTTGAATGGGGGAGGGCTCAAAAATGTTCCTTAATAGTTTGGGAACCACTGGGTTAGATCAACAACCATCCTGCCGGACACTCATAATCTTCAAGGCAGAAAGATGAAGCGGGGAGCCAATTGCTGCAAAGAACATAGCAAATGATGAGTGAACAGCATTATTAAGAACAGTTTTTGAGAGTGATCAAAAACTATTGTTCTCAAGGACCAAATTTTAAAGTGTGTACAGGGCTACTTGAAATCAGAAAAAGTGTCTTCCACCCTACCAATGTATGTAAAGTATCACTTTTGTGTGGGCTGACCAATATGGACGTTACCTAGTCCCGCTGTGAGCGCAAATATTCTAATCACAAATTTTTATCTGCACTTTGAGAATTTGCGAATCTCTCGATATATAGAGCTATATCTTCATAATCATGAATAGTCTAGATTTTTTTTACATCGGTACATAACTACTATGCATTGAGTTCGCAATATGCGCATGTTACAAGTGACGATTTGTGCAATGAAGATAATAATGACCAGAGATCACAAATTCACAATTTTATTACGAATATTAGGGAAAACAATTTGATATTTTGCAAATATGAATATTGCCGATGCTGCTAATCAATAGTTATTATTGCCAATTTCCCTCTGAGATATGGCAGTAGCAACAAACAAGAGTAAAGTTAGACATACACGAATGCTGGAAACCATTTCATTACGATCGACTTAAAAATCCATTGAACGGAAACATTGAACCACGTATCGCCACTTTAAGATAGACTGCTTGATGCTTCTTGAAGTATTTAGAGATTTTTTTTAACTCTTCTCATTGTCCTTTGGACACTTTGCCTTCTCCACATCTGCAATATGTGGGCAATCTAAAACTCTCTTTCACTTTTCATTTGCCTTAACGATAACCTGATGATAGCAGTACTTGATCCTCTGCCATTCCATTCCATGCTGACATCCAGTCATTCATAAATCAACAAACAAAATATTAAGAGAAAAAAGGGATAGGAATAACAGTCCTTTTAGAGAAGAAGGAACTGTCATAGGGCTTTATCGACACTTATTGTTGGACACAGATTTGTTTTTTCTAAAACTTCACAATTTATTTGTTACAAAGTTAAAAAAGAATATTGTATACAATTAGACATAAATAGTGTACATTTGAATTACAGCATAGAAAGAAACAAAAATATTAATTTTACAATATTTTTGATATGCAGCTAAAAGCTAATAGTAGAAGTTGTAAAGCAGTACAGTGCCAGTTTGTGCTTCGGTAAAGAAATGCGCACACAATATGAAATCTAAAAGAAAATAAGGATCAAAGCTTGCTGGTTAAATTAATGTAAGGAATGTTGTCCTGCCAAGCACTTTGTACAGGTAGTTCCTGGTGCACACAGTTCATGTGTGTCATAAGCTGTGCAATTCCAGATATAATTATTTCCAACAATGATCATACAAAGCAACTGCAGTTGCCAATATCAGGCAGAAAATCTTTAGTTTAAAAAAATTTTCTTACATTTTCATTTTTGCATTATTATTACTATCTATGTTGTTTTTTTCACAGTGTGATCTTTGTCATACAAAGGCCTTTAACCACCCTAGCGGTCAGGCTATAGTGCTGAAGGAGATGCTGCCGTCCAGTACACATTGGGGCTCCGGCAGCGCAAACGTACGGTTTTGCGTTGTCCCCGATGTGACAGGCAGGATGGATCTTCGTCTCTTACCCCCCCCCCTCCCCACTCGGGGAGGCGGCGGGAAATTTGAACAGTGAATTGCACGAAAGAATGAATGGACGAATGAACGAATGAAGAATACTGCTTTCAATGTGCACCTATGTAATAAACATCGCCTAAATAATGTCACTGGTGCCCCAGATGTGCCCATTTGCAGTAACCCTCTCTTCCCTGGTGTAATTTCATCACACCAGGTTAGAGAGGGTTAACTGCAAATGGGCACATCTGGGGCACCAGAGACTTTATTTGGGTGAGATTTAGTACATAGCAACATAGCTTTGTGCCCTGATTTCTGTGTTTTCTCATTAATTTTATTTGAAAAAAATTATTTTTATTTTACACACTTGTTTGTTTCAAACATTATTCTATTCAGGATGTCTATTAGACCCTTGTACGGACATATTTTGGGAAGTTACAGGCCTACAACATAAAGAAACATTTACCATTGAAGTCTATGGTGCACTTTTGGTACAGAAATCTGGACCTCAGCAGTGCGCTAGGGAGGTTAAACATCTATGCTCTTCCATTTAATAACAATGATTTTAATTTTACTTTGACTTAGTATGGCCACACACATCAAACAATCTTATATTTCTTATGAGAAGCAAGACTCAAATAAATGGAAACTGAGTGGATTGAGTAGGTAAGTTCTTGCTTTACAGCTATTGGATGATGTTCTTTCCTTACTTGTTCCTGTCCTGCGCATTTTATTTCTTCTTTATATAAACACGCACACAAATATATATATATGATAGAGCGTTGAATAAATGTAATAAATCTTCCATTTATTTTTCCCAAACTCTGTTTAACAGAGCCCATTAACACATTCCTTGTATGTTTCAGGAATCCGAATCCTATTAAGTTACACTCAACTGAGAACCAGCATAAAGTGCTCAAGAGGTTTATCTGTCCAATAATTTGTATACCCTCATGCTACTAGCAATACCAGTATGACCTCTAGTCCCATGGGGTCAGTCTTTCAGAGTACAGATTAGAGTTTAAGATACACAAAAACCTCAGTCCTTTATATCAGTATAGTTGAAAAAGCAATGTTTTCTTTTTACTAGGCTATACAACACATATGCGCAACAACATATTCTAAATTTCAAATGATGTAATTCTTGAATTTATTGTGTAAATGTAAAAAAAAAAAGACCACCATTTTTTACAAAAACTTTATGAGTTAGGGCCCCCATACACCTTTAGATTTCTCTGTCAGATTTCCTTAAGATCTCCTTTTGTTTTACCAAAACTATATAATATGAGGGACTTTCTAAACCATGAAGTCTACCTGTGTTCAATTGCTGAGGACCCGGCACTACATAGTTGTTGGTAGATCTAAAAGATATCTTACAAAGAGATCCAAAGGTGTATGGCTAGCTTAAGTATTTAGCATTTTGCAGAGTTTATGTTCATGCACTGAAAAAGAATACCAAAAATGCATTTAACGTATTACTAACATTTATTAGAGAAATGAGCAATGAGCAAAGTTCAATCACAACATGACTGTGATAATACCAGTCTGATACAATTCTTGAACTGTGTACTGTACGTATACTGACATAACTACAAATGGTGCAAGGGGGTACTTGCTCCAAACTAACCCTAGACTAGCTCTGTGTGTATTATTAGCCCAGAGAATCTTAATGGAGAGAAGACAGCAGACATGACTCCAGGATTCCTGAACATTTCCTACCCCTTTACCAATAACTTACTTAATAGC
>CM070036.1:134750940-134763931 GCA_036250615.1 Ptychadena robeensis | reverse complement strand
TCTCCAATGCTAATCCCAGCTAGCACAGTATATAATAGGGATGAGGGAAAATGGGGGTCTTTATCTGCCTAAAAAACACATACCATCCAAGGCAAGTATCCCAATACTATTGGGCACTAGTGAGAACACTTCTAATGTTCGATCTGCCTCCTATACTTAACATGGAGGCAAAGGTAGATCACCCCACAGTCAAATGGTGCAGTTCAGACAGTTATGTATTTTGCCCACCCAGGCCACACACCCCATCCAATAAAAAAACACTCTCCGTGCATACCTGGTGTCCTCATATGACACCCCCTATTTCACTCTACTTTTTTGAAAATGCTTCAAATGGAAATATCTATCCATGGCTGTAGGTAAATATTACAGAACTAAAGTAAAAAAAATCATATTTATTGTGTTTGGGTAAGGTTTAATTTTATAGTCTTCTGCAAGTATGAACTACCTGGACACACATACCTATATCATCAAGCTAGACATTGCCTAACTATAGCCAACTACGTGCACAATATGAGTAATTATTACAGCACTAACCTAGTATCTGTCTGCAGCTCTACCTGAGATCACAATCTCAATATAGTGTTTATGTTCATCTATTGTGTCTGGCATGTACAAACAATAGCTCATATCCTGAACATTGAGTCAGAATTCTGCAGTATTGTGGCAACATATACAAATACAATAAAATGTAGTCAGCGTGTTCTACTACTGTTAGAAAGTTGAATCTGTCACAGTGTTATGGTAACAGGAAATGATTCACCCCTGCCAACCAGGGAAGTGACAGTGCTCTAATCTTACTTACAATTAACCAACTTCTTATTAATAACGAGTAGTCTGGAAATATTCCATTTCTCTGACCTGGTATCCTAGAAACATGAAGTACAGAAAAAAGTTATGATTTCTTTTTTCTTCAAATATGAGGAGTTTGCTTGAAATGTTTTTAAATGTTGTAGCAAAAAAACTTCATTATATTCATATTTTGATTTATTTTGTTTGATCGAGCAGTAATTGGATCACTTAATTGGATCATTTCAAAATCAGTTCCCTTCTTCGGAAGTTCATTGCTTGATTGAAATGCTGCATTCATAAGCCCATACATAGGTCGATGCTCTGCTCCCTCGATACCATTCGATACTTTGGATGGAGACCCTCAGTCCTCATTAAAAGTAACGTAAATCGAACAGGGTTTATCAACATGTTGGTTCCCTGTTCAATCGAGTTTGTTCGAGCTGGATCGATTGATCCCTCTTAAAGAAATTGGTGCCTGCTCGATTTTTGTATGGATTCAACCACAATCAATTGCCATGAGCGCACAAGGCGATCGATTGTGCTCAAAACGATACAAACATTGAGCAGTGTAAAGTCTGCCATACATCTACAGACGGGTGCAGACAGACGAGCTCCGATGAGCTCCGATATGCAGCATGATGACGTCATCACAGTGCATTCTGGGGCTGCTCTAATTGGCCGGGCACCCTTTGTGTGCTGGCCATTATCTTCAATGAAGATACCGGTCATCCGACATGTCCGTTCTCTGACCGGCCGAGCTGTGGGGCAACAGACATCTGTCGCCCCATGTGGGCCCACGGCGATTGGCGGCCGATTTTGCCGCCGACCGACGGTGCGAGCGCGTACCCCCGTCGTCAGCAGAAAAATCTTCCACTTAACGCCATGTTTATGGCAGGCATAAGCCTAGCTTTACTGTCACAGTAGCATAAGGAGCCCCTTGAAATCTGTCAGCTGGATCTCTACACCTTTCAGTGGTGTAATGCTAGCCATACACATGCCGATTAGTGGCCGATTTTTAATCTGACTGACGGGCGTGCGCGCTCGCGCCGTCGGTCAGGTTAAAAATCGTCCGCTAATCGGCATGTGCCCACATGGGGCGACAGATCCCTGTCGCCCCACTTCTCGGCCGGCCAGAGAACGGACATGTCCGATCTTCTCTGGCCGATGGGAGCCGATGAAAGCCTATGCCATAAGCTGCAATGAAGCGGCGTCTTCATTGCAGCTTATGGCCGGCACACAAAGGGTGCCCAGCCGATTGAAGGGGCCCCATAATGCAACGGGAGGCTAACGTGATGACGTCATCACGTTAGCCTCCCGGAAAGATATCGGGACTAGTCTGCTGCACACATCGGCGTGTGTATGGCAGGCTTAAGTGGTGAAATCTGCACTTACATAAAAGTGCAGATTGAGACAGAGTCGATCAATATCTGGAATTGTGGTGCTTGGTTGGCTCAGAATGCATGCAATTTGCATGTTCATGTAGGCATTCTGTCACCTCATTAAGCATCTCTATTGGCATGGCTTGGATTAGGCATGTGGACATGTATGACGTCTTTGCTGATGACAAGTTTTCACAGCTTATTTTGCATCTTATATTGAGCTTGAACTTTCTGTAAAGTAAATGAAAGTGTTAAATGTTTACTGATTTCGATTACAATTGATGTTACCTAACCCTCAATTAAAGGCCATAGACAATTTCTAATCTTGGTATTTTTATATTTGTTTTTATTTCTACAATTGTTTAACCTCCTGGGCGGTAACCCTGACTTAACTGGTGGTAAGTTTGCTTGCCCGCAAACTTTCCCCAAGTTACAGTCCAGGATACATACCTATCCTAGTCCTTTTTAAAAAATACCACCACAGGCATAACGATCAGAGGGTTAAAGGGGTTCTGTACTGTAGAACAAAAACAAAAAAGACATATACATATTACTTCCCTTTATGCAAGAGATAAATAATACAACGTTTTTGTAGTCTTCATTCAGGCAACCTGATTTCACAACATTCCCAAAGAATACATACCTTACCTGCGCCTCTTCTTCGCTCTCGCTCGCCATTCTTCCTCTGTCCAGTCCTCCAAGCTGAAAGATTGGAGAGCGACACTCTTCTGGTCTCACTCCCTCAACCTATGTGGATCTAAATCTGGCAACGCTCCACCCAGCCATTGTCATTTTTGACATCTTTCTTCACAAGTCCCAGCTGTTGTACGACTGTCTGAAGGTATGGAGTGTCGAATATGACAAAATAATAATGAGCTTATCCACTGAAACATTTATAAGTATAGATGCTGTGTTTGAGCTTTGCATTAATTGAGAAGGTCACATTGTCCCTCAGAGACACATGAGTATTTTGAAAAGATTGGTATGGATTGTCCTAGGAATGCTTGGATTGTGGTTGACTTTAATCTTGACTAAGGAAGCGGCTATAATCTTGGCTAAAGGTGGCCATACACGGTTAGATTTTTGGGTTTGATCGACTAAAACTACCAATTTTTAAGTCGAATGAATGAAAATCGAATCCTGCCCAGCTGGTACGATCCACCAAAATTGATCGACATCAAACATAAAATCGCTCGAAAAGTGATCGGACATGTTGGTAAATTTTGGTCAATTGTAGAAATGTAATTGGTTTCTATGAAGGAAACACCAATCAATTGTTTGGGAATCAAATGAAAGATCAATTCGTGTTTGGGAGCTTAAGATCCATGTGGGCCTTAGCACGTAGCTGCTTTCTTGGATCATTCATCAGCCACAAATTTGAGCATTTGTTAGTATTAGTGGCTCAGAGGGGGGCTGGATGCAGTGGCAATGTCACATGCAAAAGCAGAAAAAATGCAGCATGGACTGAACTTTTTGATTAAAAATTAACTTGTTGCAGGAGAATTAATTGGATTTCTGCTATATTGCATTTTCATGCAACCCCCCCAAAAAAACAAAACAAAAAAAACAGTGTTTAAGCAAGTACATTGTTACAATATATTTCCCTTATGTTTCCCCTGCTACACACATAGTTCTTGCAAAAAGACTGAAACATGTTTTTACATTATACCAGTTCTGTTGAAATCCTTGTGGCCGCCTAATTGTGAGTCATTTGTTCCAAGAGACATCCTCTTTTTAAATGTTTCATTGTATTTTAAGCGTCATCAAAATAGCTGCCCATACCATAATGATGTAATCAGAAAACCATGAAAAGGACAGTATAGTATTAACAACCTAAAGCATGGACTGGACTAAATAGGACAGTGTATCTATACTCATTTTATTTCTTTTGAGTTCTAGGGAGATTCCTTCACTTCCTTCTGACACAAAGGTTGCTCACATGACAGGAAGTGAAAGGCAATCTCTCTAAAGGTAACCATACACAATCTTACTGTACAATTTCTGCATAATCAACTTCTGTTTTACCACAACTGTGCATTATGAAGACATTTCTAGAATATTCTAGCAATCTGTATCATGAAGCAATCTGTATCATGATTGCTTGAAAATTGCATGATTGCTGTACCTGAATGTGACAAGGACGGTATGCATGGATCTTACATTGCACTGAAGGTAAACGTTTTGGGGTTGATTGACCCTCCCAACAAATTATTATGTAAGGCTAGAGGATGTAAATTGACGAGAATTAGGGTCCCCACACACATAACGAGCGGCAGACGATTTTGCAGCTGTGTGGCAAAATCGGCCGCAGATCGCGATTGCCCACAAAGCTCGGTCAGCCAGAGAGCGGACATGGCTTCCCCATCCAAACTTACAGCCGGCACACAAAGGGTGCCTGGCGATACTCTGAGCAATGGAGAGCAGGGTGATGACGTCATCATGTTGCTCTCCACAGCTCATCTGTTAGTCCCCACTCGCTACGTGTGTGGGGACCTTTAGGCTGACATCTGTCCTACAATGGCAAAGAAAAAATCACTCAAATTAAAATCTAAGCAACTTTTACTATGACAACTGTTGTGGTTGAGTAAAGCTGACTTAAAGTCGTCACGGGTGGACCTTTGGAACGATCTTAGATTCAATCTTGTTGTGCAATTTTTACGATTGTGTGCCAATCTAACCGATCGATCACTACACAGTGTGATAGAATAAAACATGATCAATTGATGATCATACTATAGAGCGCTAGTGTAGTACAATTGTAATTACGATCCTAAATATGATCCTAAATATGATCATAATTACAATTAGCGTTGAGCGACATATGGCATATTCGAATTCGTGTAATTTGCAAATATACAAAGGAACATTCAATATTTGTAAAATTTGATTCAACTGTATTCTATTGCTTTACATCATGCCTGGCTGTTTGCGCAATTATTCGCAAATATTCAGTATCTGGCTTTACAGCTTCTCTTCTTCATTCTGTGATCTCATCCAGTACGAGCACTGTGCGTATTGCGTGGATCCATTCACAATGCGCACAAATATGCGCGATGTATGCCGGTAAACAATGTTGAAGCAAAATATGATAAATATCGGCCATTGTGAATATCTGAGCACACATTCGCTAAATATTGGGAATTCTCGAATGTCGAATATTAGTCGAATATATTCAAACTTCGAATATTCTCGTGCAACACTAATTACAATTGTAAACAAATAGATTTAAATACCTGGAAAAAATTACCAACATGTTGCATCACTTTTCGATTGCAGTTTCGATCACTTTTGGTCAAGTTACCAGGAATCTATTTACTTATGATCGATTGTATTAAGTCTGCCCATCTTAAGGGTAATAAAACAGAATATAACGTGTAGATGGAAGGAGAGTAAAAGGTTGGTGTTCCTAAAGGACCCAAATGCTTGTAAATCTGGGCATAGAGGGGCATATTCCTGCCTGATTCGACAGCTGATCGAATTTCGGGGATGCGCACAGCTGTGGGTTGGCAGAGAATAAGGTGTGTCCACCTGGTCAGATTGACCAGGAATCTGGCGCATGTCGGATGGCTCAGTGATCCGACATGCCGGTAAATTCCTGGCCAATCCCATTCGTTCGGATGTGGAACGGCAGTGACAGCCGGCACACAAAGGGTGCCTGGCCGATTCTGACATCATCACGGCCATTAGATCTGCTGAGAAGTCGACGGGAAAACAACCCGTCTATGCCCAGCTTTACACATAATCCAGCATCAGCTTTCTTTGCAGTTCTGATGAATTGGTCAGTTTGGCCAGCTGAGACATCTTTTTGACTCCTCACAGAGGAAAAGGAAGTAAGCAGTAGAAGACTTCCCTCTAAAAATTTGTGAAATTAAATATTTGAGCTAGAAGCAGGTCAGTATATGATGCTTAGAACGTATTTATCTATCCCTAACTGTCCAAGGGCTTAGTGCGAGTGTAGTCTTGCATCACAGGAAGTGAAACTGAACTCACCAGCATCATTAGCAGATGTTACAATCGTCCCTAATATGTTCTGAGTTTGTGGGAACCTTCAAAGAGAGTTACTTCTATTGATTTTATGTTACTTAAAAAACAACAGGGCTGTGACAGTGATCACAGTACTTAGATACCAAGAAGAAGCATCCTTCCCAAGAGGTGTCTTGGGAGAAGTCTATATTGCCATTCTGAATACTGATTCCAATTTAGAGGAGAGAGGTGGTTTTGAAATTTGCAAAATTTCCACTAGTTTATTTATAGGAGTTAATTGCAAAGCCCCACCAAACTTGATGGAGATGTAGTGAAGGGTTGAGGGAACGTATTGCTCTAGCACAGTGACATCACAAAGTATCCCTTGCTATATCTGGAATGTGGAAGTATCACTTCCGGGTTCCAAATACCGTAAGTCACACTCCGCAATGTAACTTCTGGAACCAGGTAAGTATGATGTCCCCTCCCTTATTACTCTTCCTTCTAACTTTCTACCCCTGCTTGTGGGCATCAGCGCTTGTTAGAAATAGCTTTGATGCTTTCAGAGAACTCGATAAACCCTTTAAAATGGTCGTTTGACCCCCAAGGGTGACCCACAGGTTGAGAACCACTGCTCTTGCACATGTATTTTATTCATAAATTACATTCAAATTTATTTTGAAATTCCAACTCAAAACTTTTCGATCTCACTTAATTCAGCTAGTGAAATTTGAAATCAAACTTTTTGACCAACTCGTAGTGGAACATGAATAAGGATGACAGCTCTAAGTCGTGCACCTTTGAATAAAGCAAATACTGTAGTTGGGGCTGTTTTAAAACCCTATTTGTATGCCATGTATTCAGAAAAAAATATAAATTCATACAAATCATGACTTTATATTTAAAGTAAATTAGACAAGGGAGAAAATGAATTGTTAATATTTCCCAATATGCTAATTATTTTAAGTTGTCCATACAAAGAAGATGAAGACGTGCTTTTTCTTTCCTCTGTAAATGTTTATGAGAGATTCCATTCACATTTTAAATTTTTAAAGGGTAATCCACATTTTATGAATTGCTTTATAAGCTAGGTCTTAATGGTAGACATGGAGTTTAATCCCATAACTCTGTCATGAGTAATTAATCTTTTCTCAATGTAAGTACAATGGAATAAAATAGGAGGCACATCACAAGTTCTTCTAGGGACCGATCCTCAGAAGACACATCTTCAAGACATCTGATATCAATTCCTGAACATCTGTAGGACATTAGGGGGCTTGTTTACCAAAACCACTAGGTAGCAGGAACTGTAAGATGCATGTAAAGCGCCGTTTATTGACATTCTTCTGAGTTACTGTAAACTCTGTTGTACTTAAAGTCAAGGTTTTGCTTGCAATGCTCATTTTGCAAGAATACTGTGTTGCCCAATCTACATTTCAATAAATCTGTTCATGGCATTATCCCATGATCTCTGGTATCAAGCCATCCCCTAAAAAAATAACTATTGGAATTTAACCTTAAATTTCCCATACCCCAAGCTTTCCTCTGCCAGCTTCCTTTTGTATATACAGCTGTCTCTTGTTTTTTAAGATGGAATTAGTGCCAGAAGGTAGGCCAGATGAACGGCAATATTGCCCTGTTATGTTTGATGAGGTTCCATTCTCATATCTGTACTGTAGTGAAATACTAAACTCCACCAGCTAATCAGGAATACATAATCATATCATAGTAATGTTATTTTCTTAGATTCCTATCTCCTAACCTAATCATTTACCTCCTACTCAGCATTAACAGAGGTAATTTACTGAATGACTGTAATTTACATATACACATCATTTTATATACATTAGGATTCTTAGTGTTCTGTTGCTGCTTTTATGACAAAAGAAATAAATTGGTTTGTCTGCCTTGTAAAAATAATTTAATTGTGATTAACCTGAGGTTTTCCTGCTTCTCCCTTCTCCCAAGTCATACCTATTACTCTGCACTCTTGTTGAAGATAAACTATATACTGTGTCCTCTTGATAAATGTAATTTCTGCTTGCTACAGAGTCATATTAACCTTCCTGGCGGTCCCATTTGCTTTGTAATCTGTTTAAATTTTTTGACCCTGTTCAATGTCCACATTGAAAATACACATATATTCTTCTCCTTGTAGCATAAGCACTGGTTTATAACACATTTTTACCTTTTAGTACATTCCCTATTATGAAACAGGAAAGGGGGGGGGCACCGTTGCCCAAAGTAGTTGCTCTTCCGGCTGCCGCGGAGGGTGCTGGAAAGGTACCCCAGCAGTCTGGGTGAATGCTCTGGGAAGACAACAGTTGGGCATTATATAGTGGAACCTGGTTGCCTATCATAGGTCGAATACAGTCAGGTTGGATTTAGACGTCTATTTAAAAAATTACTTTGTGTGTATTCAGGTGCAACCAGGCTGAAATATGTGATTTTATTGACTATTATTTTTTTCTATATACTCATCTCAATACTGATGTGTTGAGTATATGCTCAACTTATCTGTATATACTACTGTTGAAAACTTTAATAAAACTTTATTTAAGTAAATTTTTCGACCCCACACGTCCCCGTCATCAATGACGCTGAGGATGTGAGCAATTGGGATGCTTACAGACATAGGCATGGGCAGCCCTCCATGTCCCTGATGTCACTGATGACGCCTGCATAATCTGACAGTCCGGGATGAGGTGATCCCTGGCTGGTTTTGCTGGAGGACGCTGCGGAATGGCAGGGAGCAGATAAGCTGCCCCGAGTGGGGCTTAGAGTTACCGCTTTTTGTAGAAAAAAATGGTACCAAGGGGTTTATGAATTACTAAGATACTGAGTTTATAGGACTACAAGTACCAGTAAAAGTTCCAGTAAATCAAATCACATTACTGTATATCAACCATTATTTAACCCCATTTCACTAGGTTCAGTCTATGCACAGAACGGCAAAGCAAGTTTAAACTGATTTCCTATTTATTTTTAGTTATTGTTTTATTTTATTGAATTCTGGTTGTTTGAGTTCTAGCGAACAGCAAGTCTACTGTATAAAATGGCTGATTTACTAAAGATTAATACATTTTCAAGAATAAGAAATCCCTGTTAAATTTTTTCACCTATAATGAAACAACAGAAAGATTGGAGGGTAAATCTGATCACTGTTCCCATCCCCAAAATAGTATTGAAAATATGGAAAGGGCCCCTCATGGGACTAAATGGAACAGTGATGCAATTTGTTGACCGAATTGATAAAACCTATTTATTTGGGATGCTAAAGCCTTACATGCACCTTATTTAGATCATCATCAATTGTTTGCTTACGTATGGATCTATGCCTAACATGTACCGTGTATAGATCATCATCGATTGTTTGCTTTTTATGATGTATGGATTTATGTGTTATAATACATTCTGCGTGCCATGTGCAATTTTGCATTCTGTATGATGTAAATTATGCACTTGCTGTGACAAGGATTTCATAAATAAAAAGGTTTTATCAATTCAGTCAACAAATTGCATCACTGTTCCATTTAAAGTCCCACGAGGGGCCCTTTCCATATTTTCAATATTTTGTTTCACCTAAACATGATTGGATAATTAAAGTGACCATTTTTTCATTTCATATGTAAACATTCTTAGATCCTTAAGGAAATCATCATGCAGATCCCATTGTGGTCCTGCTTATGTTACACTGAGATCCTATTGTGGTCCTGCTTATGTTGCACTGAGATCACATTGCGATCCTGCTTATGTTGCACTGAGATCCCATTGTGATCCTGCATAAGTTTCATTGAAGATCCCATTGTGATCCTGCTTATATTGCACTGAGATCCCATTGTGATCCTGCTTATGTTACACTGAGATCCCATTGTGGTCCTGCTTATGTTGCACTAAGATCCCATTGCGGTCTTCCTTATGTTGCAGTGAGAACCCATTGCAGGCCTTATTATGTTGCACTGAGAACCCATTGCAGGCCTTATTATGTTGCACTGAGATCCCATTTTGGTCCTGCTTATGTTACACTGAGATCCCATTGTGGTCCTCCATATGTTGCACTGAGAACCCATTGCAGGCCTCACTATGTTGCACTGAGAACCCATTGCAGGCCTCATTATGTTGCACTGAGATCCCATTGTGGTCCTGCTTATGTTGCACTGAGATCCCATTGTGGTCCTACCCACTTCACTATATGCTATATGTTACACTTCATAGCCCTGTGTCTATAAGCTGTGCTGAGAATTACATAAGTCCTGAATGCTGCAAACTATAAACTACATTACATAGCCCTGTGTGCACATTGGTATATGTTATGGCCCCCATACATGCACAGATATTAGCGACCGACAGATTAAAAACGATCAATTTTTAGATCGGTCGACTGAAAATTGGTGCATGCCCACATGGTCCGATCAATTAAATTTGATCGTAATTGTAAAAAAATCGATCAAAACATGATCGGACATGTCGGAAAATTTTGACAGGTTGAGTACAAATTGAGTACAAATTACGATAAAAAAGAAAAAAAAATCGATCAAAAATTGGTTATTCCATGTGGAGTATATTCTATTTTCCATCAATCAATCTCCAATTGTACGATTGAAAAAAAATTATCGTTTTTACATTAGTTACATCATAAATAGCAATGACTAATAAACTGTGTGCATTATACGATCATTTATAAGGTCCTGCCCACTAAACCTTATAAACTAATTGTAGATTATAAAGTCCTGACCACTGTACTATATACAATATACCATGGTACAATGTCCTTGTCTGTGCACTATTATACATGACACATTCTTAACCTATTCATTTTGTTGGGTCATAGCATAATACAATTGTACTGATTCAATTTTTTTACATGCCTGTGCCACTTGACTTATATATGATATTTACAACAACATCCATCAATGAGTTTCACTGATTGTAAATCTTTCAGTTGCTGCCCTGTAATTGAATGTCATATAACAATATATCTTGCTTTTGGACAGAACCATATATTTCAAAGATGGACACTTGTGGAGCAATCATTATATCCACCCCACCCAGCGTATTCAGCTGCTTAGCTCTAGTGACCCTTTATAGTTTCTATTGTATATTTTTCATTCTTTTGTATCACATAAACTGTATAGTTCACAATATCAAGGCTAAAACAAAATGTATGGATGAAATGCAGAAAAAAAAACTTTGAAGGACAATTTTTACTAATCTCTGCTTATAAATTCACAAAAGGTCATCGCTTTTGTATCTCAATTCCACCCATCATTACGAATCATTGGCATTCTTTCGAGTAACAATTATTCTATTCAACAATTTCCATTAGTCTTTAAGAAGTTTTATGATCTGAGACATGATTGAGGGAGCTGATTATTCCAAAGCAAAAGCTCCCCATAATTTTTTGGGTCCGTGACAGAGAGGTTCATATCCATGTCTACCTTCACTAAACTGTTCAGAAGTGATATAAGGCATTTCATTTTAATCATGCACATAACTGGGATCCTATTAATATCATGCCAAAGTTCATTTGTAATTTACATTCTCAGATGCCCATTTGGCCATTACTACGGGTAAAACCACTCAAATGGTAGAATTGCTGCTTATAAGTCTTCAATTTGTTGAAACAGACAAAATTACCTGCTGTCAAATATTTTATTGAATGTTCACATTCAGCGGCACGATTGCAATTTATGGTGATTGATCAGAGTCCAAAGAGAGGGGGTGTTTGTGAGAAGCTTCTACAATGTAAAGCGGTAAATTGGATTCCTAAAACTGCATACTTTGAAACTGAAAGATTTGAAAATGTAGATTTTGATCTGATTATGTGTTCTTCTTTTCAGGTTGCCAGGGAACATGTTTTAGAAGACAGTCTGGGGTATTTTTTTTCTTTTTCCTTTGTTTCTATATAAATATGCATACTTTCCAGCTACAGGCTCTGTTCTTCTGAGCAAGTGCTATCATTAATTACTAGATTTCCCCCTGTCTGTGTAATACACACACAATACACAACACTTGTTCCTGTAAACCTGTGTTTTGTCCATGCATGGGACTTCATCTTTACAACTGTGTTCATTCAGTCACCAAGAGCAGGGTCCCACACCGATATGGTGTACATCGATTTGACAAATGATTGTTCAACAATCCCTTGCGCCATCATGCCACAATCAATCGTTGTTTGAATAGGTATGGACCCGTGTATGAGTACCTTAAAGCTAACCATAAATGGGTCGTTACTGTCCTGTTCGATCATTCGGCTAATCGATGTGCACCACTTTGTGCAATAATTCCTGTTCAATACTTTGGATAAGGCCCAGGATAAACTCCAGCATAGGGACCGGTATAAACTCTACTTTGTAAAGGCTTTCCATAAAATTTTGGAGTGTGTCTGTGGGAACGTGTCAAGAAGGAGAAGACAAGCGCTTCAGTCCATGGCCATTCAGTAATTGGTAAATTGTGCTGCTGTCCATCCCAGATAAGTACGGTAGAGGTCACGGCTCTCAACAAGCTACTTGAGTTCCTCCACACCAGACACATCAGATGCACAGTCAGGGTGGAACAGTACTGTCTTCTATAAACTGTTGTCACAAGGCTGAAAAAGACATCAGTAAAAATGCTCCATAATGGACATAGTTGAACTCAATAATTTAACGAACACTTTTGTCTATATAATTTATTTCTCACTCAGTGTAAGGAAAAAGGTTAAAAACCTAGAGGTACAACTACGTTCTAGGCTGGAATAGAGGTGCCCTCGTACACAGTGGCTGCCGACAGTCCGGAAGAAAACATAGTGAGCAGAGGTGCCCTACTTGCTGACCGCCCGGCCCCCCTAGCTGCTCGGGCCCGGGACTGGAGTCCCCTCG
>CM070036.1:134731256-134743590 GCA_036250615.1 Ptychadena robeensis | reverse complement strand
GGAGCGACATCGGGGGTAGTCTGCTACACACATCGGCGTGTGTATGGCAGGCATAAGTCCACACAATGTTATCTTAGGACAGACAACCTTGCATCTTTAGAAAGGCTGGAGTGATGGAAAAGATCAAGTATCACAGGCATAATAGAAAAGATAGGTAAAATATACACCAATCTTGACATCTTAACTATGATAAAGTGTTACTGCTGTGTCATAAATGGCACCTCGTCATGTTAGCATGTCTCTTTAGCAAAAGCGTTCATTCCGTGCTTGTAGAGCATCCTGACTGTTTGGCTGCAACAAACTGAGAATGCTTAGATTTCGTTTGTTGCCTTGTGGAAAAATTTTAACGATGTGAACATTTCACGGATAACTATAGACAGTTATAGAGAGATCCCCATGGCAGCAAGTAAAATCTGAACATTCCCAGTATGACACCATGGATCTTTAAAAAGCCGGCACAGATTTAGAAACATGAACCTAGTAATGTCTCTCTTTTTTTGCAAAAAGTATTTGTCTATTGCGCCCCATAGAGTCAATTAATTTACCAGGAAGACAGAGGCATACATTAAGCATTCAAAGTGGCCTTATGTGCAAAGGTGACAATCCCAGATAGTTAGGCAACCTGGCTTGGCCTGTGCAGGAATGGGTACATGCTAGGACATATCAGGAGGACATTACAATGTTTCAAGGCTCTTCATGTTTGAGCTTCATAATGTCTTAGAGCAGTGGTTCTCAACCTGTGGGTTGGGACCCCCCTCGGGAGTCAAGCGACCATTTCACAGGGGTCCCTACACTCACTGTGAGCCTGAGAGCTGCTGCCCACAAGCAGGGTGGGAGAGTTAGGATGTAGCAGGCATTACTCTTCCTCCTAAATTCCCAATGTGCACATCATTTGTACAAAATAGGAGGGAAATAGGAGGACATTGCGCTTACCTGATCGCGCCAGAAGTAATGTCACAAACCATCTCCCTGTGTTTTCACTGACCTCCCTACATGCTGTCTCTGCCTCTGATTAACAGTCAGCACAAGACCTTCTCTCTGTCAGTATTGGCCTGGAGGGAAGGGGAGAGGATGTCTGTGTGACGTCATGATTAGTCTACGCGACCACGACTTTAGTGACCGATGACTCGACGTTATAAAATCATTCCTCGTTTTTGCCCTACTACCTATTCATATCTACAAGAAATTAGTGGCTGATAAAGTGTCTTAAACTGGCCATAGATGGTTAGATTTGTGACCAATATCGCCACCAGTCACCGTGCTGGCTCACAGAAATCGATCTGCTGCGAAATAAGTAACAAATCTAACAAGCCCAGCATCCCCATCCATAATGAATGCCAGCATTCAAAGGGTGTGCGGACGTTTCTCAACCGGCCGTGCATGATGACGTCATCATGTGCATAAGGGTCCCCATACACCTTTAGATTTCTCTGTCAGATTTCCTTTAGATCACCTTTAGTTTTATGCTGGGCATACACATACCGAGTAGGTCAGACCGACCTACTCCGATGTGTGCCGAGTTGCTAACGTGATGACGTCATCACGTTAGCACCCCGTTGCATTGTGGGGCCCCTTCAGTCGGCTGGGCACCCTTTGTGTGCCGGCCATAAGCTGCAATGAAGATGCCGTCTCCATTGCAGCTTATGGAATCGGCTTGCCTCGGCTTGCATCGGCCAGACATTATCGGACATGTCAGTTCTCTGGCCGGCCGAGCAGTGGGGCGACAGGGATCTGTCGTCCCATGTGGGCACATGCCGATTAGCGGCCGATTTTTAACCTGACCGATCAGATTAAAAATCGGCCGCTTATCGGCATGTGTATGCCTAGCATTACCAGAACCATGAAATATGAGGCACTTTCTAAACCAATCAAGTCTACCTGTATTCAATCGCAGAGGACCCTGTACTTCATAGTTGTTGGTCGATCTAAAGGATATCTGACAGAGAGCTCTAAAGGTGTATGGCCAGCTTTAGATCTGCCAAACAAAAATCTCCATGAAATCTTAGGGCCCCCATACACTTTTAGATTTCTCTGTCAGATTTCCTTTAGATCTCCTTTTGTTTTACCAAAACCATGTAATATGAGGGACTTTCTAAACCATCAAGTCTACCTGTGTTCAATCGCAGAGGACCCGGCACTACATAGTTGTTGGTAGATCTAAAGGATATCTGACAGGGAGATTTAAAGGTGTATGGCCATATTTAGGGGGGCCCCCATACACCTTTAGTTTTCTCTGTCAGATTTCTTTTAGATCTCCTTTTGTTTTACCAAAACCATGTAATATGAGGGACTTTCTAAACCATCAAGTCTACGTGTGTTCTATCTCAGAGGACCCTATACTACATAGTTGTTTGTAGATCTGACAGAGAGATCTAAAGGTGTATGGTCAGCTTAAGCAATAGCTACCCATATAGAATTAATCAGACTGGCCTGTAGCATTTGGAATGCAATGGAGTAAGCGGAAGGCCCACATGACTGGGATTAGAGGTGACAGAAGTGTCAGAGGGTCAGGGAGAGGTAACGATAATATTTGATGTTGTGAGTAAAGGGGAAAGGAGTGGATTGGTGGAAAGGGGGCACGAAGGTGGGGCCCAGCAAGTGGAGTTAAGGTGTAGTTAGGGAATAGGGGTCACTCGTAGGGGAAGCACAGAAAGAAAAAATCTCCCGCCCGCCCGCCCTGTGGTGTATCGGTCACGGGGTAATGTGGGTGGGGGGGGGGGGGATGGTGGTGTCCCGGTGGGGAGAGGAGGCTTCCGCGGGTGGTTATGTGTTAACGGTGGTGTTTAATGGGGATTGAGTGCAGAGGTCGTAGCAGTTGGCGGGTTCTGGGTCTTTGAAGGTACACCGTTCAAGCTAATGTTGGTGGGAACCATCTGGTGGTGGTATCTCACGGGTAGGTCAGAGTGAGCTGACCAAGCTGGTGAGCGGTCTCAGTGGGCCTGTGGCGGCCTAGTTGTCCTCGAGTCGGTGGGTGGCGGCTGAGGGCCTACAAACTAAGGCAGCAGGCACTGGTGACCTGGAATGATGTGATATGATTATTGATGATGATGATGATGGGGACCTTTGAAGACTCAGAACCAGGGTATTACACTGAATTGTGTTGATAATTGATGATGATGATTGTTTTGTTGTTATGTATAATAAAAGGCCGCTATGGCCATTAAATCCATCCTGGTGTAAAGTGTTTTATTATAGAAGGGGGGGTAAGAAGGAGACAAGGTAAGACAAGCAGGTCTATAACGTATATCCAAGTCATGGACAGGAGGGGGTAGCTGCAGCCCTCCCAGGACCACTGCTACACAGTCTTAAGGTAGCCATACGCAGAACAATTCCAGCCTGATCGGCCCGGATCCTCCCACATGTCGGATTTGCAGTCCCCATGCAAAGTAATGTCCACCACACAAAGGGTGCCCGCTGATTCAATGAGCGGCCGGCTGCAGTGTGATGATATCATCACGCTGCAGTCCGTCCCTCATCTACTCATATATTGAGGGAGAATCTACCTGTGTATGGGCACCTTTAGAGAACATAGCCTTAAACCCTTCCTCACTCCAATGTAAAAAATAATATTCCATGGATGTTAGGTTTCCATGTAAATGATTATTCTTCAATACAACACAAATCTGGCAGAAAACATTGTCAGTGCCATAAACCACTAGCACGGTAACTATAAGCATGTGGCTATTTTATTTGTACATTAATCAGTGATACATGTTTCCTCCTTGTAACAAGTTAAAAGTAATTAGAAAACTGAACCTGATACCTATCAACAGGAAACCGATAGCTGACAGGCACAGAATGAGCCACAGGAAGAATAAATACAATATCGAGGTATAAAGCTGCAGTTCCAGGAATACAATGTATGCCAAACCACAGCAATGTTAATTACTGCATTTGACATGATTACCTAGAGCAGCACACTTACATGCACCGTAGGCAGGGGACGTAAAACTTCAATCCTTTGTGTCAACATCATTTACCCTCTTACTTTATATTTGATGGTGTTCCCTCCAGCATGGATTGAGCAATAATTACATTAGTAAGATAATTAAAAACCCATCTCAAGCTGCTGTCCAGGTAACAAGTGTCACAGTGAAAGGAAGTGAAGGAAAATATCAGAAGAGGGATCACAGACGACAACTTAAACTTAAAGCGGGCCTATCACATGCTTTTGCCTTTGACGTGACCAGTACTAGAAGTGCAGATTATAGGACACAATACAGCAAAAAAAGGAAAAAACTCACCTTCAATGAGTTAAAGTAGAAAGTCCCCCATGGCCCCTCTTCTGATGCAGCACTGTGGTAAAGCAGTAGTCTGACATTTCTGAGAGCAGTGAGAGCTGGGAAAGTACCTGATCACGCTATGTACTTATGCTATATACAGGCTTTCTTCAACTATTATATGGCTCCCACAGCAACCAGTTATGTCTGGTTAAGCCTGGTAGATAAGTATGGAATCTCTCATAAGATTCCATGTAAGAGCAGGTTTTTTGAGGACTGTGAAGAGCTACGCCACCATCATGCCAGCTTAGAGGTAAGTCAAAGATTAATTTTATCTGATTTTCATTGCCATTTACCTCCCTGGCGGCACCATTGTTGACTATTTTTCTTTCCAAAAGCAGTACAGGAAATATAAAATAGTCACCATGTAATGGCTTTGTATTTGCCGCCCACTCTCCCAGGGTTATTATGTGAAGACCCAGAATGCCTTCGCCTGTATTACAATACAGGTAAATGGCGAGGGCACCAACCACCCCGGCATCATCACTGACATTAGGGAGGTGGGTCCAGCAATGCGCCCAATACCATTGGCAATTAAAATTTACCCTCCAGCTCACTGGTGGTTGGTAGGGAACACTAATGTCTGAACGTCGACCCCCCCCCCCCAAAAAAAAACTAGCATTTCTGATGGTTTGAGTGAAACATACCATGTAAGAATGCCAATATTATACTCACCCACCCATGTCAAAAGAGCATGGGTAGGTGAGTATATTGCTGGGGAACAATTAAAAGAGGTTGCCTTTTCAGTATTGCAATTTAAATAAATATACATAGTAAACCATCACAGTAATTAGTTTGACAGCAAAAATTGTAAAGTATATGTTATGCCCCACACATATACCGAGTTGAGGCAGACAGATGAGCGGTGGAGTGCAGCGTGATGACATCATCAGGCTGCTCTCTATTTTTCACAGCATCGGCAGGCACCCTTTGTGTGTGTGGCCGTCCGAGCATTGGGGCAACAGGGATCTCTCACCCTATGTGGGAACCCCTGATCGGTGCCTGATTTTGCCGCCAACCAATGGCTGCGAGCCCACACGCACATCGGCCGGAGGCAAAATCGCCCGCTTCTCTTTGCGTGTGTGGGGGCCTTTACCTTTATTTTTTTGACATACTAAAATCTTTATTAAACTTTCTAAATTGGCAGTACACTGAAGAGCCAGACAAATGCTCAACACGCACAGCTCTCAGCATATGCACATTCCCTACTCAGTGCTCCAACCAATCAGTTTTGATTGTGTGAAATGGGGATTGGATCAATGGAATATCCAAACAATCCAAATGAGAGTTTTCCTAGATGTCACAGCACAAATTATAAAACTATAAAAATGCAGACACATCATTTAAGGTTTATCCAGGCTGACTGCATTACAGTAATTAAAGATAAGAGTTCATTTGGCTTTAAAGCATCTACATAATGGAGAAATCCATATCCGCAAGGTTCGTAGCTGATCTTGCCTAATGAATAACAGAATACTTTGTCTATAAAACACATAAAAATATACAATGTAAAATATAAATATGCACAAATGCCCATTAGTGTGAAAGATAAAGGATCTTAATCCTAATGTATGTGTTTTCTACTGTGGGAATTGTAAGCTCTTGTGGTTAGGGACTGGTGAGAGTAGTACATTAGTGAGCGCTCACTCTATAAATAAATTCATGCTTTATTTATATACATTCTGGACATTTTGTTTTATTTATTTTGATAATCACAGAAACAAATTTAGTCTCAACACTGAGATAATACTTGGATCTGTAGACGTTACTTTGCTATCCAGAAAGAATGTTCTCAATCTCACAATCACAAGAATTCAGTGTACTGTGGCTTAGGTCCTTCTGTTCAGACATCAGGAAGGTGACACATCTGGTGTCTATGCCGGTCAATAACCTGGCACACATGTTCTAATGGAAGTCACATGTTCATCTAATGATCCAACCTTGTGACTAAAAGCAGAGATCTGAGAAGATCAGATTTGTATCTGTCAAATTAGGACCAGACCAGCCTGGTCTACATACCTTCTGCTCAGCTCAACTCACAGGATATGTCTTGTGTCCATCAATCAATGTCTACCACAATGGAAAACATTTCTGAAGCTGCGGAGATTGCAGTGTTGATGCCCTGTTTTGTTTCAACCAAGGTTGACCAAACCCCAAATGCCTTCAAACGGCAAAATATTATGTTTATGTGAATGTCAAAGGCCTGAATAAAGGGCATGATGTCAATCACCTCAAAAACCTTTGCCTGGTTTCATATAATCATATGTTTGCATTTCATACCCCCACCATGTCCTTATCATAGGAGATGATAGTCAACTGGCTTAAAATTCCAACAAGCCCCACGCAATTCTCCCTGACAGTGTACCGGGAACCCAGTAGACAGTCTGATCCTCATTAACGTCTAATGATATCACAGATGTCAAGCTTATCTCTGATGTCTTTAGGTGGTTTAAAATGTGTCTTAACCCAAAAATATAGATTTCATTCATTGCAATTTAACCTACCTGGCAGTCCCATTCCTTTATGGATTGGGCTGCCCATGGCTATGCCTGCATTTTCTGTCCGGCGCCCTGTACAGTACCTGAGAAGAAGAGATATCCAGTCGCTGTAGCTGGAGAACACCACAGGATTACAGAGAGCAAAAAGCTGCTCTGTAGGGTTTCTGCATCCGGAATTTACAGATTCGAAAGTCACACTCAGTAATACTGCCAGGGTGGTTACAGTGACCATACACTAGTGAATTTTTTTTTACCGCTTTGATGTTATTTTTTAACAGTATAATGAAATAAAAAATAAGTACATCCTATACCTAATCGGTATATCCTATATATTTTATACCTAATCGATATATTAGTGGAACATTTGGCTCACCAGCCAACAAGAATTATTCAACTGATTGGATCACAATTTGTGATTGGAGATTATAAATACTTACCTGGTTGTGCATATTTGAACCAGTGTATGGTCACCCTTCAATGCAGTGGCTAAATTGTGTGTCCTTTATTTTTCCATGGTGATACTGCTACCTAAATACTCCCTTATCCATTTTAAACAATACTCATTTACAGTATTGTATCTATTGAGGTGCTGTGTTAGCACTTTAAGACTATATGACTACAGACCAAAGTGTCGGAACTAAGAGAAGTTCATTGCTATGTAACCAAGAGTCCAAGTCATTGGACTGAAATCATTAGAGAAGCAAGCTTTAGGGATGTCTCATATCCGATATTAAGCCTGAAGAAAGGATCTGAGAAGGGATCCCGTAAGCTAGCTTGCAAATACATACATGAAAGATATTTTGTTTTTGCAAATGTTACTTATTGATTAACCTTTTTTATTTAATGTCCAGTTCTGTGCTATGCACGCATGGAAAAAAAATCAGACCCAGGCTGTGGATGGTATGTAAAAAATAAATCAATAATAAAAAATGAAACCGCGGTCTACCCAACTACCGTCATTAGTTTCAACTGCTTTGTTTTCTGCCATCTACATTCATGACTTTAGTCATATCCCAGAGTCCCGTAAATTCAAAGGAGAAGCATGAAAGATGCTTGACAAAGTTAATTAATCCAATTCAGTGTTCAATAATTGGCCTAGGCCAACTAAGCTGTTGTATTGAGTGCTGTTCTTTATCACTTATAGAGCAATGTCTTGCTGAGATGGATTACTTGGAGTTTTGTACCAGTAAATGATCCTTACTACACGAAGAGACGGCATTAGATCTCTCAGACTACCCCCTGGTGTAACTTATATGGGTGGGAGTATTTACTGCTGAATAGACTCAAAGGTCAACAGTATGGTTTTATATTCCATCATCATTACAGTTCTAAAAAAAACATCTAATCTTACTCCGCAGAACAAATATTTCAAGCAGTTCTAGAAAAATAAAAATGAAAAAAACATGTATAAAAAATCCACAATGCTTCTCTTCCTCGCTCCAGACCGCCATATTTAATGGGTCCAGTTTTCTAAGATGTCTGAAGAGTCTTGTGAAACTTATTTTAAAGAGGTGGGGAGGGGTAACCATTTATAGATATAGCATAGAAATGTTTTGCATTAAATAAGCGTTTACTTATCTTACATGGAGGTCACAAGAAGATCTACCAATATTGAATGAATGAATCTTGATCTGGCTCTGGTGAAATCTCTAAAACAGAGGTGGGAAAACTAAAGCAGGCCATACACTCTGAGATAAAAATTAGGATCCATTAAAACCGACCAATGAATGCATTTTATCGTCCTGAAATCCATGCATGTCCACATGGTACAACCGATATATTACGATCGTAATTGCCATTTTTTTACGATCGTAATTTATTGGACATGTTCAAAAATTTTAATTGGTCTGGGAACATCGGGAAACTTCACTATGTTTTCATAGTTTACCGACCAATTACTGCCAAGGCTTCCCCTTTAAAAAAAACAAAACATCACAATGGCCGATATAAACGGCGATGAATTTCGATGACATCCTTGTAAAAAAATAAATAAATACGATCGTAAATTGGATTTTCAATGTGGTAGCTTTTTTGCCGAATATTACGATCCAAACCGATACCGCCGTCGGGATACATTGGTCTGTTTTAATGGATCCTAATTTTTATCTCAGAGTGTATGGCTAGCATAAGGCCGGGGTTGGATCCGGCCCATTTAGCTTTCTTTACGGCCCTTTGTCACCTTGTTAAAAAGATGCTCCCCTCCACTTGTTCTCTGTAATGAGTGTACATAATGCCTAGAGGTGTCCCAATGTTTTTATAAAGTGGATAGGAACGAGCAACCTGGGCTTTAAAGGCACATTGTAGTCATTGGGCCGTATATGAACCAAGCAAATTAGATAAAAAACATTTGTCTTTATTAAACATGAAAAAGCTCAATTATATAAATACACACACTGACTTCTCAAAGTCACCAAGATAAAAACAGCAAACATGCGTCGATTGTTGCATTTAATCTTTGTTGCATCTAATGCAACAATCGACGCATGTTTGCTGTTTTTATCTTGGTGACTTTGAGAAGTCAGTGTGTGTATTTATATAACTGAGCTTTTTCATGTTTAATAAAGACAAATGTTTTTTATCTAATTTGCTTGGTTCATATACGGCCCAATGACTACAACGTGCCTTTAAAGCCCAGGTTGCTCGTTCCTATCCACTTTATAAAAATCTTTTTGTGGGTGTGGCACAGACTTTTAGTACGAACTTCAGGGAGAGGCCTCAACCACCCCTTGGACCTCGGTCCGTCCCTTCTGGTGTCCCAATGTTGCCTTGGGGATGATGCAATGTCATGATACTGTGTGCGTATCCTCATGGCTGCAACAGGCAGTCTCTAAGAATTATCTCTGCTCATGTCGCATATTACAGATCACCGCCTTCGTTAGTGATGCCTGCTTAGCATGAAAAACATTGAACCACACATGAGTCGGTCATTACGGCTCTTGGTCCATCCCCTTTATCAAATTTAAGAAGCCTTTTTTGGCCCATGAGTCAAAAAGTTTGCCCACCCCTGCTCTAAAACTTTGGATTTTCCCCGCACTTTTTATGCCATGGCAATGTGAATTTCCTTATGGACAGCATTATAAACTTGACAAAGATATCTAACCATACCTTATCATCAGAAGATTAGGTATTACATACTATTGTGATATCTAAATTGTGATTTATTTACATCAAACATTGGATTTGTTAAAACTCCAGAAGGGTTAATTTTCACATTTTCACATCTATATTTTAAACTTATTTTTAGCTAATGCATTATGGGAGAAAATGTGAATAGGTTAAAAAAGGGATTTGTAACTCAAGGGAGATTACATAGCTATTGAGCAGACACTCCAGAAATCACTTTCACTTCTTCAATCCGTGATGCATTTCCAAGTAATCAGCAGCAGACCAGCAATTTTGTCATCATTTGTTTTTGTCTCCAAATTTTTGCAGAAAGCTGGACAGAGTTGGGGGCCTCTGCTGATTTCCTGGACGCTGCACACAATGTGATACATTTGCTTTTTTTTTAACATTTTAGAAAATGTGTGACTCCCTGATAATTTAGGGGGACAGTTTAATTTATCACTCCATTAAAAAATACCAATTAATTTATTTTAAAAAATGCAACTTCCTATGAGGCTTTTGCCATTGGATGGAAATTATTACTTCAACCAGCTCCATTTTGAGAGTTGTGGTCTACTCCAAGCCAAAAGTAGACCAGGAGTGTTCACCATAGCTGTAAATATCACTGGTCGGTAATATGTGACGTCACTTCGGTTTTGGCCAGACTCTTCTGCTTTCCTAATGCCGGAAGTGATGTCATAAAGGCCCCTCCCTCCTATTCATTTCCTGCCTAACTTAGGAGGGAGAAGGCGTTACTCTCCCTAGAAATGTCCCACCCCACACATCATCTGCACAAGCCGGGTAGGAACTTAGAAGGGAGAATGACTCCCCATTCCTCCTACCTCCGCCTGATTTCAAAATTCCAGGATTTGGCCAGGAAAGTCACATAAAACATGAAAGGTATAATGTTCACATTAGCATGCTGCTTGATAAATTACATTGAGAGATGGAAATCAATATGGTAAGCTTAAGGTACCCATACACAGGACAATTTTTTGTTTGATTTCTGAACTATTGATCACTGTGTGCGTTCGCGGTGATCATTCGGAAATAAAACGCAGCCCACCTGGAGCATTTAATCCCCATCCATGGGTCAGGAATCTGTTGTGTGCATTGATTGGCCGAACGTTTGCATGGGTATCGACTCGTGTATTGATACCTTGAGCAATGTGACTCCCATAAAGCCAGGATCAAGGTTGCTCCATTGCCTTCCTCTATGGTTTTTCTGATCCCAAACACTGACTAAAGGTCCCCATACAAGGGTTGATTTATTCCAGATTGACTATTGATTTGATTGTTCACAGTGATTGATTGATTGATTGATTGATTGATTAACACCCCACCTTGAACAATATATTTTCCAATCCAACTTTCCCAGATCGATTTCTAGAATGTTCTGGATCGAAAATGATGTCATTGTCATACTACAAATGGCACGGGTCGATCAACGTACTTTGAAGGAGAACGATCAATCCAAAAAAAAAAAGACATGTCAGATTCCTGTACAATCGATTCTCCCGTCCATTTCAACAACATTTTGATCGATCGTTTAAGGTGAACAGTGAACAATTCTTTATCAATTGATTGACATGCATGCGTGGGGTGATCAAGCAAGAATCGAATGAGAAATCGACCCATGTATGGGGACCTCTATGACCCATTGACCCATCAATACGTTTATATGGCCATGTTGATAATCTTATATAATGTACACATTTTTAGTCCAACAAATACTACTCAATTAATAGTTCACTGTGTATCTCATATACAAAGATTGCGCAGCCCATAGTCATAGAGGTGTCATCCTGTCTTATAAGAGTTCCTGCTAATTCCAATTGCTTGACAATAAATAAATAATAAGTTATTTTATAATGCATCAAAAGTTTTATTTCCTGTATTGTCTTCCTTTTATTTGAACACAAATCACTTCCTCTTGCTTTTTAGCTACACTGTAAAATGTTTTAACATACATTATTTATTTGTTTTTTTCATAAACATTAAATTTAAATGTATAATGTTACTCCCCGCATTAGCATGAAAATGTAGCTTTTAAATGAACATTCTTGCTTCCATTAATTCATTCATTTTCGGTGGCATAGATAATCACTGTGCTTTTGCATGTAATGCAGGCAGAGTGTGGCTGGTTAGAACAGGAATACGAGGCCCACAACCTAATGCAACAAAGTTAAGATATATAAATGGTAACGGAAAGAATATAAAAAGCATTGACAATAATGGAAGTACAATGCAGGCTTTGCAAGGAATGGTGATCCCTGACTAGGATATAGGAGCGGTGATCCCTGACTAGGATATAGGAGCAGGAGTTGCTGTGTGTGTCTCTCTACCGGGTTGACGTAATTTTCTAGTTACTGATAACATTATTTTGGAGATAAAACTTAAAGCGGAAGTAAACTCAAAAAAAAAATCCCCCACATACATTACACGGACATTTTA
>CM070036.1:134710096-134731156 GCA_036250615.1 Ptychadena robeensis | reverse complement strand
GGGACCCCACACACAGCTGATGTTTTCCCGGCAGCCCTTTCAGCGCTAACAAGCGACCTCGGCGCCTGGGGCGCAACGTCACAGCATGGGAGGTGCTACCTCAGAAAAACTCGTCTTTCCTGCTTTAAGATTTATTTTTTTTCCTTTTTGGACAGTGATTGCCCTATCTATTGGCAGCCTGATGCCGATAGTGCAAAGTGACCTACAACATGGTAGGTCCGCTTTAATATAAAAAGAAATAAATCAGAAACACAGCTACATTCACAGTGAGTATACAGCATGTTCTAGCGGAGTAGGCAGGGATTATCCATGCAATATCACAAATATTTTAGTCCTCCAGCCCAAGCAAAATGCCAGTGCCAGAAGGCAAGTCTTTGCTTTTCTATCTCCAGCCAAGCCAAAGAGCCAGTGTAAGGAGATAAATATAAAGCTGCCCATACACCTTTAGATCTCTCTGTCAGATATCCTTTAGATCTACCACTATGTAGTATAGGGTCCTCTGGGATTGAACACAGGTAGACTTGATTGTTTAAAAAGTCCCTCATATTACATGGTTTTGGTAAATCAAAAGGAGATCTAAAGGAAATCTGACAAAGAAATCTAAAGGTGTATGGAGACCCTTAGTTCCAGCAGAGAGTGCAGAGCTGAAACTTTACTCATGGGTCTATACACTAGCAGCACCCATTCTCTGAGCTTTCTGACTAGCTTATGGGTAGACATATTTTACAATTTGGCATTAACAAGTTACCCATGAACACCTATTTACATATGGGAGGAGAGATGAGTCTGTGTCACATGATTTTTTTATTGCAAAGAAGTGATGTAAATATACAACTCATGAAAAAAGTTTAGGACCATAAAGCCTGCCATACACACGCCGATGTGTGTAGCAGACTAGTCCCGATATCTTTCCGGGAGGCCAACGTGGTGACATCATCACGTTAGGCTCCCGTTGCATTATGGGGCCCCTTCAATCGGCCGGGCACCCTTTGTGTGCCGGCCATAAGCTGCAATGAAGACGCCGCTTCATTGCAGCTTATGGCATCGTCGGTCAGATTAAAAATCGGCCGCTTATCGGCATGTGTATGGCTAGCATAAGACATAGTGCCATTTTCCTATTGAATGGGGAAAACTTGCATCTTAAAGTCCAAAATAATTCGGTACTTTAAGATTACAGGTGTTATATGGATGCCAGCAGTTTCTCCTTTGTTAGAGTCACATTTTGTTCAGTTGGATCAATGGTACACATTACTGGCGGCAGCCCTTTGTCAACCATAGATAATGGCTGGTTGGAGGGGCTGTCAGAGTGCTGTACTTAGCTTCCTAAAATATCAAAGCAGTTTCCTACTCAAGAGTACTCCTATTAATACCAGACAATGTAAGCACTTGACTGATTCTTGGGAGAAGATGTGTAAATACGTAGGTGCCTGGATGGATGAATATCACTTTAGATGAGTGGACATTATTAAAGTGATTGCAACTGCAATGTTGGGTAAGTTTCACAATGTTTGCTTCCAAGTGATCACATCATCACATGCATTGCCATCTTCACATTTACAAAGTATGTTGGGAGCTCAGTAGTTATGAAAACATTAAACCACAGCAATAAAAATCCGTGCAGCAAACAAAATAATCAGACCAAAGAGCTAGTTTGATTTCAGCCAAGGATACTCTGTATTTGCAGTTACGCAGTTATGCAGTATATTCTTAAGTATTAAAGTTTCATCCTTAACACAGAAGTTTCAGGCATCTCAATCTCAGGAAATGGCTACACTTGAACACAGGGATTCGAACACAGTGAACAAGCCAGCCATTGACGGTAATCCTGATCCATTAGTCCGAGCCTCCATCACGTTAATATTGAGGCTTGATTTATGATGCATCCATTGATAGTCAATAGGGATGGTCGAAAAATTTGCAGTGCGAATTTTTAAGTAGAAATTTCGACTTTTCGCCAAAAATTCGCATAGTCGAATTTTGATGGGGTCATTTCGACTTTTCGCCGAAAAGTTCGAAAATCTGCCTGATATTTCGACTGAAATTTTATTTAAAATTTAATTTAAAATTTTCGCATGCGGGAGTGATTGGAAAATTGTAAATTCGCATTGGCGTAAATTCGCATGGTGCTAGCTAACTTTGTCAGCCTATTGCAAAGCCCCTGAAAATGGTATCCTCACAAAAATTGCTGGAGTTGTAGAGAAGGGTTGGGGAAACATTTGAAAACAATAAGTTTTGCTCTAATATGTCAAGTTTGTGTATAAATTGGGTTTAAATCTCAGCTCAGCTGATTGTAAAGCTCTGCTACTATGTACACTGATTCTTCTATTATAGCTCATACAGCAAATCCTAATTTTCCACCTTATGAGAATTTTTGACCTTATGTGACTTTTAGGCTTTAGAAATTTTGACTCGAAATTTCGCAGTTGAATCGAAATTTGATTGGGAAACTCAAAATTTAAGAAGAATCGAATTTTATTCATTTTGACCATCAACAATGAAGCTATGTAGCATGGGCGAGTACGTGGCCACTCATTGGCCTAATTGCACAAACCTTGACATGCACAAACCTTGACTTGGACTTAAATCTCCTAAGGAAGCCCTGTTGGGGGGGGGGGGCGAAATGCGTCGAGAGCCAATCTTGGACCATTGACCTACCTACAGGCCAGAAATCCATAGCACTCGATGTGGCTGTTCTTGTTTATATAAATGTGTATCTATTGTATTTAGAATGAATAAACCATTTCTTAATTGATTGTGTGGACCCTAACATTTAATTTATTTGCTACTTGCCGTCAAAGTCCCAAAGAGGCTAGCCACCTCATCTTGTTGGTGTGGTCTACCAACTTTTTCTTTTCTTTGATGTGTATATATGTGGGATGTTGGCAAAATCACTTAGTTGGATCACTTGTCCAAATATTATGAGTGGCCACTTGTTGGCTGACGTCAGCACATCCAAGCATATAGTGTAGCCCTAGCCTAAATTGGGGCATATGATTTTTACTTCAAATGTCGTATTAAGGAGATTGCTTAAAATTTCCAACACATAATGTGATAACTTTAAAACTGATTGGTTCCTTTCTGTGTACATGCTCCATTACGCCATAGGATATGTGGATAATGTACAGAAATTGACCAATATGTCTGATCGCTACTCGATCCATTTTATGTTCAATTTCCATAAAAATTTTCAGTAGAAGAATACCTTATCAAATGATCGACTTATATATGTTCTTGGAGGTAATGGAAAATCTAACCGTTTATGGCCACCTTCACATGTATGCATCTTTTCAAGACAAGAAAGATCTTTTCAAGAAAGGAACACTAGATTGCATGGCAACGGTGTGAAATATTTCCAAAACTAGGCCAAATGTCTGCACCATGTGAGACTTTCAAGCACTTCAGCACTGCCAATGTTTGTGTGTTCAAATTTCTATGTGCTTTTGAAGTAATCTTGATCTCAACCCAAAGCAGTGCATACACCAGACGTGGGCAAACTAAGGCCTAGGGGCAAAAACTGGCCCTTTAGTCTTTGATTTTGTCCCTTTCACCTCGGTGTCAAGACGCTCTGGCTACCCTCATTCCAAGTGAAGATAACACCTAAAGGATAATTGTTTGGATTGTTGGATCCAAAGAGGTCATAGTTTGCTGCAATAGAAAGTTTTCTCTGTCTCGTAGCCCAATAGAATGTTTAAGCTTCTCTATCAAAAGCTTTTATTATATAATTCTTTTTGCATATCTGCTTTTTTAAACATCATGCCCTAGCTATGAGGACTTTGGACCCCTATGCTGGGCAGCCCTTGCAGGCTCTTGGTCCAGCCCCTATGCCACATTTAAAAACCCATTGTGGCCCACAAGTCAAAATGTTTGCCCACCCCTGGCACAGACCTTTGACTGAAAGCTCCATTTCTAGTGGGAGCCATGACTCTTGTCAATCAGCGATCAAATATGGTAGCCGCTACTGCTCACTAACGGCATCTCACACTTGTATGTCAGTGAATATGAGCTTAGTGCTTAGTGCTAACAGGGGGAAAGACTTAAATTGGATCTGGCTAAGAGCACTAACTTATGTACACATAGGCTTACTGTCTAAGGGGAAGAACTTGAAGAACTAGTGATGGCGGAACTGTCCTCCTGCCCGAGGAAGAATCTTTTCACTAGAGACCAGGTAAAGAACCCGGTCTTCTAGAGAAAAGTCGACTCCGAAAACTGGAAGTGACGTCCGTGACGTCACATCCAGGAATCGGAACCAGGAACTATGCATTCCAGTCAGTAACATCACTTCTGGTTTTCCTGATTCAAATTCCCCGCGAACAGGAGGACGTCTGACTTTTTTAACAGTCCGATCCACCTGTTCGCAAATGGACCTGGCCGAAGTTCAGACATCACTAATTCTAACATTGTCATCAACGTTGAAACTTTTTAGCCAAGTTAGGCTCAACTTAAAGTGATGTTAAAAAAACCTCAGCACTACATTAGTAAAAATGAATAAATAAATAATGAGGCATCCATTGGTGTATGAGGTGGGTAGATAATGCTAAATCAGGGGCCTCAGAGGACCTACAGGCCCATTTGTAGCCGCAGCTCCTGCTGTCCTTATATCTATGAAAAAAGCATGTTGGATATAACTACCGGTCATTGGCAGCAGCGACGAAAGGTGAATAATAATTGCAGCTTCCTTTGCTTCCATGATAAAAATGACAGCCGCGTTCTGCTTTGTCAGCGCTAATTGACGATAGTCATATCACACACCAAGTCACAATCAATAAAGCTACTTGTGTGTTACTTAATGAGCATCAATTATTAGCCTAAAGAAGAGATATTACATATGTCCTGTCTAGTGGCTGTTACAACGGGTAAATAAATGATAGACTAAAGTAGACATTTGGCGCTGAAATGATTAGGGCCTGAGCAAATTAAATGGCTACAAATATATTAGCAACAACTCAAGCTCCTTTCATCTGCTGCTTAGGATTTCTTGGATGTCTTTTCCAGACACTCGGAGAGGGAGGGAGGGGGGCTGCTCGGCCACATTCTTGCGGGGGACCCTGGGCACTTTGTTGTTTGATGCAATGTGTCAGACATTCTAATTTAACTTTATTGCATAGTGCCTTTTGAAAATCAGCCACTGTAATTGTGACATATGAAACGTAAAGATTATTGGTATTTTTATTCCTAAATCTAAAGTGTATAAAGTGAATTAATATTTAAATAATGTGCGCCATGCTACCAATATTTGAGTTTTGTTCCCTGATAAAAAAATATTACAATTTGATATGTTAGGCTGATAGAGTGACATCACTAAGTTTGATGTCAACTAGTGCCAGAAACCCATGGTGTTACCCTATAGTGGCCTATATGGCATGCTGCTAGTAAAATGAGTGTCAAATTGTGTGGGTATATTGCACAGATATTATAAATATATATAATAATATGTATAATATATATATAAATGTATACAGCAGGGGCAGAGGGTAATCACAAACTATGATTAACATACTATTAGGCGGAAGTGTTATTTGCTCAGCCTAGGACACACTGAAAACATAATCTCCTGCCAAGACTTATGCTGGCCATACACATACCGATAAACGGGCGGATTTTAATCTGACCGACGGGCGTGCGCGCTCTCGCCGTCGGTCAGGTTAAAATCCGGCCGTTTATCGGCATGTCCCCACATGGGGCGACAGATGCTTGTCGCCCCACTTCTCGGCCGGCCAGAGATCCGACATGTCTGAAAATCTGAGCCGATGGGAGCCGATTGCCATAAGCAGCAATGAAGACAGCGTCTCCATCACTGCTTATGGCCGGCACACAAAGGGTGCCTGGCCGATTGTGGGGCCCCAGAATGCAATGGGAGGCTAACGTGATGACGTCATCACGTTAGCCTCCCGGAGCGATATCGGAGGGCGATATCGCTCCAGCTCGCTGTGTGTATGGCCAGCATAAGGGGGTGCCAAGGATGCAGCCAGAGGGTGTAGCAAGAGATCCAGGGGAGATGCTGCAGGAAAAAGCAGAGAAGTTCTCAGAATTACCATATATGCAGAGACCTTACCATTCACCGGAGGGCGGGGGGGGGGGGGGCAAAGGCTGTGCTACAGCTGTCACACTGGCATTGTAACTGTGGTTCTTAAGAAAAATTGGGGTTTCCTTGAAGTATTTTATCTTGTATTCAAAAAACAAAAAATGTTGGATCACCCAAAAGGCCCCCATACACGTATAGATTTTTCATCCAATCAACTTAATTCAATCAATTTTTTTGGTTGATTGATTGAAAATCTATGGCAGCCCACATGGTTAGATCAACCTAAATCAATTAAAATTGGGGAAAAAATTGATTGAAAAAGGATTGGACGTGTTGGTAAATTTTAATTGGTTGTATTGAAATGCATTACACTTTCAGTCGATCCCCAAAAAGTTGATCAAATATCTGTTACTACAGTTGACCAACATACAATCAATCACCAATTTGCCTGACTGAAATTGATCTTTTTAAGTTGATTGAACAGAAAATCTAGACGTGTATGGGGGGCTTTACTCTGGATATGAAACAGTGTCAGTGTGAAGCACAATCCTAGCACTGGGCTGCGATGCCTTTGTGTTCATGCATACCGTGGAGGTTATCATTATCATGATCATTATGAAGTCATGCTTTCTCAATAAATCCTTCCAATTGTTAGTTTGAAGTAGAGATTTAAGTTCAGCATTGACATTATAATCTGACCGTACAATAACATTTTTATTTATACCAAGTTCCAAAAACTTTTTTTTACTATAACCTCATAACAACCAATCAATCCTTAACCTCCTGAGCGTTGCGCATGTGGCACACATTTTTAAAAAGCCCGCCACAGCATATTGCATACTGTTGCGATTTAAGCTCTTTAGGAGGTGCCCAGCACGATTTAGGTAGGTCTTTGGCACCAACCACCCCCCATCCCTTTCGCATTGGCGTGTGTGTTGATCCAGAGAGTCACTGGGGGAATCCGGCGGACAGTTAATTCTGCCCGTAGTTATCTCGGGTTGAGTTTCATGATCAGTGAAACTAAATCCAAGATATCTCAGGCAGAAGGCTCTGGAGGTTAAGGTAGCCATACATGGCTTGATTTTGCGTTTCATTCCCGAACAATCGTTCGCCATGCGTGTTCATGGTGATCTATCGTTCGGTTATCAAATGCTGACAACCTTGAGCGTTCGATCCTGCTCGAATGAAATGTCGATAGAACAGGGATCCAACATGTTGGTAAATTCCCATTCGATTGCCGTTACTTTGGATGGAGTAATGGCCAGGGATCTATTCCCTGAACGATCGCACAAGCAATTCTTGTGTCACCCCATTGTGCTTGATCGCAGGGGAATCATGCCATGTATGGCCGACTTAAGGAAGCCTCATGCACCATGTACAACTTGGTAAATCAAAATTTTACAGAGAAATTGAAAGGTGTGTGGTGGACTTATGACCCGAAATTCAACAGTTTAACAAAAGATAACTGCGCATCGCTGACAGTGTTCTTTAAAATTTCAGTCCAGAAAAACAAGTGTTGTGTGCCACAATAGGAAATGAAAAGCTGAGTGCGTTTCTGGCAAATACACAGGTACTTTTCTTTAAAGGGATAAAACACGTGGAATGTTTCTGCACTTTTCTGAAATAACTCTTCAAGTGTTCGGCAACGTCATGTGCAGAGAAGGAGCAAGTGAATGTAAAAGCGCTTGATGTAGAATATATTACCGTGTACACTCAGTCAGGGGATTTAAACAAACTCAGGAGGCTCGTAAGGCCCCCATACACGGGTCGGATTCCGACCGGATTCCGGCACGATTGATTCCGGGCGCGTGCACGCGAATCGATCGTGCCGGAATCGTGTGCAGCCCACCTTGTCCGATCGATCGCATCCGATTGATCAGGGGCTCAGAATCGGATCCGACAGAGAACCAACATGTTGGTTCCATCAGATTGATTCTGCACAGATCAGGGGGAGTTGCCATTTATGAGGTGGAGTCGGAGATGGAATCGGACACGGAATCGTCCCGGAATCCGTTGGACAAGGTGGTATGCAGCGATCGGATTCTCTTAATTGGCCGATCGATCACACCTGCGATTCCTGCCAGAATCGCCGGAATCGATCAGATAGGTGATCGAGCGGCCATGGAATCCGACTGTGTATGGCTGGCTATATGTTTTTGAAATTACATTTTGTAAGGCAAAGTGTCGACCTGACCTGACCTGTCAAGCATTCTGTTTTGGCCGTGAAAGTCACTTTATGTGACTCTCCGGACCAAAGCCCGATATTAATAAATCACTGATTCCTTCTGGGCTTTTGAAGTTACTTGGGGGGGCTTACTCTCCCTCTTAAATTCCCACTCTGCTTGTGCAGGTGATGTGCAGGGTGGGAAGTTAGTAAGGAGAGTAACACCCTATCCCCCCTAAGTTAGCCAGCTACTAAACTGGAGAGAGGGGAGGTAAACCTCCCCATACCAGAAGAAACATCCGTGACATCACTTCCTGTATTTGCAACGTGGAAGTGTCACTCCACCGCTTCCAAATACCGGAAGTGACATCACTTCCTGTCATTTTTCCTTTATTCAATAAGGGATACCTTGACAGGTATATTGATCTATGTGGATGAGCCGTAGGGATAGGTGGGGTAAAATGTAACCAAATAGCTACTGTAATTGCATTGAATTGAGCCAAGATCTCAAATGTATATATGTGCAGTATGTGAAAACCTATGCCCCATGGAAATTGCTGACATTTTGTATTGATATTTGACGAGGCTAATGTAACATCCCTTTTCAAGAAGACCTCACAGGTAAAGCTAGCAAAATTTCACAGTCAGACTTTGTGAGGTTTTTTTTATATTGCATGTAGAGTCCACATGTAGTCAAGTTGAAATTTTTTAAGTCATCTTAACTTGTTCCCACAACCCTTCCCTCCAGCAAGTTTGGTGATGACAGCATGTTCAGGGGCTTTGCAATTAACTTTTTTGACATCCCTAAATAAAAGCACATTTGTTGTATGTTTTTGTGCCTTTGCTGCTACATTTCCCACCCTAGATTTATACTCAAGTCATTCAGAATTTTTAGGTTTTTTGTACCTCAGCTTTGGATCAGCTTCTACATGACTATACCCCATAATAGAATTCTTGGTGACTCAATGGCTGCAAGAACTTGATCAGCAAAGCGTCCCAATTGCAAAAATATTTCTCTCTGTATGTTTCCATACCTGTCAACCTTGACCAGGAAAGTCACATTTTTAATGTGTCTTCCCTGACAAAATCCTGATTTAAAGTTACTCTACCTCCTAGGTTCCCACCCTGCTTGTGCAAATGATGTGTGGGGTGGCTGGCTAACTTAGGAGGGAGTTAGCTTTACTCTCCCTCTTAAGTTAAGCCCCCCATACACCTTAAGATCGATCCATACAATCTTCATTAGATCTACCAACAACTGTGTAGTATAGTGGCCTCCCTGATGGAATACATAGTGATTGGAATGTTTAGAAAGGTCCTCACATTACATGGTTTTGGTAGAACAAAATTTGATTGTACAGAAATTGTATGGAAAGATTGTAAGGTGTATGGGGGGCCTTTAAGCAGGGAATACACAAAAATCTACTATCTACAATCTGTTGGTAAACTTTGTTCGATATCCTATACTTTGAATGGGGACCCGCAGTTTCCCATTCAAAGTATAGGACAGGCTGACAGCTGGCACCCGATATCAGGGAAGCCGGGCAGTAGCATGATGACGTCATCACGCTACTGCCGAGATCTCTCTATCGGCTCAAATATTAAGCCATGTATTCTAGCCTTTAGGCAGCTCATAGGATGGACGGTTCATTACACTTACCTTTGCCGGAAGTGGAGTCATGGAGTGTCACTTCCTGTATTTGGAACATGAAAATGGCACTCCGCCCTGGCACTTCCGCATTCCAAATAAAGGAAAGGACACGCTACAATGTCACCTTCTGTAAGTTTTATAAGATAAGGGAAGGCTTGACAGGTATGATGTTTCATGTGTGGTATGGGGGTCATCTCTTTTCAAAACATTGTGACCTACTAATAACATCCCCGCTAATAACCTCATCGCACGCAAGGCTTCAGGACTTCTCTAGGGCCGCTCTTACTCTCTGGAACTCTCTCCCTCGTCCCATTAGACTTGCTCTTACTTTTGGCACTTTTAAAAAAGCCCTAAAAACCCACCTCTTCAGTCTGGCCTATTCATCTTCTCACCACGAACATCACCACCATACCAGTCCCACCCCCCTCCACCTACTGTATACATTGTTCCCCAACCTATTCGATTGTAAGCCCGTCTGGGCAGGGTCCTCTATTCCACCTGTGTCATACCTGTACCTGTGTGTTTGTATCTCCACTCTAATGTATTGAACAGCGCTGTGTAATATGTTGGCGCTATATAAATAAATTATAAAAATAATAAAACATATACATTGATACTGCAGCCAAATAACTCAACAGCATATTGTTCTGACAGGCCTGGCTCTATAGTAAAGCACTTGTAGTCTTGCGTTAATGTTATTTTTCCTGGCATTCTTCATTAAATTGTTCTGTTGGCAAATAAACCTAAAACTCTCCTGCAGTTAAGAGGTATTGTCACTCAGAAAATCAAGAAAAGGATATTTATGTTACAGCCAGTTATAGAACTTTAAAGCCTCTATCAGTCAACAATGAAAACATTCCCTTTCCTAAAATCCTAATGATTTTAATAGGCAGTTAAGAAAATCTAAGAACCTGTTGTCTCTTTAAACAGGATATGGTTGAGTCAGTGTTGTATGACACAAATCTATTATCTACTTTCTAGCTATTTGTTCATTTCCCTGCAAGTGACAGTTCAAACAGCATTATTTACATGTCTGGCACATACAGTATCCAATGATATCATAATGACCCATGAACACTTACATAAGCATGATGATGTGAGGTTTGTGGTTCTCCTCCTTCTCATGTGGATTGAATAGCGTAACTTAATACCTCTGCCAACACAGGTGGACAGTGACTTACACATCTGCTGAAAATAAAGGGCAATTAATAAGAAAAATGAACCAGCTAAATTAAAAACAGGCTGAAACCAAATATGTGACACCCCCATCTCTGAATATAACCACTTCAAATACATTTTTGCTATTCAAGCCATTACTCTTCCAGAACTTGTAGGTGGAATCTTGAAAGGAAGAAAATATATGTTAACTTTTATGGCAGTTAGTTAGATTAGGTAAATTTGTCATTCAGAGAGTATTTCAGGAGAGCTTGGTAATTGGTTTGTTGCGACATCTCTAACATCCACAAGATGCAGACACAAATTTAGAACACCAATGTCCTGTAAATATGTTATATGTGAAGGTTGTCATTCATCCATATCATGGTATAGCTAGTAGAAGTTAGGGTCCCCATACACAGGTCTATTTTTCTATTGATTCCTGAACAATCAATCACTGCGGTGATCAATTGTTTGGGAATCGATTGCGGCCACGCTTTCTTTTAGCCCCGCTCGAAGACATGTCGATCGAACAGGGAAGCAACATGTTGGTAACACCCTGTTCGATTGCCATTACTTTGGACGGAAACTGAGGGTCACAATGACGTCACCACGTCGTTCACTAATCGAGGGGGTATCAACACGTGTATGCGGACCCTTAGTCATATACAACTTGACTTGTTGTTAGTTGTGTTGAATACATATTATAACAAATCCAAATGACCACTTTAGCTCAATGATACTAGGAAAATACCCCAGGGTTATCAATTGTTCGGGAATCTATTGCAGCTGCCCTTTCTTCCAGCAGGATCAATTGATCCCTCTCGAAGACATGACGATCGAACAGGGAACCAACTTAATGGTAACACCGTGTTCGATTGCCATTAATTTGGATGGAGACTGAGGGTCAGAATGACGTCACCACGTCGTTCACCAATTGAGTATCAACCCGTGTATGTGGACCCTTAGTCGTATACAACTTGACTTGTTGTTAGTTGTGTTGAAGACATATGATACTGCTCCATCCCTTTAGCTCAATGATACTAGGAAAATACCCCAGGGTTTTTCTTTTGATAGGAGGTATCTAGTGGTATTCTGAGTGTGGCTCCTGGTAGATTTGAATTACCAACATCAGTAACCCCGAGCCATCTGTAATCCAAAGCTGCTGAATGCTTACCTGCTACAGCCGGGCCTGCCCCACCTTGCAGTGTCGGCATCTTGCAGACTTATCACTGGATCCATCTCCCTAATGTCAGTGATGATGCCAGGAAAGTGGGGGGTGCTCTTGACATTGGCATGTATTGTAATACAGGCAAAGGGTTCAACTGATGATGCTGGCAAAGTGTAGGAACCAGTTGATGGGAAATATGAACAGATGATTTAGGCAACAAAATAAAGAAACAATTGAACTGCCAGGTGTGTTAATAATGTGCCCAGTCACCTCTGTAGCTCTACAAGAGAAAAATCTTCAAAATTCTGTAATAAAAATGTTTACTTTAGTTACCTTTCCACTTTCCTAAGGGCTCCATGTGAGCATACACATTGGGTTGGCTCTGCTCCAATGTGTATTCTGAAATGTAGCGCCTCAGGAAAGGGCAGCTCCATGTCACCATTTACATTAGGGTGGAGCTAACCCAATGTGTATGCTGACATAGAACATATTAGGAAAGGAAAATTACGGTAAGTATGATATAAATTTTCTGTTTTCTATTGCAGTCAAATCTTGTTCGCCTGCTAGCCCTCAAAGCATGTAAACTCAAGTGCCCATTGAAAATGAATGGTGTCGTGCCAAAGACACATTCACTATGGTTTTTCTGAATTTGGCAAAAGTGGTGTTTAGAGATGGTTGAAGTTTAGTAAATTTGATTAGACTTAAATTTAGATTTTCCCAATCCAAATTCGATTGCACATTTTCTATTGCAAATGTTTGAATTATATTATATTACATAATATTAATTAAAACAAATGTGCAGTAAAACATTATGGCGATCAACACTATAACTTTACGAAAAGTCGAAATGGCCCTGGCGAAGTTTGACTATGAGAAATTTGGTGGAAACTACTTAAAAATTTGCATCACAAATTTCTCCACCATCCCTAATGGAGTTTTAAGCGGTACATGCTCATTGCCATCTATCTGGCCCATATCATATGCGGCATATTCCCAACAGGGATATCGGACATGACTGTAAACCACAATCAATGTCCATTGCTTTGCATGGAGAGCCCGCAGGAGACCACAGCAGTGACTCCAACTCCTCCGATATCAGGCGGTAGGGAACCTCGAAAGGCTCCAATATCGAGCCGTGTATTCCCTGCTTTATTGTATTCTAAAAGCTAGTTGAATTTTTTATTGCTACCTGTTCCTTCCGTTAAAAAAAAACTGAAAAGGGTCAAAAATTCAAACATATACACAAGCAGAAAAAACATTTTGATTCAGCTTGACTTTATTAAAGTTTTTGTAGGCCACGGTAAATAAATCTCTAGAGAAAAGATGCACTGCCTCCAAAATGATGTTTCACTTCTAAAACTGCTACATCAGCCACCTATTCAAATGAACAGAAGTCCTGTACAGTCACTGGATATTGCATTTCCATATTCTAATGGTGCAACTACATGAATAAGTTCAAAGGTTCAGACTTTCATTTTGGAGGGCAGCCAGTGCTAAAACCGTTTTCATATGGCCGCGTAGCAGTTTATTTTATCCGTGAAACTGAAAGTGAAATAGGTTTAAACATTGCTCCAACAATAAACAAGACTTCAGCCTGGGATGATGGCAGCGCGAGGTTTGGGCAGGCGGATGGAATTTCTCTTTATTACGACAATACGTTCTGAGCTATTTTGGAAGGCAGTGTCTACAAAAGGAAATAAAACGTGTCAGGATGATGGATAAATCTGGAAAGTAATAAATTACCGACGTACACAGTATTCTTTTTTCTTAAACACACAGCATTCTATCGGAAAGAGAAGGAATTTTGCAAAATACTCAAACATTCAATTAGTCTGAAATAATTAAAGCGTATAAATACAGCGATAATGAACATTAATAGGGGGAACGCAGATATCATTGTTATCTCTATAAAGCATGCCAAATTCATTTACAGCTAATAAAAATCAGTTCTAAGACTCAAAAATAGGCATTTAATTCAAATCAGATAATTATGCTGAGGGTAAGAGTACTACAAACATGGGACTGTAGCCTATACAGCATGACTTGGGCTGGGGTAACCTAACATAACTACTACCTCCCAAATACCCACTTTCCCATGACTTAACTACTATAATAAACAAGTGACACAGGAATTTCAGAAAAGTGTTGGGTATATATTTTTCCAGGCCACAGCTTAAATAACCATTATAAATTACAATAACTTAACCATAACATTTACAGTAATAGCATTTTAAAACAAAGATCCCTGACGTGCCCCCACCATTTTGCAACCAATATCCAAATGTACCAGCCTCCTATATCCAGCTTGTGGGTACTGTACTTCTATAAACCCCCACCATTTATCACAAATACCACCTGGGTCATAAAGTTCACACTTCTACCACCACCTATGACTGCCCTTACACCAGGATGGTACCCACACCATTCCAGTTTTCTTCTTTGGGCACTGCCAAGGGCTCCAAAATTAAACCATTGATATGGAAATACAGGATACACACTAATTACCCTTTACTATACCCCTAACTCTACCCCAACTATCCTATGAAAGGGAGGGGCCCATCTCCGTCAAAATGGCAGATTCTATACCTAGCCTTTTATTAGTGGCCGGCTCATCCCCAACGTCACTTCCAGTCTTCTTCTTTGTGCACTGCCAAGGACTCCAAAATTAAACCATTGACATACATCATACATACTAATTACCCTTTACTATACCCCTAACACTACCCTAACTATCTTAACAAAGGGAGGGGTCCATCTCCTTCAAAATGGCAGATTCAATATCTAGCCTTTTATTGGTGGCCGGCTCCTCCCCAACGTCACTTCCAGTCTGAAATTCTTCTTGTTTGCCGCTACATACACAAAATGGATTATATCAAAATTATTGTTGATTGTCTATCTCACATCAAATGTATGATCTGTGTTTGATTTATCGCTGTTAAAAGTCCTGTGTGTCTCCAACCAACATAAGTTAGAAGGATGCCCCCCACAGTGCTCTTTTTTCCCCTTTATTTAATAAAATACAATTTAAAACATATGTTTGTGTGCATTGGTGTACCTTGAAACCCCATTTATTTTTCCTACAAATTTGATATGTCACTTGCACTAATGATATCTGCTTTTTTATCCAATTACCTGCAAGGGGTGTGTTCTTGACCTAGCCACTTATCATACTCATCATAAACCTTCCTGTACTGCCTGGCAGAAATGCATGAAGAACAATATGAATTAAAGCTGAAAATAACTGTCACTGACTGAGAATGTAATGAAGTACTGGGGGTCTTTCTACTATGGCCAGAAGATAACTGGCAGGGAAGAGGGGGATAAGCCTGTTAGTAGGAACAATACAAGTCAAGGGGCCTGCAGGACATGTTCATTCTGAAGTGGTACAGCTCAAACTGAAGTAAACAATTCCCTAAAGGTGGGTTTACACGTCAAGATTTTTGTTTCGTTCAACTTCAGATTAGATTTTTTTTTAGATTTTTTTATCGTATTTCGTTCGTCCATTTATCGAAGGTAATTAGATTTTTTTTTGATTTTTGTACAACCGACGCAAATATCGAATGAAAATAATCGTTGGAAACACGAATGAAAAATCTTTCAGATTTTTTTTTTTTAGGAAGTGATAGGAAAAAAATTATCGAGTGAAATAAGGACTTTCGTTTTTTACACGAAAAATAAACGATAGATGAAAGTTTACCAACATGTCCGATCATCTTTTGGACGATTTTTTGTCAGATATCTGAAATACAAAAAATCCATCGGAGCAAATGGCCGTTTCAGATTTTTGTACAACGAACCAAAAAATCGTTGATCGTCCATCTGTCGGCCGAAAAAATCTTGACGTGTAAACCCACCTTAAATGCCAGATAGTATTGAGCCAGTCACTATGTATGGCCAAACCTTTAGGAATACTTGTGTACCAGCACAAAGCCTCCCTTTCAAGACCCTTTGACACAGCCTATGAATTTTATTTTCCATGCTCAAAGGAACATATTTGTTAAAATAAGCTCAAGCGACTCATCTATGGAATTCAAACTGGTCCATTAAAACAGAATTGGTCTTTGAATAAAGAAGGAGTTCATTAGGACTTATCCCAAACGAATCAGTATGTCTGTATCTCCCGTAGCAACCAGGAAACACACAAGAAATAATATTAAAAACATAATTTTGCTTAAAAGGATCATGAAAGTGTTTGCCAGAAACGACTGAAACTGCAGCAATAAAATAGTAGATGTGCGTCTCTCCAAGGTTATCATTACAGAGCTTTTCTTCAGTCATGTAATGAGGAATCAAAGGTAGAACTACCAAGTGATTATTCACTATCTGGAGAAGGAGCCACGCAATTTATATGTTTCGTTTACATACTTTTATTGTCTCAATGCTGATAGCCTGGGAGGCAGTTTAGGGCATTGGAAATATTCTGCAGGTGTCATTGTACAAAGACTCCAGGGAACCAAATGGTTTATCAATGGAATTCAGGCAAAGTATAGAAATGGTTTATTATTACATTTTTCTTTTTATATAGCACCAACATATAAAGCAGCGCTGTACATTAAATTACAGTTGAAATGCAACACAAGATAACACACAGGTAAAGGTGATGACACAGGGGACCCTGCCCGATCGGGTTTACAATCTAATAGGTTAGGGAGCAGAGTATACAATAGGTGGGGGGGGGGGGGGGGGGGGGGGGGGGGGGGGGGACTGGTAGGGTGGTGATGTTAAGCTATAGCTGGCCAAACACATAGTTTTTTGTGCAATTGATGATAGATTCAATCAATAGGTTTGATGTTTTGATGAACAAGTTGTTCAGTACACGATTTTCGTTCCAGTTCGATTGAATGAAAATATTGAACCTTATGTAATATGAGGAGCTTTCTAAACCTCCCAATCACTATGTATTCTATCAGGGAGGACCCGGCACTACATAGTTGTTGGTAGATCTAATGGAAATTGTATGGAGTGATCTAAAGGTGTATGCGCCGTGCGCACTCACGCCCATCTTTCTGGCCCATATCATATGGGGCCATCTCAGGGATAGCGGACATGACCGTAAACCACGGTTGAGGCCGGTAGCTTTGAATGGAGATCGCAGGTTTCCATGCAAAGTATCAGCTGATCTGGAGACACAGCAGTGCTGTCTCTACAGCTCCTTCGATATTTGATAGCAGCATGATGACATCATCACACTGCTGCAGGGAACCTTGACCGACTCCAATATTAAGCCGTGTGTTCCCTGCTCCCTGCGTGTTTTCTGTGAAAATGAAACAGCATTGTCAGGTAAGATATAAAACCAAACTATGAACCGATGATGCAATGTAGGAAACTTTGTAATAGTACCTTACCCACAAGTCTAATCAAACACAGATGACCTAATGTAAATAGTGATCAGTAATTGTTGACTCTGGCACGCACCCAATGCCTTCCTATTGGTTATTAAGTCAACGCATCGCTGTAATAGACAAATAGCTGGACTCAAATGCAAGGATGGGTCAACCAAGATATTAATATTGCCATAAAGTGCCACCTTTATGCTGGTTCAGAGGTGCACTACAACATGTCAAAATATACCTCCTGTATACTTTTAGAGTGACCTCGATTTTTTATGCCAATTGTAACCGTATTTCAGATTCCCCGAGTGCTTTGAGTTTGATCTATGCCCTCCCATCACATTCGCAGTATGGAGTTTATAAAGAACATTGCAGTGCCTGACCTGTACAACTATGTGGATTACTGAGTGATGTTCCCAGTTGCACTACTATGGGGTTCAAATAAAAATCTTGAGCAAGTCCTGCATTTTTGTATTTCATTTAGACTCAAACACACAGGGGAGAAATGTAAAAACTTGGAAAAAGTCTCAGGTTAGCCTTGATATTTATTTCAAAATAAATTATAATTATACAAGATCTAATCGCAGTTTTCCATTTGGATTGATCGGCCATTAGTGGTTGGGGGACTCAGTGAAAATCAATAGGCCTGATAAGTTGTAGCAGTTCGGTGACCTTTTCTGTACGGCAGGTGATAAGGAATTTAATAAAGATGAGCATTCATTCCTGGTGATTAGCTACCAACTGACTCTGCATAAGAAGTAAAGGTAGGGAGAGTCTATAATCCCATGTGATCCGGTTCATCTTGGATCCATCCCTACTAATAAGGTGACATGATTCAATATAAAGAGGGGCTGGTCAAGATGAGTGGGCATGTCTGCTTTTCACTAAGGCTGGTTCTACACTACAAATTGGGTGGGTGTTACGGACACGTTGGTGTGTAATGTCCATGGCACCCACCAGTAGTACAGGGTGCAGAATTCACCATGTCGGCATTACTGCACCCAATTCATGTCATAAAACATAAAAAAAAATTGTTGAGACCCAACCTAAAAAGTTGGGTTTGTATGTTAGGCTGGGTGTACATTAGGCAGCCCCAAAAACCACGTTATGGATACATCCCCGTGAGCCCTACTACTTTGTATAAGCAAACTGTACCAGAAAACACATCGGGCGCATTGCTCACATCACATAATGCGCCTATAATTTACCAATGAATGCATTTTGTGACTCTGGTGTGTCTGCTGGGCGCCAACGGATCCAAAACACCTGGCTAGGCGTTATGGATCTGGCGCGTCTGCAGCAAAGCCCCCTGATGAGGGTCATCCAAAGTATTGAACGGGATCAATTCGGCATTCAAACTAAAAATGCTTGAGTACAGCGTGGTGATGTCATTGTGACGTCATCAAGGGTTCATTGATTGAAAAGGTATCAATCCATGTATGGGACTCCCATACCCCGTTTCCCTGAAAATAAGACATTCTTGAAGAATAAGGCTTCCTTATATTTTTGCCTCATGCTGAAATATAAGGCCTCCTCCGTAAATAAGCCACCCCAAAGATACAGTACTGTAACTCTGGACAGGGGGATCAGAGGGGGCAATCACAATGACACAGGAGGATCAGAAGGGGTTACTAAAATGGTAATCCCCCCTCTGAGTCTCCTGTGCCATTTTAAATGATCCCCCCTGTGATCCCCCACCCTGATACCCCAGTGCCATATTCTTCTTCATCCTTCTTCCCCAAACATATAACATAGGACATCTTTGGGAACAAAAATTAACATAAGACACTGTCTTATTTTCAGGGAAACACGGTACACGCTGCAATTTGCAGTCAATTTTGTGGCCGATTGACCTGCGTGATTGACCGCAAAATCACCCCCGAATCAATCACGGGATCCCAAAAATCTCAATGGGCCAGGGAACGGATAGGTCCCTTTATCCCTGGCCGATCACAATACTTTGGATAGGGACAGGCCTCCCCATATATAGTAATGCCCGGCACACAAGGGGTGCCTGCCGATCCTCTGGCCGACCGGCTGCAGCGTGATGACGTCATCACCCTACAGTCAGTCCCTCAAGAATCAAAGGAGGATCGCAGCGTGTATGGGGGGTTATAAGTGATACAACATTGACGTGTACCGTCACTTTCATTCTATGATATAAAGAGACCATAGTGTTGGAGCGGTCTATGAAGTAGTTCACAAATGGAAAGGTTGTTCATCTCCGGCAGATCCAGTGATGTAATGTAGGTTGTGTTGTAAGGTTCAGAAATCAACCAATGACAGGAGCCAACTATTAACGAACAACTTTATTGCCAGCGACCTAGCAGGGGAGCGCCAGAAACTTTCAGGCAAAAACTGTTGAAAAGAGTTAACAGTAAAGGATGACCCCAATAGTCCAGGCAGTCAAGCCATTCAGTCTGCTGCACTCACGTGAGGCCAAGGGAAGTAAGGCCAGAAGTGAGCTCTGTCCGCAGTTCTCCATGTGGCGTGCGCTTCCAGCCAGAACCTTGGCAAGGGTAGGGACTGGACTTGGCAGGGTTAACAAGTAACTGGGGCTTTCAGGAACAGTGCTATTTCGCTCATCGGCTGCCCACACTTTGGACCAAACTGAAGCAGGTACAGAGTCTCAGGGTGGGTAGCGTGCCCAGTTACCTCCACTCCATCAGACTCCTTCCTGCAGAGCTCACTCAGGTGGGAGGGCTCTTTCCTTACATACCCCAGGAACCAAGAAGGATCATTTTCTGGAGACTTAAAGAGGACTTTAGGAGGCAATGTATGTGGCACTACACTACAGTGTTTATAGGGGGGGGGGGTCACTTGTTAAATTGGAGCCTCTAATTTATAAACAGAATTATTATTAATTATTATTATTCCATTGTCTCTAAAGATAAATAATCTCTTCCAGGTTTTGGCCGGTCCTTGTATACAAGGATGTTGAGGCCCCGAATGATAGAAGAGTACAAGGATGTGCCAACTGCACCACAGACAAGGTCCTTATAAATCATGACTGGAATATCATTCTGCTTTGCAGGAAGAAAGAGAAGCTGGTAAGTTTCCTTATTATTTCCTGACACACACATCGCTGAGGAGAAGCCATTAGTGGGTCTTCTACCGTTCTCAGCGTGAAGCCAGGCTGTCTAAAGAAGCTAAATGTGGTCTAAAGATAGACTCGCAGATGATACCACCTGCAGCTCACATACAGCTCTGCTGCAGTAGTCATGACAGGGACTCATTAAAATGTAAAAAAATGTGTCAGATTATGGACTTATTTTTACTCAAAGCCTATGAACCCTTCTAGCTGTCTCCAGGCATACAGGTTATACACACCAAACAAGCTGTCCACCAATCACAGTCATAGAAGCAGCGGAGGGACTCTTTAGGGCTCATCTACATGGAGGTTTATATGGAGGTATCACCCGGGTGACATGAGGCGTTTGCTGGTCGGTTTTAAGTCACGTGCTTCTTAGGAATACACTGGGGTTGTATTTACACAACAACCAAGTGTACAGAGTGTTAAGGCCCCCATACACGTGTCGGATTCCCACCGGATTCCGGCACGATCGATTC
>CM070036.1:134694500-134707046 GCA_036250615.1 Ptychadena robeensis | reverse complement strand
GGGGGATTAGCATTGTAGTAACCCCTTCTGATCCTCCTGTCATTGTGATTTGCACCTCTGATCCCCCTGTCCAGAGTTACAGTGCCATATCTTCAGGGGTGCCTTTTTTCGGGGGGATGCCTTATATTTCAGCGGGAGGCAAATATGTAAGGGCGCCTTATTTTCAGAGGATGACTTCTTTTTGGGCAAACAGGGTATTAATCGTGTCTTGTTGGTTTTGCACCTTTTGGAATACATTTTGATATATTTGGCAGCCCCCCCGTTCCCCATTATACAGCTACACAACATTCTTGCCATGGAATGAGGAGAGCTCGCTCACGCAGCATCTCTTCAGGATTATGATGTATATGTCAGAATGAAGTTTATAGAACAGTGTTTTCCTATTAACTCCTTTATCAGTCACTGTGCTGTATAATTAGCTGAGCACAGCTCGGACTATGTGGTGTTCTTGCAGAGCCCATAAATCCCTTGTAAATCAGAGGGAAGCCGCTCATGCCCAGAGCTGACAGACTCGTATGGAGGAGGGAGAGGAGCACACGCAGGCTGAACCTCCTGAAGAAGGGGAACCTCAGCGTTGCTGCTGCTGCTGTAAACTGGAGTAGATTTCCAGAGCCGAGCTGGGGGATGGGAGCGGCCCGCCTCCTGCTGGAGCCGAACCGAGTAAACAAGAGCGACTCCATTTTGTGACCTGAGGGGAGCCGAGAGAGCGGGAGGGAGGAGGGACGGAGAGCATTGCTCGCTCACATTTAAACGCATTATCTTGGCTCTGCTCACCGTCATGCAAAGTCAGCGGCTGGTCGGCTATTGAACCGCGCTACGGGGTAATGACAGGGAAGGTCTGACAGGAATGTGACCTCTCACACAGATACCGAGACAAAATGGCCGCGCGGCGCGCTTTTATTACAAAATAAAAATAAGAAACATTTCACCGAAACCTACATTAGCGAACGCCGTTCTTTATAAAAAAAAAACCCAGCCGCAGCTTTATCACGTTCACCGCAAAATCCTCCCTCCATTTCCAACCCGCTTCTCCTCTCCTCAAACCCACAAGCGCTCTCAGCGGCCATTGAGCGCACTGAAGCCGTCTTGTGAGCCGCCACCGCATTATATACCCGGCTAAAAATAGAAAGCTCCACCCGTCCCTCCTGGAGGCGGGGTGAAATTTCGAATCTGGCCAATGCCGGCGACTTTTAGGGAAGGCTTTCGTCACGCGAGAGGCTTCCCCGAAGCGCCGCGCGCGGTAATTGGGCGCAGCTGACATCATAGAATCAATGGGGAAGGGATGGGGATGTGATTGGCTGGTGTGCGGAGCCCGGCGTCACGGGATCACGTGGGTGAGGAGGTGGGGGGGGACAGGGTTGGCTCCTGGGTTGTATAGGGAAGTTTTTGCAGTGGTTTACAGTTGCAGTCACTTCAGTGTTTGCAAATATTGTCTGCACCACTGAGCAAGTCCCGAGCTCCGGAGTAGGCTCAACCCCGTGTGTGTGTGTTTATTCCATGGCTAAGGCAATGACATCTGCATGAAAAGCTGGATCTGTGCAAGCTCTGGATTCTATGTCACCCCTCTCCCCGCAGCCTGCTCTATGGTAGCAGCTCTCATCTGACACAACATTTGTAGATTTTTGTTTTTTTTCAATTTTTAGTTTTTTTTATTTAACTTTAAAAAAAAAAATTCTAAAGTCATGGATGTTCTTCCGATGTGCAGCATTTTCCAGGAGCTTCAGATTGTGCACGACACTGGTTACTTCTCCGCGTTACCATCCCTGGAGGAGTATTGGCAACAGGTACATCGACTTTTCTATGTATAGGATGGGTTATGGTCTGGGAGAATACACGTTCTTGCATGCGTTAGCCCACAACAGATTTGTAGAGCGATCGCTGTGCATGGAGCGTCGAAGGAGCGCTCGGCGATTTCCAGTGACAGCTTCAAAGGGTTTGGGTTTCACTAGTAAACCGTGCGGCCATTTGGCAACAAAACTTTGCGCTTGCGTTGGGTCCAAACTGTACAGCTGGGGCTTGTCAGCTTAGCGGTGGGCTCTGCCAATAGCTATTCTTGTCACTTGTTCATTTTTTTTTTTAATCTGCTACTTTGAAGAAAGTTGAAAGGCTGGCGGTTGTCTTGAGGGTGATCTTTCAGCACAGATTTTATGGACTGATAGGATATTTGGATTTGCAAGATTGAGCCAAACGCCAGTGGTGGATCCCTCCAATTTGATGAGGACGGAGGGGGTCGGGGGGTTTATTTTGCTGAACGTGAACTGTCATTGTGTCATTCCTACAGGAACCCTAATGCCTTCCAATCAAATGAATGGCAGTGAGTTGAACCCCCTCTCCAAACATGATCATCTCAAGAGCTTGTTTGGAGGGTTCTAACTCATGGGTTGCATACCCAACATCTTGACCACTTCTCTCCTGAGTGACCATTACTAGAGCTTGACCCACGGTTGTTTGTCCATCTAAACAGCTTATGAATGATATTTAGTCATCTAACGAGCTTGCATGGGGTCTTGAACCCATATCCTGCATATGAAGACCCACTTGGTAATTCCAAGAGCTTGCATGAAGCCTTGAACCCCCATGTCCTTCATCTAAAGACACATTTAGTCATCTCAAGAGCTTGCATTGGGTCTGAAACTTGCACGATCTACCTCCCAATCAAGTGAATGACATGTTTGGTCATTTTGAGAGGTTTCAACCCCACAGGTTGCGAATTCTCATTCAGACCAAATGAATGACACTTCTGACCATCTCCAGAGCTTGTCTGGGGTCTCCCACCGGTTGCATAGCCCTCATCTAGACAAACCGGCTTGTCAAGCTATCAGATCCTTGTTGGTTGTGATTGTCGGGTCTGCATTAGTATAAAATGTTAATGGAATGAAGGCTATCGGCCATGATGTTATGTGACAGTCACTAATCACGGAAACAAAAGGCTAATTCTCCCCAACCAGACCATTGTGGCTCTGACCTTTTGTATTATTCTATCCCCACTCCAAACAAACCAGACTCTTTTATTGTACGGCCATATCAGCTTGTCAAAGGCTGCAGAGTGGTCTTGGCCATTGTTTCCCGAGATTGTCACAGCGTTGTCCTCGTCTGCCCATGTAGTCATGTTTACCTTTTTTCTTTTTCTAAACCCAAATGAATTAAGAGATCAAATGTCTGTTTGTTTGTGAGCTGAACACTAAAGTGTTACAACCTTCACATTCCTGGTTAATTGTATTCACCCCCCCCCCCACTCCTCCTCTTTTGCCATCAAAGAGGCAGATCTTCTTGTGTGTGATTGAAATTGATCTCAGTAGCTTCCTTCAGGCATTTTAGATGTTGGCACCTATCCAGCTCCTCTTCCCAGAAAGCCTGCAGAGACATTTAAACTATCACAGGGCCCATCTCCTGGTCTCTGCTTATATTTGCATAATGGAGAATTTCAAGTAGCTAAGATTATTAAAGTTTAACAACATCACAATCAATTGTTGCCCCCCCTCCCCCTTTTTTTCGGGATCAATATAATGCATTTTCTCATCTGAACAGCGAATCAGATTGTCTAATTATAGGAAAATGTAATCATTGACTTGTACGTTATGTTTTTTCCTTTTTGTGCTGCTAATTTGAATTGCTGTCCAGCTGAGGAAATACAATAGTGCTGTAAAAATGTTCGTCCGGGATCTCTCCCGGGGCTGCTTGCTAGCCGGGGAAGTATGTGTGGCATTTTGATGGCTTATGTCTGGAGGCCACAGGGCCGGAGTGAGCACCCAGGTCCTTAGACTATAAGTGTCTGACATTTTACAGCGCCACCAAGAGAACGGCTAAGACCATAATCCACCATAGCGTTGGAAAGCGTTCAGAATGTGAAGTAACATTTATTTTATACGTTTGGAAAGTAGGATCCAAGAGAGATCTGCTTTTACCAGTAGAGTGTGTTGGTCGTCCAGTCAGCATTCGGAGAAGGAAGTCTCTTTTTCTGGCCGCGCGTGAAAGGAATGCGGATGACTCATCCAGTTGTACTATTGGCTAGCCGATCAAATTCTTGTCCATTGTACCATTTCCAGAAGTCTCGAAAAGAATTGTGCCCTCTAATCACTTATTTATAATTGGTCAAAATCTTTTTAGCGTCTGTCATTTTTTTTTTTCCGGCTTGCTTCCCTATTTGTTGTGCAACTCTCCCGGCTTCTGCAATTTGTTTCGTTTTGTAAACGCAGTTCTGCAAATTTTTTTGACTTTTTGCAAGGTTGGTTCTTTGGTTTCTAAAAGGAAATAAACTGCGTCTCTTTTTGCCAGATAAGACCTTGCCTATTCATAGCTGAAGTATATCAGATACGTTGTGGCCTACGTTGATGTACAGCGCGCGAAGTGTCTGGTCCGTTGGTAGCCAATAGGCAGACGCTTTTCTTCTGTCTAATTATGTTGAAGATATCTAATGGTTAACATGGGTTATCGGAAGTGTTTGTTTTAGGTCAGACCTCTAGCTAGAATGTCATGAGCTTCAAATGTCAACTTTAACCACCTTGTGTTTCCTGGTTCTGCAAATGAATGAGTGAGTAGAAGCAATGGACACCAGCTATGTGTTGCTTAAGAAAGTGCGCAGTTATCACCAGATGATGAATGAGAAATGAAGAATTAATATTATGACCAAACCACCATGTTTCATTCCTTAAAAGGAACTAAAGGCCCCCATACACCTTTAGGTTTCTCTGTCAGATTTCCTTTAGATCTCCTTTTGTTTTACCAAAACCATGTAATATGAGGGACTTTCTAAACCATCAAGTCTACCTGTAATCAATCGCAGAGGACCTGGCACTACATAGTTGTTGGTAGATCTAAAAAATATCTGACAGTGAGATCTAAAGGTATATGGCCAGCTTAAGACTTTGGCTGTGTTATATATCAGCCCTATAATGTCAAAGCTATACCCTACCCAAGTGTTGTGTGGAATCTGGTCGCCATGTTCAGCCATTTTGTATTTTCTGTAGTTTTTGTTGACAAAAAGACTCATCCTTTATATTTCTTTCTCCTTCTCCCACTTTGTTTTAACAGACGTGCTTGGAGCTTGAGCGCTACCTACAAAGTGAACCTTGCTATGTTTCTGCCTCCGAATTTAAGTTTGATCGGGAAGAGGATCTTTGGACCAAATTTATCCTGGCATGCGAGAAAAAAGAGGAGCCAGACTCCCAACTTATCTGCATCAAAACCGAGGACATCTCCGACAGCCAGAACTTAGAGACAACTAGTCTAAACTCTGACATAAGTAGCGAGTTATCGGACAGCTCTGAAGAACTTTCCCCGACCACCAAATTTACCTCAGATCCGATCGGCGACATGATGATTAAAACGGAACCGTTCAGCTCGTCTGTCACCTCCACCCCTCCTTCGTCCCCAGAGCAAGGCAAGGAGTCCCCCACTCATTTGTGGAATGCTATCACCGGAGAGCTCCATTCTCCAGGGAAAATGCGCTCTGGGTGCTTTGGAAAGACTCTTGAACATGGTAGTCCTACCAGCGGAGAGACCTCGCCGGACGGCAGGAAACGCGTCCACAAGTGTCTTTTTAATGGCTGCAAGAAAGTTTACACCAAGAGCTCACATCTGAAAGCACATCAGCGTACCCATACAGGTCAGTGCTTGTTCAGTGATTGGGAAATAAAAGGGGCTTGACGGGAGGGAATCCCTTCGCTGTCATGTCATTGCACAACCACAGGGTGGAAACCCAAAGTCCATCAGTGATGTCATGGTAAATCCTTGTCTAGGGGAAAGTCCTTCCTCATTCCTTCCTGCTGTGAGGCTGGAGCTTAGACTACAAGGACCGTGTGCAGGAACAGGATTCGCATAATGCTTGCCCAGCATGAGCTTCCTAAATATCTATTGTCTTTCATTGACTTGTGTCCACAGGAAAATAGTCATGAATGAGAACAGGAAGATCATCACAACACAAATCATCTAAAGCCCCCCATACACCTATAGATAATTCCATACAATTTCCTTTAGCTCTACCAACAACTGTGTAGTATAGTGGCCTCCCTGATAGAATACATAGTGATTTGAAGGATTAGAAAGGCCCTCATATTACATGGTTTTGGTAGAAGAAAAGTTGATTGAACAGAAATTGTATGGTAACGTGATCTAAAGGTGTATGAGGCGCTTAAGATCTGTTTGTATTTATTGTTATTGGAACACGGGATACTTTTGTATTCCTCTTTGTGTACACACTGATCTTTTATGAGCAGTTGAGCAGGATCCAAAAAGTCGAATCCGTTGGCCAATGAAAAGCACTGATGTTAACAAACGTCACTTTGACGTGCTAACAATATTATCAGTATTTGTATATCCCTATTAGAAAGTCTACAAATAAGTGTACAACAATACATTTCACTGAAAGTCTTCCAATGCTTCATATTTAAAACATCCAGGGATTTATTTTTCTATCGTAAATTAAAATATAAGTTGAAAAAGCATACATTCATTGGGCATTAATTGCTTAACGAATGACTGCTTCGTCAATCTATATTTTCTTTACATTTAGTTAAATATCGTAGTTTATAAATCCTGCTGCTACTAGCATTTGGAAGTGTTTGTCAGATTCTCTTCCCATTGAATACACAAGACAACATTCCTTACCCAATGATGTATGATGTTTATGTTCTGTGTGACGGTTGCTCCGGTATGTTTCCCCAATAAGGAAGTTAAAGCTCCTTTTCCTTATTTCAAGTACTTTGAAGCAGACCAATTAGCAGGAAAAGATTTTCATGACCTTCAGGATTTCATTTCTGTAACAGGCTGCAAGCATGAAGCAGCTGAGGCCTTGAAAGCATCCCATCACAATGTGTATACAATGCGGATCACAAATATTTATGTGCTTTGTGTGAGCTGTGGCAAATGATGCCTGCAAATGCCAGGCTCGCTAGATGTCCAGGCCTCATGACCAAGCATGCTAAAAGTTTTTGGATAAATTATGTATATAGACAAATACTCCAAACCTCAGGTTGCACATGGATAACCTCTACATGTAGACTTTTTTTCTCTTCTGAACATCTTAGTTGTTTGCGATCTTAAGCCCCCCACACAGAGAATGATTTTCCATTCCATCGGCTAATGATTGGTCGCTGTGCAAGTTAGTGTCAATCGACTGTGGGTCGATATGAACAGTAATCAAAAGAAAAAGCCATTTTGTTCAAGCGGGATCGATTGAAGAATGGTCGATCGACTGTAAATCCCGGTCGATAGTCATTACTTTGGATGGAGACCAGGGTGCACATAGATTCGCCTCTCGAGCTCAGCGCGGTGACATGACAATGACGCCACCACGCTGTGGTCGATTGAACGGGTATTGACCCCTGTGTTCCCAGCTTTAGAGTTCAGTGAGAGATGATGACTTGAAGCAAGCATGCACTAAGCCAGTGGGTCCCAGACTTTCTTTGCAGGGCCCCCCTTTTCAATTTAGGAATATTATCAAAGCCCCCCCTCCCATTCAAACACAGGTTAAGTATGAGGGCCAGCACCCCCCTGGAATACCTTTGTGCCCACCCCCAGTGGGACCTGACCCCCAGTTTGGGAACCACTGCACTAAGCAAAGGCAAAGGGACTTCTGTATACTTGTCCAATCATCATTGGAACTGGTTAAGCAGTATTCACATAAAGATCACAGTGGTGGCCTCTATGTTTACCAGTTCAAACTGATATTCCTAATTTCTATGTAACGTAATGTGCATCAAGTCAGGGGGTGTGCAAGGTCTTGACAGACATAGCTTATAAAAAAAGGGTAGCTAAAATGTGGATGAAGAGGTCTGCACCCCATGATTGCTGATTGAGCTTTGATTCAATCAGCAGACTGACCACCTCTTTACATAAAATGCATTTTTAGCTGCCATTTACTATGTAGATTCAATCAGTCTAGTGCGCCTCTAATGAAGATACACAATGAAAAGTAGGAAATAGAGAGTACCATTGGATGTCAGTGTATGTGCAGTTTTACATCTGTGTGCAAGTTTTGATCTGATTATTCTAAACAAAGTTCTCTTTTCCATATGGCTTAAGCCCCCCATACACGCCTAGATTTTCTGTTCAATCAACTTAAAAAGATCAATTTTGGTGGGTCAGGGAAATCTGTGATTGATTGATTGTTTGCCAACTGTAGTAACAGATATTTGATCAACTTTTTTGTAGATAGACTGAAAGTGTAATGAATTTCAATACAACCAATTAAAATTTACCAACACGTCCAATCCTTTTTCAATCAATTTTTTCCCCAATTTTAATTGGTTTAGGTTGATCTAACTATGTGGGCTGTCATAGATTTTCAATCAATCAACCAAAAAAATTGATTGAATCAAGTTGATTGGATGAAAAATCTGTACGTGTATGGGGGGCCTTACAGTTACTGATACTTAAACCAGATTGTTTTGTGTTTTTCCAGGAGAGAAGCCTTACAGATGTTCATGGGAGGGCTGTACGTGGCGCTTTGCACGAAGTGATGAACTGACCAGACACTTCCGAAAACACACTGGTGCCAAGCCATTTAAATGCACTCATTGCGACAGGTGAGATGGAAAGCTGTATTTAAAGCATATAAAGAATGAGCTTGCTGTATACTAGACCTGGCATGTTAAGCCTGCACCTGACACTAGTGTAAAGACCCCCATACACTTTACAGTGTTACCATACAAGTTCTGTACAATCAACTTTTCTTCTACCAAAACCATGTAATATGAGGAGATTTCTAACCTTCCAATCACTATGTATTCTATCAGGGAGGACCTGGCACTACATAGCAGTAATATATACCCTCCAATAACTATGTATTCGATTAGGGAGGACCCGGTGCTACATAGCAGTGATATATACCTTCCAATCACTATGTATTCTATCAGGGAGGACCCAGCACTACATAGTTGTTGGTAGATCTAAAGAAATTGTAGTGATCGAAAGGCATATGGTGGGCTTTAGTTCAGTTGCTGAGGAATCCTGCTGGACCCATGCCCCAAATATGACAGCCCCAACAGAGACAAATTAATTCAGATGCCACAACCTCATGTGTAGTATAGTATATATTATATGAAAACTAAATGGCATGAGTGTGGCTCAATAACCATAAACGATGGAGCTTCATGCGTGTTCTGCACAACTTCAGTTGCAAAATGCTACACCCCCAAATTTTGGGTTGGTCTATATGTAGTCAGGTAAAACGTGACACTTAGAATATGTTAAGTAGATGTGTATGCATGTCACAAAATGTCTTGTAGTCATAGCAATCACATTACAATTTTCATATTGAGGTATAGGCTGGAAAATTCAAAGCTGAGGTCTGGTGTTTTCCACGATCAGCTAGGTCAGTTATTACTTCTTGTTTCTGTGAATCTCTGTTGCTGCTACAGTTGCCATGTAAAAAAAAAATTCAGATATTTGTTTCTGCAAAAAGCTTGTGTGTTCATCTGTCAAACGAAGATAACGCCTAGATGCTTAAAAACAAGCTGCTTGTTGGAATTGTGTGGTTATACCTGTAGCATCCAAACATATAGGCTTCTCCAATACTTGAATAGTCATATTACAGATTGTACAAGCAGCTTCAGCAAGTCATTGTAAAAGATTAAGTATGGTCAGTATTTATTAAGTATAAGTAAAGGTATGACATTCCAAAATATTAAATCTAGAGGTCCCCATACACGGGTCAATACGATCGACGACTGCTCAAGCACAGTGTGATGATGTCATCACGCTGCTCTTGAGTGTTCATCAATTGAACGGAGGATCGCTGCACACCACTTTGTGCAATCGATTCCCATTCAGTACTTTAGATGAAGACCATGGTCCCCATCAAAGAAATGGCAATTGAGCAGGGATCTGCCACCATGTCGGTTCCCTGTTGGATCAAGCTCAAGAAAGGGTGGCTGCGGTCAATTTGCGAACAATCGTTTACCGAAAACACTAGTACACAAAGGATAACAATATATCACAACAGAAGAAATAAAATGGCCCCTGGTGGTGTAAAAATAGCATTAGGAAGCTCTGAATGTAGTATTAATTTACAGATATGATTGATATATCATGCTAATCAGCCTGTTCCATCTTCTTACAGGTGTTTCTCCAGATCAGACCATCTGGCTCTGCACATGAAGCGACACATATGAATGAATGTGGAAGTCTCGTGATTAAGAGCGACTTCAAGGTTAAATTGCCTTGTGCGAGGGATGCGAGTTCCAGCCAAAGCATGCCAGTTTGCACCCTAACCAGTTGCCTTCAAGACCTCATTTTCTCCAAGAGGCTTTGCAGGGCTTATCAATCGTGTGAGATGCGGCATATCCACCATACAGTGCTACTTCTGGAGCTGTTCGGGCCTGTGCACTATTGGTGCTTTATCTTCTGAGTGGCTTGTCTAAGCCATTGCCGTGAGCATGTGCACTGAGAATGTTAATGACTGGGTGACTGAATGGTGACCAGGAGCCAATGTCTGAATGAGGAAGATCTTTTTATTTTTTGTTATGGTTGAGTTCAGTTGTGAGGAATAAAAAAAATATGAAAAATAATTATAAAAAAAAAAAACGGTTTGAATGTTTGTATGCTATGGCATACTGAGTTATATGGGACAACCATCCGTCATCCCGCTTGGAAGGGAGAGGGGCCTCCGCTTCTCCGCGTAAGCCCACCCCTGTATAAGCGGATGATCCCTTTCCTGTGTGAGAGGAGCTTTTGTTGTCTGGTGCAGCTATTAAACGTGCAATGTGTCAAGTAGCTAGTTTTGCTACAACGATCGTTTGTAATCCATTGTATAAGCTGTGTATCTTATCAATTATAACACAACTATAACTTCATTATAATAGAAAAGGTATTGCATGGATCAGGGGGAAATGTGTACGCTTCTCCATTCTTTAATCAGGACTGCAGTTATGATTCCAGTTGAGAGCAGCTAAATACAATTGGTTTGTTGTTACATTACTTATGTATAGAACTGGGGAGAAAAAAAAAAAAAGGAAAAAAAAGTGGGAAAAACCACTATAGCTTATACTGATTTTTCTCATGCAGCTAATTTTTCTATTATTTATGCCTTGAGGACTAATTTCCGGTTTTCTAGCTGTTAACGCACTGTTGACCTTAAAAATGGTGCCTTATGCAAGTGGCCTTCTCCTATAATGGGCAGGGGGTCTGATACAGGGGTTTAAGTGATGTAAGCTTACTTAAGGCTCTGTTGTCACCCTAGAGTGTAGTTTTTGGTTATTTTTATTTTCTTTTTCCACCGTGATTGGGTCTGTGTAATACAGTGCTGCAAGTGGATTAGTGAAATACCAACCAATTGGCCAAGCCGGCCTTCGGTAAAAAAAAAAAACATGAAAGGAAAGAATATTGAGCTGTTGCATAGACCAGATCTTTAAGGGCTGATTCACATCATTGCAGCTTTACAAGGCATATCACATGTGTTGATATGTTGAGTGGCCATGGCATCCTAAAGCTTTTGCGACATGCCTGGTGGTACCAAAAATTTATTATTCTGATATGTTATCATGGGTTGGGCACCCCATTCGTAAAGGAAGTCCAAACAGTACTCATGTTAACGCAACAGACAAGGTTGATGTGAATAAGACCTTGAAGAAACAGCTGGAATCTTGTCTTCAGGAGCTCGATTTATCTTTTGACTATAGACCCGGTTATATATCGCCTTTCCCAATCTTGCTACATTTGGCCTATGTTGCTGTTGCCCACATCATCCCTTTTACCACAGTATTCATTGACCCTTGCTCTATCAAAAACGAAAAAAAAAAAAAAACTTGTACACATCAAAACAGTTGATCACAGCTTTTTTTTTCTCCTTCGTGTGCTATGTCAACCTCTCGTAGGTATAGTAATCTGCTTCTTTTGTTTTCATTTCTTTATTGAAAACCACATCACTATCGCTTACACTTTCTTTACACAAAAGTTGCACAAATGTATCCATACAAATGCACTTACTATGTAAAATACTCCTATACGTGTTAAGGTACAGAATGTGTTTGTTTTAAATGGATGACTTTTTTTTATTTTTTTTTCATTTGTTAATTCAAATGTCTGAACTTTATTGAAATCGGACATCCACCAAAGCAAAATGTATCACGGGCAACACTTATATTTTAATTTTTTTTCCTTTTTCTGTCTTTTCTACACAATACAAATAAACGTGCACTCTGCGACAGATGAAAAATTTATTAGGCAAATATTTTTTTTAGGAGGAAATTTTTTGAAAATTTTATTTGGGTGCAAGCATTTGTAGTCTTAGGTCACTGAGTGTGAAGAGCTGTATTAAGAGTTTGAAATATATTTTTGTAATATGTTATTTAATGTTTAAAAACAAATTCTGTAAATGTAGAATAAAAGTGAAAAAAAAGCTGATATCCTGAGCATTTAGATTTTAGTCATCTTTTTGGGGATTTTTTTTAATATATATATTTTTTTATTTTTACTTAAAGTAAAACCCTAAGTGGATTTGCAGTAGAATTTGTACTGTACTGCCATATATAATGCTGAGCACAGCTTTGATTTATGTTATGGTAGTACTTCATGTACAGGGTTACTGGCAATCTGACAAGTTGTTGG
>CM070036.1:134670415-134694490 GCA_036250615.1 Ptychadena robeensis | reverse complement strand
GCACACATTTAGAACAGTTCTAAGCACTAATGATGGTTTCCACCAATGTTTACTTTTTCATAGTTGCCCAAGTCACTGTATTGACTTGGGATTCCATTTTGAATTTTTACTCCGAATGTGTATGGGCAGAGGTAATAGGTATAGGCAATTTATATTGTAAGTGGGGTCATTTTAAATACAATACAGAGTAGACTTTTCCTCTTGTCCAGGATCGAGTATAGAAGAGAAATTTTGTAGCCATGTTTGTTTAATGGCACCTGGACAAGATAGCGCTAGACTTTCTCGAAATTGTTCTTTTTCAGTGACTAAAGCCAGCCATAGACGCATAGATGTGGAGCCAATTTGGACCCACCTTGCATGGGGACCCTGGTCCACATCTTAAGTGCTGGTGATCAACCAAAGAAAAACGGACATGTCCGCTCTTTGGCTGATCGCTGTTTGAAGTTGCTGAGATAGGTTGCTCCTGGTGGGAAGCTTCGATCTGGGCCAATTTCTGCCCTCTCTTTCACCGTGCGCTTTCACAGCAATCTCTTGCCCACAAAATCATTGGATCTATGCGTATATGGCATTAATTCTGACTCCTAAAAAGGCCAACTTTCCCTGTATAGACTAAATCTACCCCTTGTGTTTTATCTAAAATTTATAACCTTTCAGGACAAAAACCAGATGGAAGATCATCAATATTGTCGGTCTCTTTAGATGAGACTTCCATTTTTAGAAAGCAATTCAAATTCTATGCCCTGAAGGGAACCGTAAATAAATGTTAAGTATTCTAGGCCCTTGCAATATGTCCGTTCCGAGCAAATGTTCTTAATTTTATAAGCAATGCTGAAAATGTGACTAAAGCAAATGGTGTGTCTACGCCTTGAGGGGAGCATATGTGTTCTAGTCCACTGCCTGATCTGCAAAGCAGATTGGAGTTGTTGAGTAACAAACCTTTTTGTTGCCCTCAGCAGCTTGATAGTCCATTAACCTGTTTTAGCAGTTGTGATCAATCCCTGCACAGTTGTAGCTTTGCAAGTAAAGTACCATCTGTGCCATATAGGAAACCCAACGGCCACAAGCTTTAGGGGTTGTTGTAAAGGACAGAGGAGATGATGGCTAAAGTATAGCCAGTTAAAACTCTTTGCATGAGATTTGCAACAAATAGAATGTCTAGCCTGTTTTTATTTTTGGTTGCCACATGGTGACTCAATAGAATCTTCAAACTTGTCTCCATATTCCCCTACATACACTTGATGGGTGCCTTCTAAATGTGTGCATTGCTCCTTATGACAGTATTTTGTACTTTAAAACATGTAGTCACTAGAGTTGTCTTAAAACTTGTTGGCCCATAGCATATTTTTTTTTAACTTACTGTGTAAGTAAATTGTCATTCTCTGTTTTGGTTTTGGCATAAAACCAGTCAGGCCGGCTCCTCCGTATTTTTTCGGTTTCACACGGACAAGGCTAGTAAATAGTCTTTGTATAAGCTGGAGAATGGTGGCATTTCAGAACGCCTCCCTTTTTTTTTTTTTTTTTTTTTTTTGTAAGTGCTAGAAGTTCAGCCATAATAATCGCAAGAACATAAACAAAAGTGCATAACTTGCACTGGCTTGTCTTGCTCGTTAAATGCCATCAGCATTCTTTAGGGTTGGGTGGGGTTGTGTGAACCTCCTGTATATCGATGCCTATAAATTTTGCTTCATGAAGAAACGCACTCTGTTCAGGTGATAACTGAGCCTCAGTCAAGCTGATGGGAGGGAGGGGGGGGGGTATACACTTGCTTGAAATTTGTGGGGAGGGAAAAGTTTTATTAGTAATTTTTTTTCCTTTTTTTTATTTTTTTTTTTTTGTTCTGATACACCCTGTTATCTGAAAAATCTTTGTAAGATTTTTGTAAAAAGAAATTTTGTTTTACAAGATTTTATTTGAAAATTGTTTTGCAAGATTGTTATATTTCTGTATGAATGTATTTTTTATTGGAATAACATAAAAAAAGAATTCCTATCAGATTTCTTGTCTCCGGGTTTTCTTTATATTTCTTACTTATGGTTTGAAATCACTTTTCTTTAAAGCATATCCCAAAAAAATATTTCTTGTATTCCTTTTTTTGTGATCAGTTTCTTCCAATTTTTCACCTGTTATGGCTGCCGGCTTTGACAATGGTAAAAAAAAAACACATTGGTCACGTCCACAATGACTGTCAATGGGCACATTGCTGAGGTTTACTTGGGGCATGTTGCGTCCATGTGTCAAAGACCCGACCATTGTGGCGGCTGTTGCCCAATAACACAGTGAAGACTGTGCCTTCCTGTCCCATTTGTTCACAACCCTCATTAACATATTTTAGGGAGCATCAAACTGGTAACCTGATCTGGAGTACGACTATCTCCCCTTCTCTGTATTTCCATTGCGTTAAAGAAAACATTTGATGGGTTATAGATATCCTTGAGGGTACCCTTTACACATGTTTTAAGGCCCCCATACATCTTACAATCTTACCATACAATTTCTGTACAATCAACTTTTCTTCTACCAAAACCATGTAACATGAGGACCTTTCTAATCCTTCCAATCACGATGTATTCTATCAGGGAGAACCCAGCACTACAAAGCAGTGATATATACCTTCCAATCACTATGTATTCTATCAGGGAGGACCCGGCACTACATAGCAGTGATATGTACCTTCCAATCACTATGTATTCTATTAGGGAGGACCTGGCACTACATAATAGTTGTTGTTGATCTAAACGACATTGTATAGAATGATCTTAAGGTTAATGGGGATATAGTAATGCAAAAGTGTGCTACATTTGTAAGGAGGTACAACAGAATGGCGTGTATTTTTACCTCTAAACCTCAGCCATTTCAACTGGTTCTTGACTCTTAACCATGACACATCATTCAATCAGTATCTACATCAAGATATCAATCAATATGAAAAAATGTCTCTTGGCTGCTGAATTCCTGAAGGAGTGAAAATCAGACCCAGGTGTTTTCCCAGTTTCTTCCCATCCAAATTTCCATCTGTGAATCCTGTAAGCATGCAATTTTTTGAGCCTGAAGTAATTTCTATACAATTTAAAACATTTAGCTTTACTGCCCCTAACTTGGATTAGAATTGTTTACCAATTTCAAAACCATAACATAAATCATAATAAATCACTTTTACTGATCTATTTACCATGAGAGGTTCATTGCTGTCATTATGCAACATTTTTATCATATTTATGCGTCATGAGACTCCCTCATAGGTTTGGAGAGACAAAAGGTAATAAAAAAACAGCCATTGGCATATAAAGTCAATATACTGCATGTTAGTGTAGTGTGATGACGTCATGACGTTGCTGTCAGATATCGCCAGGGCTGGGGAGAGACGGCTCTACTCTCTCCCCGGCAGCAAAGCATCGGACATCGGCTGCAATTACGGTCATGTCCGATAAAGCTGTTTTCGAGAGGGATTGATTTGTCCTGCTTGAAAACAGCGGTGGGCACAGATTATATGGGTCAGATAGATCGCCGTAAGCTGCACGGCACTCGAAACGGCCATCGATTTGACCCATATCCCCACGTCTGTACCCTGCTTAATGGCTGCCATACACATGCCGATAAGCGGCAGATTTTTAATCTGACCGACGGGCGTGCGCGCTCACGCCATCGGTCAGGTTAAAAATCGGCCGCTAATCGCCATGTGCCCACATGGGGCGACAGATCCCTGTCGCCCCACTTCTCGGCCGGCCAGAGAACGGACATGTCCGTTCTTCTCTGGCCGATGGGAGCCGATGAAAGCCGCTGCCATAAGCTGCAATGACACGGCGTCTTCATCGCAGCTTATGGCCGGCACACAAAGGGTGCCCGGTCGATTGAAGGGGCCCCAGAATGCAACGGGAGGCTAAACGTGATGACGTCATCACGTTTAGCATCCCGGAAGATATCGGCGTGTGTCGGTAAGTGTATGCCTAGCATTAGGGTGTAATTATCTTTGCAGGCATCTCAGCATTTGCTGGTCTGTTGATCCATGTAATGGATTCCCAAACCTGTTGCCATTTGGTCTGGATAGGACTATGTCCCTTAGGACTCTATACACCAGTCAACTAGAAACACTTAGCATGCTATATTTGGCCTATGTGTTCTGCTAATTCAATATGTTAATGTTCTATAAATATATACTGTAAATGGTGGGAAGCTGAAAACCTGTGAATATGAAACCTCGAGAATGAGCCAAAAACTTTGTGAAGAAAACTCTGAGATTTAATAACATTCATCTTCAGACTGCTACAGTCTCACCCTTAAATGTACTCGCAATGTAAAATAAAACCAGCTAAAATCTGTGATGACGTACATGACATGGCTTGATCAAAGGAAGTGATGGCCCTGATGTTGATCATTGTTTGTGGTTATCAGGACACTTCTGTGTTAAAGGAAGATAAGAGAAGCCCCTGGCCATTGCAACTGCTCATTATTACTCGCTGAGATTATCCAGATATGGAGAAGGAGAACAGCCATAGATCTCAGCCATAGGATTGTCACAAATATTTTACTTATGAGGTCTGTAAGAAATCTGTCCAACTGATTTATGTCACTTGATAAATCATTTGAAATATGACACATTTTTCTACTCTATGGTGCTTTCATCTAATGAATCAAACTTGTTGCCTGACGTTTGACTAGGTATGGCATAGGTGCTGCTTGGATTTTTAGACCAGTATCAAATGACAAAACCTCAGATGCTCTTTCATGTATCCAATAATAATAAATATGCATAATAAGATGAAATGCAATTAATCCAAATCATTCTGAACCTTGTTGATGGTGTGACTCTGAAAAAGGATCCATATTCCATATATTCTGGTCATGCAAGGTTTTAGAACCACTGTGGAGCAAGACCCAGCAAATTAGTAGACAGACAGATACCATTGGTCCCTGAGAAGTGTCTGTTGGGTCTCTTCCCTGCAGAGTAAGGAGAAAAAATATGTTTACCTATATTAACGGCTTTAAAGTGGAAAATCCCAAAGGTTCCTTCAATGGTAGACTTAATTTCTTGTATTCAGGAGGTACGATCTATGGAATACCTTATGGCCAGAATAAGGAACTCATTAGAGGAATTTTATTCCTTTTTTTACTGAATCAACCAACCAAAAGTGATGGAAATGGAGCATAAGGTCTTAAGAGCTCTGATCTCTCAGGTTAGAAAATTTCAGTAGATAGTACAAGTATCTGACGCATGCTTTAGGTGTTTCAATCTATTTGCATCTCATCATAACTGGAAAGAAATAGAATAAAATTTAGGAATTGGTTTTGCATCAATCACGCCATCCTTCAATATTAGACTGACAGACGAGGCACAAGATGATGATGTAAAAAATTGATCAAGTATAACGTTAGTGTGTGTATTACAACATTAAAGTAGAAATGTGGACCTCTAATGTTTTTCATAGCTGATATCATGAATTTCATCTTTTCTCCAGAGAACAAAGGCAAGTGTGTCTAAATTAGTAGGGTTACAAATTTGTGAGATCATTGCAAAGGCCCCGAACAAGGTATCATCACTAAACCTGCTGGAGATGTAGAGAAGGGATGAGGGTATACCTAAAAAAAAAAAAAAAAGTATTGCACTAACACAAATAGTGTTTGCATAAATTTAATTTAAAATCAAGTCTGAATTTCTCAAGTAGAAAACTTTGAACTTAATTTATGCAAAAACAACATGTGCTAGAGCAAAAAAAAATTTTTTTCAAATGTTGGATGTTTCAGTTGGATGACTAGCTGAACATCTAGGAAACTTTCAAGCTAATTGACTAAAGAAATACTTCCAGCATACACACTGCAATTCCCCTGCAATCGCCGTGCGATTTTTCCCAATGCACACCACCTTTGGGAATCGATTCCCGTCTGATACCCAATTTTTGTCCAAAGTAATGGCGATCGACGAGGAAAAAACATGTCGGATCGCTTTGTGATCTGGTTGATCGCTCCAGATGGAAGAACTTGCATGGCAATCGACCATTCGGAAATTAAACTAAAGATCAAGTTGTGTATGGCCGGCTTTACAGGTCTTTTCCTTTTCCTGCCTCTGAATTTAAAAAGGAGAAGCAGCAGACTGATGAGGTCATCTGTCTACCCCAAAAATACTGGTGAGTACTGATGACAGAGTCTTGAACAAAATAAAGGTGCCTACATACAGTATATCAATACAATTGCAAACAATAAGTAGTACCAACAGACACCTAAATTCACAGTGATGTTCTCAACTAATCATCAATAGCTGGGCACCAAGGTACAGCTGCTGACAGTTACAGACACTGAAGAGAGAGGACCATGGGTACTAGTCACTCATTTGGATTCCCTTGATGTGTTTCCCCCATCATTTATGGGCTTCCTCAGAAGGGAACAGGTCCCAGTGGGCATAAAGATGATGATAAGTTCATCTCTCTGCTCTGTTCTATAACCATGTTCCCTATTAGCACATCAGCACTGATTTGGTACGCAGGGCTGATATTCCCTCTCTCAGTCTAATCTCAGTATTTGCAGAGACTCAAAGATGCTTTTACAAAATAATATTTAGGTGTTTACTCTATTGCATTAGACCATGTAATGATGACCTGCATTGTTTTGCATCCTACAGCTGCATGTGGTTCATCTTTAATATAGGTCAGTGAGACAGATAACACATTAATGATTTGTAGGCAAAAGCCACGGCCTGATTTAGCTGCGTTGTCGTCATTAGGCTCTTCTGTCATTGTCCTCAGAGGAATGTTGAAGGCGGAAGTAAGATTGTAAAGGGGTCACAAAGACAATAGAAGAAAGAAACCGAGTCAACTGATTTGTTTACTACCAGAGTAACACAACTAGAAGATGTGGGAAGTAGGGACATAGGATGTTGAAGTAAATTCCACAAACCAGGAAGCGTGTGTATGACGGGCCCAAAAAAATATATTAAGTCTTTCAAGAGTCGTTGTCATTTCCCTGTATAAACAAAGCTGGGATATGATCTTTAACCTTTAATGTTCTCAGCGAGTAATGCATTTTCCATCATGTACTATCTGAGTCATTCAGAAGCAGAACTGTGTTCCTTTTTCCACTTGTAGAGATCCCTTGGATGCGGGCCCTGTGCCATGGAAGTGAAGCTTAGAACTTGGCTTTCTGTGAAATTCTTCTTGTGAAACTACTCTGTTCCTTTGATATAATGTATTGCTTTTTTTTTCTTCATGTAACTGGGATTTGTAATTGTTGTTTTAATTAAAAATAGATATGTATTCCACCAATAGTCTGAGAGCTTTATGTGTGTGACTACAACTTTGTTTTCTATAGTGCATTGCATTCTCTCAAATTATACTTGCCCTGGCCTAGATATGTTCTTCTAGGGCAAACAGAAGGTCCGTTCTTTGGCATACCCTTTCTTTCCCAACAAAATGAAATAAAAAATCTGGTTTGGTCTTCTGTGGCAAAAGTGGTACAAATATTGTAAGCACTAATTAATCAAGAATGTGTTTAAATTTTGCACTCACTTTGGCTGGCAAGAGGAAATCTCCAGCATCATCAATGACGCCAGGAATGTGAGGATTTGGCAAGCCTATGAGTGTCAGATAATACTGATACATGCAGGGGGCACCTGCCCACATCCCAGGTGTCACATTGGGTATATCAAGGCTGTCCATGCTTATACCTGTATTTTCTGGCAGGTGTCCTAAGGAGCAAACTGAAAGACGCATTTCTCTGGCGTGCATTGCTGGAGAATCCTGCGGGATTGCCTGGAGCAGGTAAGCAACCTCTAGGAAACCCAGGGAGATTAGAAAAGTACAAATTATGGTCTGGGGGTTCCAACACTTTGGATTATATAGTTTTTTTTACCTTGTCTTCTACTGGAAACTGTGTGGTGGGGTCAAAATCCCATACTGCTTGACCTCCATTTTACTATCTGTACCGAAATGACTAAGGTCCTTGCTAGAACCCTTACTGCGTATTGTAAAAAAAAATGCAGAATACAATAGAGCCATTCACACTGATTAAGTCCAGTCCAAGGTTTTATGATTGGTTTAATGATGAAATACAAATTAGCAAACCCCCTTCCTTAGGGCTTTGTACAGCAGTAAAAGTGCCCCATAAACAGAATGGATGACCAGTTGTGACGCTAAAGGTTGTATTTCTGGTTTGTTCTGTAGAAATCTCAGTTTCTTTCACAAATATTAGACTTTAAATCTGAATGAAAAATAACCTTTTTTCAGTCATTTGATACCATAAAGATACCTTGTCTTCTAGAGAAGCTGCCAATTTACAACCTTACTAGCATGCTCTCCTACAACTATCAGGAGTTCATAATTTTCAGACCTGACTTTACTCTGCTGAACAACACCTTACCACCCAGAAAGACCATCAGCCCAAGACCAATAAGTGTTCTTTTTATGTTTTTACGGTCAACTGTTCAATTGCAGATTAGAAGCCAGCTTCTAGCAAGCCTTTCAACCAACATAAATGACTTTAATTGCCATTTATGTTGGTTTGGAAAATCATCAAATTTTCTTGTTGTGAAAGGTTCAGTTTAAGTGTTTGTCAAGCTAAATGCAAGTATACAAAACAGAAACAACCAGAGATAAACATTGTATACGTAGCTAGCCTTCTTCTCTTATTCTACTCAAGAAAATAATTTTTTGGGCTGTTGATAAACTTTACCCTTTTCCTATAGCCCTGTCATGGTAGTAAAATGTTGCCGGTTGGAGAAGACCTGTGGTTTTCAGTGCTCCAAATGTCAGGAAAATCCTAGCAGAGGAAATTACCATTTGGCTGGATTAAAAATTTAAAGCAAAGCTAAAGCCCCCCATACACCTTTAGATCACTCCATACAATTTCCTTTAGATCTACCAAGAACAATGTAGTGTCGGGTCCCCCCTGATAGAATACATAGTGATTGGAAGGTTTACAAAGGTCCTCAGATTACATGTACAGGTTCAGGTTACATACAGGTTTTGGTAAAAGAAAAGTTGATTGTACAGAAATTGTATGGTAAGATTGTATGGTGTATGTGGGCCTTAACAAATGGTATTGGACATGCTGGAAGTTCTGGTGTCTTCAACTAGCCATGCTAGTTCTCGAGCTTCCATTGTTTTATTCAGTTTTAGGCCTTTGTGTGCAGGCACCCTTACAGTTTTGAGGATGAGGATTTAGGCTCAGAGGCTCCTCTTGAGATATTGTTGTAGTTAAGTATACTGTATGCTCTTAATAACAGGTAAAAACAGGTCAAAGCCTATTGGTCAGATAATAATTTTCCCTAGATGTTTCTTAAATGCTTATTTAATTCAATAAAGAATTGGAACTGGACCTTTGAAAGTTCTTCAACTTAGTTCAACATAAAAGTATATACTATGTACTAAAAGCCCCAAGCATTTAGAATGTCATTTCAAAGTACAGATGATGATATAGAGGTCTAGCGCTACAGGGCTTTGATTTGATTTAAGAGGTCAAGCTGCTTAATAAAGACCAGTTTTATAAACATTTATAAGTTGTGAATTGGAAGTGCCTTAAAGGCCCATTGGGCAGATAATCGTTTGCACTAATATAAATAGGGTATGGCACTCTGACTCTGTAATTTAGATGGGCTAGGGGATTACTCATCTATATGTATTGTTTGTATATTTAAGAAACATCAAGTCATACAGTCCAAAAAAGAAACTCAGCAAATAATAAAGCTAATGCTGTTTAGGAAAACACGGACAGATCACACAACGATGGGCCCTTAAAGTGCGGAAACATATTTAATCTCTCTTTGCTTAACCACTCTAATAATCTTTGCCGTTTCACCTCATTACAACTTATTAACCTCAATTTCATGGCACTCCATGTGCCCTGGTCAGGAGAGCGGGTCAATTCATAGGAAATAGGAATCCTCTGTACCCTGTATAATCGGAGGCCGGGAGTTTACACAGGTGTGCAGGAAACGCAGCCGCACTAGACAGTCCCAGAGCTCTTTATTTCCTGAACACATTTCCCTATAAACACAAAGCTAAGATCAGCTGGTAATCAATGAGTGATTCTTAACCCTTATACTGATAAACATGTATAGCAATTTATGATTTGTATCTATGATTCATCATATAAAAAAACGATTGTTTAATGTGACAAGAAGCCAGCATCCCGAAAATACAGTAATACACCAAATAACACCAAGAAATTAAGCACAACGCCCATTTACTCAGATCAAACATTCCCCCTGAAAAGTCAGGGCCGAGGGGACTTTAAGGGCTTCAAATAGTTGTATCATATCATGAATTGTAACTTGTCAATAACAAGCTATCAAAGGATTTCATTTACAAAAATTAAAAGTTCAGGCACAATGCCTGATATCCATACATCACATCCAAGCCATGTAATGTAATGGGATGTAATGTATGGATTGTGCCTGAACTTTTAATTTGTGTTAATAAAATCCTTTGATAAAGTGTTATTGACAATTTACAATTCATGGTATTATGCAACTATTTGAAGCCCTTAATGTCCCCTCGCCCTGACTTTTCAGGGGGAATGCTTGATCTGAGTTAGTGGGCGTTGTGCTTAATTTCTTGGTGTTATTTTACAAAAATTAATAGGTTAAGTAGTAAAACTCATATCTAACAAACAGCAATCATCTCAATGTGCCTAAAATGAGTTGTCTTAAAATGGAAGTAAATGTACTGGAAAACCTTGACAAAATTTTAGATTTAAATGACCTTTCCCTAACAGCGAGATATAAAAATCCCCCTCAAAAACTAGAAAAAACGAGCATTGTGGCCACAAAAGTTAGCACTGAAATCTTCTGTGGTCTAAAGCTGGGCATACACATCACGATTTTTCTGCATTCGATTTTAAATCTGATTGCCCATCTAATTCCAGAATCGATTTCATTTGCAAAATCGATCGCAGACTGCAACATATGATGTCCTCAATTCCTGGACAATTCTATCCTGAAAGGAATTCTATCCTGAAAGGAAAGCACGCACACATTTATGGGTTTAGAGTGGTGTCAGCTAAAGAACTGGCCAGTGACCAACAGCACACAAACAAAGATAATTTGCACAAGATTCATAGATGGATCGCTTAAAAAGATTGCATGAGACAACTAACAGCACTCGATTCATGTGCTTTTTAAAAAAATTTTTAAATCAGAACGGATCCATGCACGATCATTTTTCTATCCGATTTTTGGCAAAATCGATTGATCGGACACTTTTGGCATGCATCAATTTTTATCCAATTCGCAATCGATTTGGTTAAACGATCGCACTAAAATTGAACAGAAAATCGTGACGTGTATGTCCAGCTTAAAAGTTCTTTATTAAACGTTTATGGACCAAAAAATTCAAAAGAGTAAAAGAGATCTATCTAAAGTATCATAGTATACATGCTCAAACATAAAATCACCAAAAACATTACACACAGATGTCAACCATCAACATTTTTGAAAATTAACACAATTTAAATATGGATCGTAGAATGAAGATGATACTCTAGGTACTTGTTTTTTCTCCGACCCGTTTCGCCCACACCGCTTCCTCAGGGAGGTGCATGGAACCTGAAATCTAGGATGCATCACAACTATTTATACACATGTTTATAAATTGTTATCCATATGTTACAATAAAATGTAATACAGCAAAATACTCAAAATTTCAGTCATATAAACTACGCCAATACTGTGTTATACATCAGCGGACCCAAATGTGTGAGCCAACATCCATATTCAGACTAATGGGGTGACACAGAAATCCAACTGACCCCCAGTTAACAGATTCTGGGGGGAGCCTCATGGTGTTGAGGACATATCATACACGTCTAAAGGACACACAGAAAGGGCAGGCCAGGATCAATGATGTAAAAACACCTCCACCCCACCCATTCAAAGCACCCACATTAACCTATCACTGTACCCACCTCCTTGGATAAAGAAGATTGCGCATTAACACATAAGAAAGAAGAAAGCACTAGTAGCAAATACCAGCATTGTCCAAAGTGAAAATCCTTACTGAAGAGCAGTGGTTTCCAAACTTCCTGGGAGGCCCACCCCCTAGTTTGGGATCCACTGCTGTAGAGCAATGAAAGTAAAAGAGATAATAAATACAAAGTGACACATAAAAATGTTCAGACTGCATACATGACAATAACATCAGAAATAAGTCTGTATGTCTTGTCAGTATGAATATATATGTACAGTGGGGTCTTAGCAAACACTGAACTCTCATTCTTGGGCTGGTCTTTAAATAGCAACTATATTGTATCCTCAAAGAACAAACATTTGGATTCCATTAATATAACATTTAATTGACAGCAATGTTTTCATTTTTTATGAAAAGGAATGCCAAGATCTGACCCACCCTATCCTCCCTCGTACATTTGTTTAATTATAGTAGATGACCTTGTTGGGCAAAGGTAAAGCACAGGGTGTGGGAGAGAAAGATACAGCTTCCAATACACCTTCCTAAACCTTCCAAGGTTTGCATAATGGAAACAATGCAGTTATGATCTTGATGAAAATTAAACTTTGATTTATCTGCTATATACCACGGGAGATGTAGAAGCCTTATCATTGGTACAAGTTTATTTTAAGACTAATAAGAAGTTCAGTTAATCAACTTTAGACTTTGTAACATGAGGGTGTTTTAAAATCCAATCAATCCGTATCCAATGGTGCAATGCATAGTTGTGCTGCACCTCTTACAAAGTATCCGTAATGGTCTCTTTTCACAATAGAGAGGGGAGAAGGGTGAGTCACAGTGATTATCTATGACAATAATTTTTCAACCTATCCTGTTACTTTGTAGCTCAAGAACTATTGGGCGAGTCTATATTGACTGTAGATTGTTGCAGGAGACTACTGTCGGTTTATTGACTATGGATAATTAATTATATAAATAAATCACTAATACATTAATCTGTATAGAGCAAAACATTTTTTTCCAATGTTCCCACAGCCCTTCTCTACATCTCCAACAAATTTGGTGATGATACCATTTTCAGAGGCTTTGCAATCAGTTTACAAATCAAAAATTCGACCATCTCTATATAAATTTTGTTTGGGAATAAGTTTGTGTGAATGAAGACTGCATAACAGTAAGTAATGTATATATGGCATTTTTGTTGTTGTATAACAGTACATATCCCCTTTAAGGAAAACAAAATCAGATAAATGATCTATATCCCCCTAATATCAATAATTGATCTGGATCCTGCCAAGCACTCTTTGACCAGACCAATTGAAAAACACCAAGCTGGTTACTGTTAGAAAGTGCTCCCTGCTGTTTATCAATGCAAAAAGAATGACCAATTTCAATCAATATTAAAGTAAGTTATCAATCAAATCTTTATTCGCATAGAAATTTATGGCCAGCTGGCCAGTCTCCTTGAGAGGTTGTCAAACTCATATTATACATATATTATGCAGAATTATACATATTATACATATATTATGCAGAATTATACATATTATACATATTATACATATATTATGGGGATAGGCTCACCAAGTATTGGCAACACTTTATTATAAATATACTATGTGTTTAATCGGATCGGGAATTGATGGAACACCACCTTGGGAATCGGATTTGTGGTCGATTTGGATATGAGTCCGATCCGATTTTTAGTCTATTCCGAATTTGTTTGGTCGATCGTTCAGTTGTAGGCAGAACTCGATTGATCGTCAATCAATTGCTGTGAATGTGCACGGTGATTAATCGGCCAAAAATCAAGTGAAAAATCATATGTATGGGAGCCTTTACTCTTTTTCTCTCTTTTCCTTGTTTCTTCCTCTTTTTATTCTGTGTTATTTGATTTTGTAAAATGTAATATTTTTGATTGATTTACTTGATGCTATTTACAATTTATTTTCTTGTATTTGAAAATTTAAAAAGTCAAATAAAAATTTAGTGTAAAAAAAAAAGAATACTAGATGGTTGCCCAAATTTCCCCTCCAATGCTAGCCTCACATGTCATATCACCCAAAGGCAGCAGTATATTATGTTATCTGAAAATAAAAGCTTGTTTAATTAATCCCTCTATAGATATGGATTTTCTGATAATATCAAGCCCACGCAGAGAATTTCTTTTTGGACTGGCTGCCTCCTAGTGACTCATTTTTCTAACACATTTGTCAGCCTTTTGAAAAATGTATAGTTTAATTAAAGCGAGGAGAAGGCTGATGGGTTTATGTAATGTATCCATAACGCTGAAGACATCACTCCTGCTGGTATGTGACCTCAGATGTGATTCCCAGTATGTTTTTGCAATCTGTCAATTATTTTAAGTGGTAACAGAATATGACAGCTTTAGAGGATGGATTGGCCACTGAAGAGGCAGCATTAATGCTTTCTATTATCTTCCTTTGTTCTTCCCTAATACTAAAACCAGCCCCCTCCCCCAACCCCTTAATGTGTTCCATGTGTATGCTGCATGTTTGATGCTAAACCTAGAATAAGTTGTTTTAAAGACTTTGCCTTTCTCTGACTGTCTCTGTGGGAAAAACGCTCAATTTTCGAATACTTTACCGGGCCAGGTACAGTCTGTGGGTCAAATGTAATGGCATGATCATTTAAAGAGATTTTCTTTTTATTTCACAGAGAAGATGGAAATCTCCTACACATAAATTGCCGGTGTGAGACCCATATGGAGTCTTCTCATGGACCATTGCCAATGAGATGTTTGTGCCGGCATTAACCACTTCATGTCCATTGTTATATCTTTGCAGTGAACATTTGGTATTACTATCTGTCTCTCACTGGGACAGTTTTTGGCCTTTTGCTTCTCTTACAAAATTTGCTGCCACAACTCTCTTCATATTGTCCTCTTTTTTTCCTTGACTTCAAGGACACATTTCTTAAACTCTAACCCTAATATTTTATTAAATCTACAAATAGTTTCACACGCTGTAATGCTGCTGTACGCTAGTTTATATCTTACCTTTTAATATTCATGTCGGGGAAAATAACCTTTACAAATGCTTGCAAAGTCATGCAATGTCAGCTGAGCTAATGATCTGCATTGCTAAATGTGTTTGCATTGTTATATGGGAGGTAATTACAGCGCAATGTATGTACTCACACCGGGGAGTAACTGTGTCATGGGGCTCATAGCCAAACCAATAAGAACCTCCTACTGCCATTATTTCCATCCCCAATCCCCCATTTAGGGTTGTAAAATCTCCTTTGCTTTTCTATTATGACTATAAAGGTTTCCAAACTATTTAGGCATTAAATATATCCATATGTATTTACAAAATGCCATGGTTAGCTGTCAAGTTTCCCCTTTCCAAATAAGGAAAACCTTAATGGAAGTGATATCAGGGTGTCGTGCAAGCTGCCACCTCGGTGTTTCAAAAGCCAGAAGTGACCCTCCGCACATCCTCCCAACAAGCAAGGCTGAGGGTTCCCCTCATTCCTAACTTCCCGCCCCAACATCCTCCTAATTAGCGGAGAGGATAATGCCCGGCATCTCTCTAAAACTCCTAGCCCCTTACGCCTCCTCTTTCTCCCCATTTGTCTGTATTAGTATTCCTGTAAACTCTGTCAGTAGGCTTCCGAATTCAACGGAAGATTTTCCTGTGTCTTAAGGTGGGTTTACACGTGTAGATATTTTTTTCAATCAACTGCCAATTCCATTTCTTGTTCAATGTAGTTGTGGAACATTGTTCATTCATTTATCGAATGTAACATTAGATTTTTGTGTTTGTTCATCCCGATATCGAATGAAAATACATTCGAAATTACAACGGCAGATAAAAATTTACCAACATGTTCGATGACCTTTCGAACGATTTATCCATCGAACAAATTGGCCATTCTAGATTTTTGTTCAATCAACCAAAAAAGAGTTAATTCTTCGGTGATTGAACAAAAAAATCAAACAAAAAGGAAGAAGGTTGAACTTCCAAAGTCCCTACTCACACCTGTAGCTGTGTGGGTAGGTAAAAGGGATTTTTAAGGCATCTATCACAGGTTATAAGAAGGGTTACATAAAAAAAAAGTCAATTTTAATGAAAAATCTTCTTGAAGTCAACGATATTCAGAAGATAATACTTCATGTTCACATTGCATCTCATATTGCATCTCAACGCGTTTCGCGATTACATTAGCTTCATCAGGAGAATTTACGCAATAGGTTTGGTAGGCTCGTATCCGTGTGACTTCCAACAAGTGTCAGATGGACGGGGGTCAGAGGGAGGGTGTGTCAGTATCCCAGTTAGGACGGCTGGATGTAATCCCCCACAAGTAGTAAAACGTCCCCCAGGGTCCTCCAAAGGCTTCCCTGGTATGGGATGATCTAGGCTGCGTCGGTTTAACAAACGGTCCCGTCTGGGTAGGTGGTGTCAACAAGTGCCGCGCACGCCGTAAAGTCTCCCCGCCGGCATCACGGGGACACAGCTAGAGGTGTGAGTAGGGACTTTGGAAGTTCAACCTTCCTCCTTTTTGTTTGTATTATTGTCGGGATGATGGCACAAATTTAGGGCTGTTTTGTGAGGTCTTTCTCTTACAATCTATGAATAAAAAAATCTACATGTGTAAACCCACCTTAACATGCTGTCCCCAAGTGTATACAACTCTCCATTATGGATACAATACAGGAAAGAATGTAACTAACATAGGGCAGAGTGTCTTGCTGGCTGGATCAGCAGGTAGGTATATAGGGAGAAAAGCCTAAAAAGGAAAACTAATGAAAACACCACATTAAAGAAATGGCAAGCTGTAATAAATGAACTTTTCATTCTTGGGATTAGATATGCTTTAATGCCATTTAGTAAAAATTTTAGGTTTAAACTAGCTGCCCGGCCACATATTAGTTTCATGGTTTGCTATGGCTATAATTACATCCATGTATTTACTGCACTTTCTTTTGAAAAATGGAATATTCCTGCCCTACAATAGCAGTTCTTAAGGTGATGGAGTGCTCACTTTCACAGAAGCCTTTGTTTTCATTGCATTTCCTAGTCTAAACCTGCTTTAGGCTGCAAAAATCTAGGGAGCTGTAGGAGTTTTTGTGCGCTGTTATCAATCATGTAAGGCTAAAGGAGGCTTTCGAGTGACAAAAGACAGGGGTTGTCAAAGAGATCCTAAAATTTCCTAACAAGAGCCTAAACAAATAGTTTAAGTAGGGTTTTAATTTTTTTTATTGTTTTGTATTAGGTGAGGAAGAGTCAAATATAACAGGTCATTTGTTGCCTGTGTCTCTGATATTCAGTTTCTCTATATGGCTTGTTATATTTTACGTTACAGAAAGTCATGGAAAGCTCAAAATGGGTTGTTCAAGGAACAGAAGCTGAAGGTAAGTCAGCACCTGTAAGTCAACTGCTTTGGAAAGGTTTCGCATTCCTGTTCCTTCCTGTTATGTCTTTTCAGTATAAGACCTAGGTGCCCAACCTGCGGCCTGGGCGTTGTTCGGCGGCCCCCCTTGGTCCTCCACATGCGGCCCCCAAAACCGAACGGTTAGTGCATAGGGCATAACAACTCACCTGTTAAGTGGTCACACGCTAGCCCAGCTCTCCGAATCAACTTTGGTGGTCCTACATCAGTAAAATTGGCAATGTTGATCAGGGAAACCAGGTCTACATATGAGTGCTGCACCCAGGGGCAGGAGGGGGGGGGGGTGGCTGCTGTCGGGTTTTGACTGCCTATCGGGATCTGGTCCACCATCTGCTGACATATGTCGACAGGGGGAGGGTCTGAATCAATGTTATGTCCGGCCCTTTAGTGATGCAGAGGGCTGCACTTGTGACCGTATACAGGGAGTGCAGAATTATTAGGCAAATTAGTATTTTGACCACATCATCCGCATGTTGTCTCTCCAGCTGTTAGGCCGAACCCTACTTCCAATTAAGCATATTAGGTAATGTGGCATCTCTGTAATGAGAAGGGGTGTGGTCTATGACATCAACCACCCTAATTAGGTGTGCATAATTATTAGGCAACTTCTTCTTTGGCCAAAATGGGTCAAAAGAAGGTCTTGACAGCTTAGAAATCAAAAATAGTGAATATCTTGCAGAGGGATGCAGCACTCTTAAATTGCAAAGCTTTCTGAAGTGTGATCATCGAACAATCAAGCGTTTCATTCAAAAATGTCAACAGGGTCGCAAGAAGCGTGTGGAACAAACAAAGGCACAAATAACTGCCCATGAAACTAAGAAAGTCAAGCGTGCAGCTGCCAAGATGCCACTTGCCACCAGTTTGGCCATATTTCAGAGCTGCACATCACTGGATGCCCAAAAGCACAAGGTGTGCAATACTCAGAAGCAAAGAAGGCTGAAAGACGACCACCACTGAACAAGACAACACAAGCTGAACGTCAAGACTGGGCCAAGAAATATCTCAAGACTGATTTTTCTAAGTTTTAGGACTATGAAATGAAGAAGTTTTGATGGGCCAGATGGATGGGCACGTGGTGGAAGGGCAGAGATCTCCATCCGACTCAGACGCCAGCAGAGGTGGAGGTGGAGTACTGGTTTGGGCTGGTATCATCAAAGATGAGCTTGTGGGGCCTTTTCAGGTTGAGGATGGAGTCAAGCTCAACTCCCAGTCCTACTGGCCAGTTTGGGAAGACACCTTCTTCAAGCAGGGTACAGGAAAAGTCTGCATCCTCAAGAAAAACAATGATTTTCATGCAGACACTGCCATCACACGCGCCAAGTACCCACACACGTGGCTGCAAGAAAGGTTATAAAGAGAAAACTCGACATGGCCTCCTTGTTCACCTGATCTGAACCCATTGAAACCTGTGGAAATGGGTATAAATTGTTTTGTTAAGTTCCTATAATATGCAAGTATAGTCACCTCACACCGCTAATCCCCTAAAATAGCTAAACTAAAACAAACTAAAACTACTTCCACCCAAAATATCAGCTTTGATATTAATGGTTTTTGGTAAAACATGAGAACATGGTTGTGTTCATAAATAAATTATTCCTCTCAAGAAAAATACTCGACTTGCCTAATAATTCTGCACTCCCTGTATATCAACTCAGTTGCCCACCACTGGTATAAGAAATATACACATACATCTTAAGTATAATAGATGTCAAGACATAGGTCTCCGAACTGAGCTTCACGAGACAACGGAGCAACACAAAACTCTTAAACATTCAAGTTATTCTACCAAAGAATGTTTAAAGAAAATAAAGTGAGCCTTTTGAATTGGCAAGTTAGAGCCTTAACCTTAACCCAATTAAAATGTTGTGTAAGGATCTAAAAAATAGCCATTTATATGAGGAACCCACAATTATCTGAGCAGAAACTGTTAGAGCAATGGACTTCCCTTCCTAATATAGCGTGATTCATTTACTTTTGACACGATTTACCGTCTATTCCTTATCCGATTCTCTGCACTAGGAGTGGGCGTGACGCCCGCCCGCTAGTGCTGAGAATCGGACGGCACTCTTATTTGCAGCTCATTACTGCCCCCAGCCGAACTAATGGATTGCTGATTTTAGCCCTCATCAGTTGCAGCCTCCGATTCCTGCACGACCCGATCCCTAAGGGATGCGGGAGCGCGCACAGCATCTGATCGGGGATCAGATCGTGCAGGAATTGGAACGTGTATGCCCAGCTTAACACAACATTCAAGTACAAATATAGGACTGTTTTGGGGTTGTTATTATTATAATAATAAACTTTTATTTATAAAGCACCAACATATTATGCAGTGCAGTACATTAAATAGAGTTCACAAACTGTCAATCAGCACTGAACATAAATATTTATTTTTTAACCTATTTCCACTAAAAAACATAGGAAAATACCCAGCTGCAACATTACTGGAGGGAAAGAAAGTCCTACTTGTACTAAGACGTTCTATATTTGTTTGCTTATGCCAAAAAAAAATGTTGGTAAAGAAGCGGGTACGGTACGCAGCCTATAAATATGAGGACTGCATTAAAAATATGTGCGAGTGATCATTTTTTACAAACTTTACCAACCTTCTGTGGTGTTTTGCAGGACTGTGCCAGAATTCTAGAAGTTTATACACAGATAGTTAAATATATGGGCATGAGAAAGCAGCATTCCTTTTCATGTGGTGCGTTGAGGAATGTTTACATTGTTTCTATAGGATGATCAAATGATATCAACATGCTGATAAAGTAACTGTTGTAAATTAGGGGCATGATAAAGCGTTCGTGCGCAGCACCAATTTTATAGCCAAGGTCTTGTTTTTAAGTGAAACCAGGTGGGAGATACGTATCTGAGTTTATCCTCGGAAAGATCTGATGTTTAATTCTGGATTATTAATGTACATAATACATGTGAAATCATTACATACGCACTGTACAATTTATCATTTGGTATCGTACTCATTGACCTTAGATGTGGGTCTCTCTTACAATATTTTATATCCAAACTTTAAGATTTGTGTTTCCTAAACTTTAAGTTGTGACTTAAACTAGTAAATGTGTTTGTGATAAGTCACCTCAGGATAAGGTACACAAAATGATCCTTTCCCCCAAAGCTGTATGGCTAAAACCTTCCCATTTATACTAAAGTCCCCCACACATGCAATTACTGTGCACATGATCATTCGCCAATCGTTCGGCAAACAATGCATACCACTTTGGGGGATGCATTTCTGGTCGATACCAGGATTTTATGGCAGTCGAACAGGGTTTCAAGGTGCCCATACACGGGTAAATTGTTCAATGGATTCCCAGTTGATCACCGCGCGTTCAGGGTGGTCAATTGTTCAGAAATCAAAATCTCAATCAAACAGGGAACCAACATGTTGGTAAATCTCTGTTCAATTGCCATTATTTGCAAGTGGCGATGCGCACCAATTCGCCGTTTAATCAACGGACCATCAAGCACAGTGTGGTGATGTCATCACGCTGTGTTTGATCATTCATCGAACGGGTATGGATCTGTATTTGAGGGCCCTTACCAACATGTTGGTTCCCAGTTTGATCAACATTTATTTATTTTGTTAGAGGGATGGATTGAACAAGGTTTTTCCTGTTCACTTCTCGGGAATCCTGTGGGGGGCCAAACACTGACACCAAACACCAATTTTAAAACATAGGATACACTACAGAGGAAATAAAGGAGTTCAAAGTTTCTTGACACAATTCCGCAAGTACCCATACCATAAGTCCTCTAGCCGCACCACAGCAGCTTGGAGACTGGGGCACTACCTGAATCCACAGCTTCAGTTAAGGGGTATCCATAACTAAGATGGCCCTTCACCATGTGACCATTTTAATAGACCTTGAACTCAGCCAACTGCTATGACAGAGACATAAAGCACCTAGAGGGCGTGATGACGTCATCACGCATGGCCGCTGGTGCAGAGAATCGGCCACCTCCCTTTGTGTGCCGGCCATTGCTTTGGCTGGGGACTGCGGTCCCCATCCGAACTAATGAGATCGGATCTGAATTTACCGTCATGTCGGATCACTGTGCAATCAAACAGGGTTTTTATGTAGGCATGTAGACATGTAGGCACCCGCTCTTGATGGTTCAGATTTTTTCACAGATTAGAGGACAATCGAGTGCCGTGAGCATGCACGGTGCTCGATTGTGCTCTAGTCTATGAAATCAAACTGTGTAAGCCCAGCTTTATAAATCATTAACAATGTAATTTGAGACTTTTATCACTTTTACTCTTATGTAACAGTAGCATGAAAACCCCTATGTGTGATCCTTTAACCTTTGAATGGGACTCTAATACACTATTACAGTAGCAGCCTACATACCCCCAGTGCAGAATGGTCCACTGTAATAAAAAAGATAAGTCCCTTCTGTGTTAAGGTGCACTGGCAGCCCATTCAGCTAAGAGAGACGCCTTTCATGATTACCTTCTGCATTAACACAGCCTATAGTGTGAAGGGCCTTAACTGATACTTCAGACATAGCCATCGATAGTTCAATCAATCTAAAAAGGTTGTTAAGTGCTTCAGATATACTTATGAAGACCCTTTAACATGTTTCTTTCTGTATGAGGAATACATCATGTGCAATTTTCACACAGCAAAATTGATTCACATGAAAGATGAATTTTCTTGAAGTCCCAGCTAAACAGCAGCAAGCAACAAAATTGGTGTACAATGTAACATGGAATGCAATAATGCAAATCTGAAACAAGTTCAATCTCCCTCAGTTTAAATTGGACTATAGCTGAAGTTGCCAGACAGCAGTAAATATATGTATAATGAGGATAAGAGCAAAATGACCCCTTAGCAGTGAATATGAGGAGTGCTGATTGGTGGCACACAGTAGAGAGGTCAAGCTAAACCTTCTGTATACAAATGATAAGAAACCAATTTAACAGGTGACAGATGAGAGACATAATGATGTATATGGTAACGTTTGGAATTCAATCACATTTCCAATTGAGAAATCCCAGAACCTGTCCTGGGAGAACTATGGGATGGAGACAAACACTGGTGCCAAGTACTTACTGCTCAGTAATGAGTTGATGCCATGGAAGACAAATGCAGATGATGAATGGCAATTGACCTTTTTGGAAATGGGGGTTCAGAAGTACAATTTACTAACTTAGATCTTCTAAGGTAACTTTAATTTGAGATTTTTCGAGGCATTTTGTACATCATTCAGTTCAGACCAACTAGAGAAAGTTTACTATGTGTCCTGTGTCCATGCCCATGCTCCCTGTTTCCCCAAGTCCCACTCTTTCATTGCAAGCACCTAATATCACATTTACCTGTCGCACTGTAGGTAAATAATGCCTGGAGATCATGAATTTTCGAATTTATGCCTGTGTTGCTCACTACACATTACCTCCAGTGCAGATAGACGTGAATCAAGCATAAAGCACCACAAGGTTTTGGGAACACCATGATATGTAAGGGGCTGAATCGCTAATATCAATATATTATTCATCAATATATTATTAATTGTGACCATTATCAATTGAATTTATTGATTTAACCTACTGGGCAGGTTTAAAAAAGCGTGGCAACGCCACCTCCATTACATTGAAGTGGCACGACCTTCCTCCCACTCCTCCAGTGTCATATTTGATGCCATCAGGACGGACCTAGAAAGATCGGCGGGTCTGCCGATACAGAGGAACACCGCAAGCTTTCACCAGACAGGTGAGTATAAGTATGCCTGATATTAGCTTGGGGTAATATAACATTTACCTGTTGTGCATATATATATATATATATATATATATGTGTGTTCTCATGGTATGTATGCATAGCATATACGTTTAGTATATGGAGAAAGGGATGAACCCAAGTTAATGCTGATCTCCTGGCAAATAGAAAAAAAATCAAAACCCATCATTCCTACCTATTGTGTACATTGTTCCCCAACCTCTTAAACCGTCCATACGTGGCCCAATTCAATCGCAATGTGATGACGCAAGAAACCAGTTTGGGAAATCGCCACGCATCACTTTTGCGCAATCATTCCCATTTGATACTTTGGATGGAGACCCTCGGTAGTGGCGATTGAACAGGGGTTTACCAACATGTCAGATCCCTATTCGATGGAGATTTCATTCCAGGGAGATCTAATGCTCAAGGTGGGCAGTGTGCGTATGCTAAACCAAGCCGTGTATGGGGACCTTTGTAAGCTCGATTGGCCGGGATCCTGTAAGTATGTACCTGTGTGTTGCATTTCAATTATTTATTACTTAATTAATTTACAGAGCTGTGTAATGTGATGTCACTTTATAAATGAAAGTTAAAACAATAATAATGTTGTCACCTTCCTGCCCTAATCACACCCTGAAAATGTATAACCTGCTGCAATTTGTAATTGTTTTTATAAATCGCCTGGTCAATCACCCGGTCAACCGCCTGCCGATTGCCTGCCGGAGATTCCACAGGCGATTGAAAATCGCAAGTGCCAGGCGATTTATCGCCTTAGGCTATATTCCCACTTAGGCGATTAATCACCTGCACTGGTGGCCATCAGAACGCGGGGAGCAGAGTTTTGATCAGGCCGCAATCGCGCGCGATCCTATCAATGGGGACAAGCCCCGGGGAACAGCGTTTTGATCAGGCCGCAATCGCGCACGATCCTATATATGGGGACAAGCCCTGGGGAGCAGTGTTATCATTATTATTATTATTATTATTATCATTTAATTATATAGCGCCAACATATTACGCAGCGCTGTACA
>CM070036.1:134645657-134665517 GCA_036250615.1 Ptychadena robeensis | reverse complement strand
TGGACTGAAGAGGCGAAAGTCTAGTGAAAGGGAGACCAGAGAGGATGATGTTACAGTAGTTCAGACGAGAGATGATCAGAGTGTGTACCAGGAGTTTGGTGGTCTCTGGGGAGAGGAAGGGGCGGATTTTGGAGATGTTGCGGAGATGGAGGTGACAGGATCTAGCAATGTTCTGAATGTGGGGAGTAAAGGAGAGCGCAGAGTCGAAGGTGACACCAAGGCAGCGAGCTTGTGAAATAGCGGAGATGATGGTGTTATTATCCCCAACAGGGAGGGGGGTGTGTGAAGAAGAGGAGCCATTGAAGGAGGTTTGGAAGGATCTGTCAGCCAAGTAGGAGGAGAACCAGGAGAGTGCAGAGTCACGAATACCAATAGAGTGCAGGGTCTGTAGAAGAAGCGGGTGGTCAACAGTGTCAAAGGTAGAAGAGAGATCCAACAGAAGAAGCAAAGAAAAGTTGCCTTTGGCCTTGGCAGTGGGCAGGTCATTGGCAACTTTAGTGATGGCTGTCTCAGTGGAATGAGAAGGTCGGAAGCCGGATTGGAGGGGGTCAAGGAGGGAGTTCACAGTCAGATAGGGTAATCCAGATACCAATCCAAGGGGCATACATAACAGGTCAGTCCAATTAAGTAAGGTACAGGTGGCTAAAGCTGGACATACACGTGTAGATTCCTGTGCGACCGCCAATCAATCACAGCTTGGTGACGTCACCACGCTGTGATTGATTGCGGGCAAATTGAACGGGAATCAATGTGCACCACATGCGCACATCAATTCCTGTTGGATGGGGACCCAGTTTCCCCATGTTCCCCCGAGTCTCTACTTCTCCCCAGCCAGTGACCGGCAGAAGCCAGAAGCAGAGAGAGAGAGGCCTGCATGCCCCTCTCCCTCCCCTCACACAGAGATATGGCCCCGCTCCTTGCAGCTGATCACAGCCGCCTGTGTGCTGTTCAGCTGGCAGCCTGGCCATTACTTTGAATGGGTCGCGCTCCCAATTGAAAGTAATGGATTTCGACCAAGGTTTTCCAACATGTTGGAAACCCGTTTGGTCGAGTTCCTTGGAGCAGGATCCATTGATTTGCAGACAGACAGGCAAATCAAACACAGCAGCACACCCAAGTACACTGCTATACATAGGCTAAAACAGGCAATGGTGTGCATTTCAGATCCTCAATAAATAGGGAGATTGCCCATTCACATTGTGCCACCTGGGGCTATAGGATTGGTAAACAATTGGCTGTTGAATCTCCTGAAGCCGATTGCGTCGGCTACCTCTGCAATCCCTGGGGTCGCCGTGCAGGGTGTGTGCCACTATCCACCTCAATAGTGGAGATGGTCGAAACATTTTCGTAAAGTTTTGACTAGCTGACTTTGTGAGTTAATTGTAAATCCCTGAACATTAGAAAAAACAAATAATTAGAATTATATGAAAAGTAGGGTTGACCATAGTTGCAGGTTTTTGTTACAATCCGTTTAAGCAGGTTATGCATATTATAAACATATAAAACATAATACAATTTATTACAATTGGAAGAAATTAACATTATATACATTTTAATTCTTCAACGGCTTCTCTTCCCCCTGCTTGTTAGAGATAACGTATGTGCCCATACATAACATATATGTTTATTAAAGGATTATAATAAAATTAAGTTCAATACTTATTCCCACTATGAAGCCGTGCTATCTGAAATCCCCATATGGTTCCTCTGTGTCTTTCCACAACGCGGATTATATGTGGGCATCATAAATAAAATATAATTAGAAAACAAAAATATTACCTGGATATATTTTCGGCTTGCAGAGAGCACTGCATATTTTATCATCTAATTAGCATTAAATCCATAGAATGGGATAGCAGATGCAGAACAATACAAAACGAAAAGAATGTGTCAGTGCTGTTAATTAAATTTAATATCTACTTGGCAGATTACAAAATGCTTTACTGATAATAAACGATAACCTTGCTTTAGATTAAAATCCAGCTACAGACAAAACTTTCATTTTTTGTTTTAATATAGGGTTGAGAAGAAAGGGTTTGCAATAGGGGATAAAATGAAGATCATTTGTATTTAAGGATTAGAACCATTGTCGCATTTGTATTGGTTTTTGTGTCTCGCTGTCCTAGTGACCCCCTTTTTCTTGTCCATGTGTCACAGAGACAGGTAGTGAGGGGAAATTTCGCCCTCAAGCGCAGCTGTACCGTTGTGTGCAGGTGCTTGGGTGCTGATTGTAAAATACTGACAACTGCCTCCATGTAAACCTTTTGTAAACATGTTGTTTTCAATGACCAACCGCCTGAAAACTGTCCGCAGCCAGGAAACGCATTACATCCCTTGGGCAGGAGAGGTTTTCAGACTGTGGATCGTTGAAAAGCTGACTATCTAAATCAGTGGTTCTCAACTTGTGGGTTGGCACCACCTTGGGGGCGAATTCCCAGGGATTCGCCAAGTTCACTGAAAGCATCAAAGCTGATGATAACAAACCGCAGCACTGATGCCCACGATCAGGGTGGGAAGTTAGGAGAGAGAAAAACGCCCCTCCCTCCTAACTTAGAGAGTGCTACTCTACCTTCAAACTTCCCACCTCGCTTGTGCAAATGTGCAGGGTCTAGAGAATAACACCCAATCAATAAAATGGAAGGGACATTACATTTGCCAATCGGTAGTGCCTGTAGTGTTAAGGTGGCCATACACGGGCAGATTCTTGCCGGATTTTTTGGTCCAGGACCAGGAATCTCGAACATGGCAGATTACATGGTGATCTCATTAATTTGGACAAAGGGTGCCGGCCGACCCTCTGAGGGGCTGGCTGCAGCATGTTGACTTTATCACGCTGCAGTCTGTCCCTCATCTATCGAAGGAGAATAAAGGCGTGTATGCCTACCTTTACTTCCACTTACTTTGGAACGTCTACATCATCCTAGATGTAATCCTCACAGACTCGGGGAGAACATACAAGCTCCTTGCAAATAGTGCCTAGGCCAAGACTGAAACCTAAAGGCCCCCATACACGGGTCAGATTCCTGTCTGATTCCGGTCCGATCGATTCCGGGCGCGTGCACGCCAAACGATCGTGCCGGAATCGCGTGCAGCCCACCTTGTCCGATCGATCAGGTCCGTCCGTTCCGGGGCTCAGAATTGGATCCGACAGAGAACCAACATGTTGGTTCCATCAGATTGATTCTGCACAGATCAGGGGGAGTTGCCATTTGTGAGGTGGACAATCGGACACGGATCCGTCCCGGAATCAGCTGGACAAGGTGGTATGCAGCGATCGAATCACTTAATTGGCCGCTCGATCGGAGCTCCGAGTCCCGCTGAGATCGCCGGAATCGATCGGATGGGTGATCGAGCGGACATGGAATCCGACACGTGTATGGCTAGCTTAAGACCTCATTGCTGTATTGTTACATTATATGCCAATGAACCACAGTGCCACCCACTCAATATATACATTTCCTATAATACCAATTACATATCCTTATATGGGGGGGTTACATTCATTTTCTGTGTTTAGGCTTAGAACATTTTTATACATATTGATCTTGCCAGATATACAGTGTTCTCTTCTTGTGAGTTTGACAGAAAGCACGACAATCCTATCTTTCCTCTTTAAACTACTATTCCCATTTGGTCTTATGCGATGGAGATTACAAATGCAACCATATTTAAAGTTGAGCCTGGGTGTCATCTATTTCTCTCTCCATAGATGCAATGCAGATAAAACGTAGCCACCCAGAGGCACACAATGTGTCATTTACAGGATAACAATGTTAATATAAAGTTGTAATATATCCACTAGCTAAACTCCAGGCACAGCGAAACACACAGCTGAATTACACAGTTTTACCTGCCAAAGGGTAATCAACCAATGTATCAGTCAAGTGTAGAGATGGCCTATCGACAATTTTGAGTTAATTGCAAAGCCCCTGAACATGGTATCATCACCAAACATGCTGGAGATATAGAGAAGGGTTTGCTGTACACTACTAAAAAGTATTGCTCTAAAGCTGGTAATACACCTTTAGATATCTCTGTCAGATTTCCTTTAGATCTACCAACAACTATGTAGTATAGGGTCCTCTGCGATTGAACACAGGGAGACTTGATGGTTTAGAAAGTCCCTCATATCACATGGTTTTGGTAAAACAAAAGGAGACCTAAAGGAAATCTGACCGAGAAATCTGAAGGTGTATGGGGGCCCTAACACAAATAGTTTTTGCAAATGGTTATGTGTATCTAACACAGGTATTATTGCCATGGCCGATAGGACGTATTATTGTATCTGTGTTATGGTTATGTATGCATATGATTTAGCGCATTTTCGCGAACATATGGCGAGTTCGACCCGCCCCCTATCTTTTTACATTGCACAAACTTTGACCCTGTGAGTCACAGTCAGCAGACATAATCCAGCCAATCAGCACCCCCCCCCCCACCTCACGGACCATCCCACCCCCTATAACATAGCAAGTAGAGGACGCCATTTCACATGCTGCTGAGAAGGAGAGAGTTAGAACAGAGAGCTGCTGCTGCTGCGCTGCATAGGCAACCATTAGCCAGGCAGTGTTCTCTTCTACAGTGTACTCTTCTTCATTGCTCTTATTCTGCTGTCAGGACAGAGTCCTGAAAAGACCCCAAAAGCCCTTTTTACTATTTATTTTTTGCTACCAATGAATTTGCTCCTTCTGGCTTGCATGCCATGCTGCTGCCAGTGATAGCGGCTAGACAGCCACATATTGCCGCAGATGGCTACTGCCAGTGCTCATAATCTGGTGGCAAGCTTTTGTTACCATCCAGGAATTTTTTCACCCTATTGTCGGTTTAATAAATATGCATCAGCTTTTCAAGCGTCCTTACAGCCCTTGATGCCAACTTATGATGCACAGTTGAACCAGGCCACATATCTGGTGTGGCAGGGTAATACCCAGGCAATTTTTTTTACCGCTATTAATAAAGGGTATTACTACATAGTGCACAAGCACACCTTCGCATCCCATTACCAAGCCTTGCGCAGCCTGTGGCACATGTCCCATCGCCACCTAGATGCCTGCTCATTACTGACCATCCCCACCAGTTCCTACCACACTGACCATCACCACCGAGGATTCTCGCTCCACATGGACCATTCACCACCAAGTGTCTGCCACAACTGTCCATCTCCACCAGTGTCTCCATACTGACCATCACCGACAGTTCCTCCAACTGACTCATAACCACCAGTGTCCTCCATCATCTGACACCATCTCCCCCATTGTCCTGGTCACACTGACCATCCCCCCGTGTCCGCCAGACTGAAATATCTCCCAACCAGTGTCCGCCACACTGTCCTCTGGCACCAGTGTCCTACCACACTGACAATCCACCCCAGTGGTCCTTCCACACGTCCATCTCCCACCAGTGTCCTCCCTACTGGACATATCTCCCACCAGTGTCCTCACAACTGCCATCTGCACCAGTGTCCTCCACACTGACCATCGTCCCCCGGAGTGTCATACCACACCTGACCATCTCCCCCAGTACTGTTCTTCCCCACACTGGACCAATCCTCCCCCAGTTGTACACGTCCACAACTCACCATCTCCCCCAGTGCTCTCCAATCTGACCATCTCCCCAGTGTCCTCTCACACTGACCATCTCCCTCATTTGTCCGCAATACTGACAATCTCCTCCCCATGTCCTCCACACTGCCATTGGCAACCAGTGCGCTCCACACTGCCATCTCCCCCTGGTGTCCTCCACACTGCCATCTCCACCAGTGTCCCCATACTGAACAATCTCCCTGACAATCTCCCCCCGCAAGTGTCATCCACACTGTCCCATCATCGACAATGCGATCTGCAACCAGGTCCTCCACACTGATCACCATCTCCCCCAGTGTTCTGCCAGCAAACTGACTATCTCCCCCAGTGTCTGGCCACACGACCATCATCCCCCAGTTCTTTCCACCCTCACCATCTCCATCTCCCCCAGTGATCCTCCACACTACCTCACCACCAGTGTTCCTCCATACTACTGACCATCATCACCAGTGTCCCTCCACACTGCCATCTCCCCCATGTCTGCACACTAACCCATCTCCCCCAGTGTCTGCCACACACCTGACGCATCTCCCCCAGGTGTCTGTCCACACTAGACCATCTCACCCCAGTGTCCTCCACAACTGACCATCACCACCTTGTCCTCCATCAACTGACCTCACCACCAGTGGGTCCCCTCCACATTGACGCATCTCCCCCATTGTTGCTGCCAACTGATCCTATCTCCCCCAGTGTCCTCTCACACGACCAATCTCCTCTCCCCATGGGTCCTCCTCCACACTGACCATCACCGCACCAGTGTCCCTCCATACTGACCATCACCACCAAAGTCTCGTCCCCCGCTCACACTGAACATTTCCCCCAGGTGTCTGCCACACTGACCATTTCCCCCAGTGTCTGCCACACTGATCATCTCCCCCAGTGTCCTCCACACCTGACCATCACCACACCAGTAGTGTCCTCCTACTACTAGACCATTCACCGTAAACCAGTGTCCGCTCCACACTGACCATCTCCCCAGTGGTCTGCCACACTGACCCATCTCCCCGCAGTGCTCCTCCAACACTGACCATCACCACCAGTGTCCTCCACACTGACCATCACCGACGCTAGTCCGGTCCTCACACTGACCATCACCACAGTGTCCTCCATACTGACCAATCACCACTAGTTGTCCTCCACACTGACCTCACCACCAGTGTCTGCCATACTGACCATCACCCACCAGTGTCCTCACATCCTTACTTCCATCACCACCAGTGTCCGCCAAACTGACGCATCACCATACCAAGTCAGTAACACTCCACACTGCCCAATCAGCCACCGTGTCACTCCCATCTGACCACACCACCAGTGTCGCTCCATACTGACATCACCACCAGTGTCTCTCCATAACTCTGACCATCACACCGAGTGTCGCTCCACACTGACCATCTCCCCCCCAGTGTCTGCCAACACTGTCCATACCTCCACACAGTGTCCCTCCACACTGACCCATCACCACCCGTCAGTGTCTCCATACTGACAGCACCTACCTAATAAAAGTGTCCTCCAACTGACCATCTCCCTTACTCCCCAGTGTCCAACCATGTTGTTTAGTGCTCTCCAGCTCAGATCCCATTGACTGTCATTGTAGAATTGCTTGGTGCGGATTTATTGTGTGAAAAAAAAATTTCTTGGGAGTTTTGCCATGGATCCCCATCTGTCATGTCATTGACCAGGTGTTAGACCCCTTGAAACAACTTTCCCAACACTATTGTGGCCAGAAAGGGTCCCTTTGTTTTTTAAAATTCGCTTCCCATTGAAGTCAATGGCGGGTTCGCCAGTTCGCGAACTTTTGCACTAGTTCGCGAACTTTTGCACTAGTTCGCGTTCGTCGTTCACGAACGCGAAATTCCGGGTTCGCGCCATCACTACTCCTTGGGGACCAATATCGCTGTTTGTTTTTTATTGTTTGTTTAAAAGTTTAAATTCTTAAATAAAAAATATATTGATCAAATAGTTTTTGCATAAATAAAGTTCAAAGACAAGCCAAAATTTCGACTTATTTTATGCAATGTTTTTCAATGTTCCCACAGAGGTTTTTACATCTCTAGCAATTTTGGTGATGATACCATTTTCAGAGGCTTTGCAATAAGCTCAGAAAGTCAGCTAGTCCAAAAAATTTGTCATGTGATCCATGAATCCTTGCTAGACACAGTCAATGTGTTAAACTTTAGTCTAGGCTCAGTATGGTTTGGCCAAGAACAAATCCCAGTCTGCTGATTGCACAACAAGAATGCAACAACACGCTAATAAATTATCAAGTCAAGTAAAATACTTACAGACAGGGCCTAGGTACTGGTTATAGACACATGGTGGACATCTGAATATAGTCTTCCCTTGAACATGCAACCATCAGGTTATGTGGCCTAAGGTTAAAGAGCAACACTGAAAAAACACAAATGCTTAAAATAACATGCTTAGGATGCTTAGGACTGAATGTGGGGGTTTGTTGTAAGGGGTTTATTTTGGACAATCAGATATCTGTTAAGGAAATACGTACAGGGGTTCATTTTTACCCCTTATCCAGAGTTAAAATGACACAAAGACAGTAAATACACATTTTGGAAAAAAGGCGCATACTAATTTTAAAATAAAGTTTATTTATATGTCCGGAGACAACTAATTCAATCCTTGCCAATTCAATCACATGGTTTTGGTGTATCAGCAGTCATGACAACTCAACAATGTAAAGGTTTGGATGGATTTTTGTTTGATTCAAGAATGATCGATCACCATGTGTGTTCATCGTTCGTTTATTGAACGCTGCTAATCTGGCGCAATCAATCCCTCTCTAAAGCAGGAAACAGATGGCTCGATATTGAATATATGATGTCATCACGCTGCTGTCAGATATTGGAGGAGCTGCTCTGCTGTCTCTCCAGCTCAGCCGATGCTTTGCATGGAGACTCACGGTTTCCATGCAAGGCAACGGTCATGGTATACAGTCATTTCAGATATCCCTGTTTTTGAGTGGGATTGATCGGTATCGATCTGGCTCATATCTTTATGCGTGTACCCTGCTTCAGAAAATGCCATTCAAACAGGGATCCAGCTTGTCGGTAAAGTGTCCCCATACAAAGTATCAGCCAGGAATTGATTACCAAGATCGTTAGTTTATCAATCACACAGGTATCGACCCGTGTCAAGCAGTAAAGTAGGGTTTAGAAATTTCTTCTGACACCACCATAAGTTGACCAGATCAGTCAAACCTCAAGATTTCATTCAAACTACTGTAGAGCATACCCACACCCAGTCCCTACTGGTAAATTATGAGAATTGTCTCCCTTGAAACATCATTATTTTACAGCCACATAATTCATGCTAGTTATATTGTACATCTAGACAGCTTTAACCTCCCTAGCGCACCGCCTGTACCGCACCGTTTTTAACAGTGTGGTACAGGCAATGGCAGCAGTGTACAAGGAACACTGCCTGCCATTTCCTCCCTCCCCCTCCCCTCTCCACACAGCCAGTGTCATTCATGACACTGGCAGTGAGGTCTGGAGAGCAGAAGCCCCTCCATTAACATGGAGGTCTATGGCACTGCTCACCCTCGCCCCCTTCCGCGTCACGTGACGATCAGTGAAGCCGCAGAGCCCCGGAAATGCTGTGGCTGGAAGCAGCATCGCTGTAGCTTTCCGGGGATATGCGGCTTCCATGGGACAGCTCATCCAGAGTTTGTTCTTCACACAAACTCTGGACGAGATGGGCTCGTGATGAACACTAAGGAGGTTAATGGGCAGCCTCCCAATTAAGCAAAAAAATTCGAAACTTGGTGTTCTGTTCCTACATCCATACTTTGCTGATGCTTAAACAAGGAATTAATCTGATTTGTAAATACAGTATACCGTGTTAATAAACTTTGTCAGCATTAGCAACACTCATTATAAAAAATTAAAGTCTGTTCTACTGGGAGACGGGTTACAGCAGAGATTCCAGTGTCAAAGGTCAATGAGAGTTCTTCAAAGAAATTGCCGAAGAGGATGCTCTGTCATGTCTTAAGGCCGAGTCAGTAGACAGCAGACCTGGCTATCATTTGGTTTAATCATTGATTTTACACGTTAAATACCAGAGCTTGTAAACAATGCATGGACTCCAGTCCTCTGTCTTCCCCAGAGCCACACATGTTTAGAAACACAGCGTCTGCCGCGAACGAAGATGAAAACCAAAGGTTAGATTAAAACATGCGTAATTAAAATACCAAGCTCTGGAGTCATTTAATGGTACAGTACATGTCTTTTCTGAATTTCATGCTGGCAGGCTCGGCTGTTTTATAGCATTTACGAACGGCCAAGAGATGACCTTCCCAGCATCTGGGATTTTTCTTAGGAATAAATTCAATATTTGGTATTAGACAATTATTCTTATAACTGATGTAATTCCACACCATTGTATTATGGAGATCTGCCCTTTATCTGCACTGATGACCAATGTCCTCAATTGAGATATGAAAAATAAAAAACAAATGAATCGGTCTCTAAAACAAGATATTATGGGAGAACTTCTAATGGAGACAACTAGAGAGAAAATAGGGAAAGGCCAATGGACCCATGGTACACAGGCAGCAAAAATAAACAGTTTTCGACCCTTCTTCAAATTGGTGTTCAGTTAAAGATGTCTATAGTGGACCATGCCATGTGCTGGTACAGCTGCTTTGTAGACTTGTGGGTGGTGTGGGGATTTAGGGGGTTAGCACTATAGGGCTAGTTAGCATGCAGGGCTAGTGTCCTAGCTATGAATCTTGTTCTGGTCACAAGCTGCAAGAAGTTTGTATGTTCTCCCCGTGTCTGTGTGGGTTTCCTCCCACACGCCAAAGACAGGTTAATTGGCCTCCCCCTAAAAAGAATGTTAGTTATGGCTATGTCTTCACTAGGACGGCTAGAAAACACCAGCAAAAAGCATGAGTTTTCTGTGCGATTTAGTTGCGTTTTTGGCCACATTTTTTCATTTTTAAGTCCATTGATTTCAATGGATTTTACTGAGCATTTTGAACACAGTGCAGCTAGTAAAATGCATTTTTTTTCAGCAGACCATGCCCCCACCACATCTGTGGAGACCAACCCATTGGGGAACAAAGGGAGCGGGCTGGGCGTATCTTAAAAAACATGTTTGAGTTGCTCCAAAATCCCACCATTGGAGACTTGGCCTATGATTGTGTTAGTAAGATATACATGACTACGGTAGGGACATTAGATTGTCAGCTCCCTTGAGAGACAGTAAAGGTTTACCTGTGTAGATTTTGTGTTCAGTATCGTTGTTGAACATCGTTCGTTCATTTATCGGTTTTCTTTCGTTCTTTGCCATGTTCAAAGACCTATCAAAGGTCGAACAAAATATATCCATTGAACAAATCTGCCATTCTAAATCAACCCAAAAATCTCTTGTTCTTGTTGATTCGTTGATCGAACGAAAAAATCTACACGTGTAAACCCATCTTTAGTGTTATCATTATATGCTCTGTAAAGCGCTGTGTAAAATGTTAGTGCTATCCTGTTTCCTCAAAAATGAGGCATCCCCCTGAAAATAAGTCACCTCCAAAGATACGGTACTGTAACTCTGGACAGGGGGGATCAGAGGGGGCAATCAAAATGACACAGGAGGATCAGAAGGGGTTACTTAAATGGTAATCCCCTCCTCTGAGTCTCCTGTACTATTTTGATTCCCCCTATGTCATTTGAAGTGATCCCCTCCCCACCCTGATACTCCAGTGCTGTATTCTTCTTCACGGAAAAATAAGACATCCCCTGAAAATAAGACGTAGGGCATCTTTGGGAGCAAAGATTGTGAAAGTGGTACAACATTACATATACACAGCATTGTCCTCTTATAAAAGGAAATACCAGCACAAGGCCTTTCATGGAGGGCTCAGCGGGTATTATTTATTTGAAATTTCCTGATCTAAAAAGATAGTAACTAGATAAGTAACTAGATTGAAATCTGTAGTAAAATTAGATATCAGATTGTCATGATTGTGTTGACATATTATTGGAGGGTTAGTATGTACCTGGTACATGTGTGTTCTATTTATTGTGCCTGTGTTATAGGAGTTTAACAAACAATTGCTTGTCCAGAAGATAGGGTTTATAATATTCAAGAAACAAGTAATACTAACCGTATACATAAGTACAGAGTACATTAAAGGTAGGAATACACGTATAGATTATTGCACAATCGATGATAGATTCGGTCAGGATGTTTGATATTTTGATCAAATATCGATTATGCCTATATCAAATGTATGCACTGTATTTTCATTCGGCCGAATGAAATTTCGTTCAACTGTTGGTTGAATGAAATTTTGTTTGATTTTTTAACAAGAAATAGCTTCATTCAAATTTATTAGGTCAAACAAAAATGTTGAAATGAAACGATGGTACGTTCGATTAAAGCCTGGCATACACACGTCGATTAGCGGCCGATTTTGCCGTGTGCGCTCGCGCCGTCGGTCGGCGGCAAAATCTGCCTCCAATCGGCGTGTGCCCACATGGGGTGACAGATCCCTGTCGCCCCACAGCTCGGCCAGCCAGAGAACATGTCCGATGTTCTCTGGCCGATGCCGCCAATGCCATTACCTTCAATGAAGACCGGCCGTCTTCATTGAAGGTAATGGCCGGCACACAAAGGGTGCCCACCGATTAGGTCAGCCCGGGAATGCAACGTGATGACGTCATCACCCTGCATTCCAGAGCTCATCGGAGCTCGTCTGTCGGCACCCGTCTGTGGGTATATGGCAGGCATTACATTAGTTTTTTATCAGATAGATGAAAATTTACCAACATGTCCGATCAGCATTCCATAAATTTGTTTTTGTTAAGTGTTGGTCGAACGAAACCTTTGTACGGTTTTAGATTTTCGTTCCAACGATTAAAAATCTATCTTTTTGAATCTATCGAATGAAAAAATTGACTCATGTGTTCCCACCTTTAGGTTCTTCTTGGGTAAAGAAATAGAAATCTGTTGAACAATGTTAAGGGTTTTTTGTTGTTGAACGTATCATTCTGATCTATTTACGACACGTCTCTTTTGAAGGGTAATGTATGTCCTTGACAATTGTTTTATTGGATTTTCTTCTTAATTAAGATATGTGGTTCCTCAGAGACCCCTTCCTCCCGACCCCCTACTCTGGAGGTCTTATTGGTTATTTGAATAATTAGGATATATGACCTAGCTGGGTATTTAGTGCACAGTGTTAGCAATGCAGTATGTCATTTATTTAAGGAATAACTCGGCAAATTGAAACATCTTTTAGTGATGTAAGGAACACAGAGGAGCCTTCCTAAAGCAGAAGATATTCAGTCGTCATTTTCTGAATCACATAGTTGTAATACTTGGCAAAATCTGTGTATTATTAAGCTGTTCTGGATACAAAAAGCAATCATATGTCCCCATTTACTATCGTAAACTGAGAAATAAATCACTTACAGTAGGTTTTGGATTTGCCAAACAAGTACAAGTTCGATCGACTAAATTCAATAAAAAAATTTTGTCAATTGATTGTAAATCTATGGCAGCCCACAACCCGTCCTAAAACGATTAAATTGGGAACATTTTCAATTCGAAAAATGATCAGACATACTGGAAAAATTTTATCTGTTGTATTAAAATCGAACCTATCATTGTTGTGACAGATCAATGTTCTATTGCTCCGATTGTATTAATATATTATATATTATGATCAACCTCATTGAATTACACTTTTAAGGTAGCCATACACGGGCAATTTGTCACCAATCAATTCCCCATCCAATCATTCCAGGCGATCAGCAATTGATCGGATCAGGAATCAATGCAACGCCGATTTGGAAATGAGCTGATCTCCAAAATGGCAGATTCCACAAAATCCATTGAAAAGCTGCTGCATAGGGAGCTATGGGTCCACCAACGCACTCCGATTGCCAAACGATCGACCCAAAATGTTGTCGGTTTAATGTCCGATACAAATTTTAGTCGATTTCAACTAAATGTAGACTTGCGATCATTCCTATTGATCGACTTGTTGCCATCCAACCCACATTACATCTATTCCGATTAGAACAGCTGCGAGTTGGAGATCGCATGATCCCTGATCGATCGATCGCGGGAAGGAATCGACCAGGAATCGTCATATGGCGTAGTGTGCGATTGATTCTGTAAATGAAATAGATTGTGGAATTACATGCACAATCATTTAAGAAATCTAAAGGTCTATGCCCAGCTTTAGCCTTTTATTCCCCAGCCTCATGATAGCCATATATAGTTCAATTTTCCTGTTCAATTCACAACTGATTTGTTTAAGAATCGATCAACCAAAAGTGGAGTCGAAGAAAAAATAGTCAATGTTGGCAAATTTCAGTCAATTGTTTAAGTATTGAACGGGTATTTCAATGGATTTGTATCTGATGGTACTATGGAACATGTACACAGGGCTAAGGAAAGGAATCAATCAGTTTGTAATGAATCACACTGTGTGGTAGAACAATCAATCAATGTTAGACCATATTTCAATCACATGTGCCAATCGACTCTTAAGGTAGCCATACACGGTTCGATATTTACGTTCAATGGGCCAAAAAATTATCTTTTTAAGTCGAACTGGAATTGATTCCTGCCCACCTGGTACAATCGACCAAAAGTGATGGAAATCGAACATAAAATTGATCGAACAGTGATCTGACATGTTGTTAAATTTCAGTCAATCGTACAAGTATCTGACATGTTTTCTAAGTATTATGATGGATTTATATCCGAAGGTACTATGGAGCATGCGCACAGATCTAAGTAAAGGAATCGATTGATTTTAAATCGATCATACTGTATGGTAGTACAATCAATCAATGTTAGACTGACAGATGATATTTAAATCACATAAAATTAATCTAAAGCTGGCCATACACCTTTAGATTTCTCTGTCAGATTTCTGTTAGATCTCCTTTTGTTTTACCAAAACCATGTAATATGAGGGACTTTCTAGACAATCAAGTCTACCTGTGTTCAATCGCAGAGAACCATAGATTACATCGTTTTTGGTAGATCTAAAGGATATCTGATAGAGAGATCTTAAGGTGTATGGCCAGCTTTCGATCATGCAAAAATCAATCCGTGTATGACTACCTTTAAATCGATCAAGCAAATGCAAATGTGTGTGTGACTAGCTTTACTGACCTTGATCAGGACCTTTAATCCATTGGATTTACAAATACAACTTGAAAAGTTTCAAAACAACCCATCTGTTCCCTACTCAATTGTGAATTACCATATACCCTGTTTCCCCGAAAATAAGGCGCCCCCTTAAAAGGCACCCTTACATTTTTGCCTCACACTGAAATATAAGGCATCCCCCTGAAAATAAGGCACCCCTTAAGATACTGTACTGTAACTCTGGACAGAGGGGGCAATCAAAATGACACAGGAGGACCAGAAGGGGTTACTAAAATGGTAATCTCTCCCCTCTGAGTCTCTGTGCCATTTTAATTCCCCCCTCTAATCCCCCCTGTGTCATTTTAAGTGATCCCCACCCTGATACCCCAGTGCCGTATTCTTTTTCATGGAAAAATAAGACCCCCCCCGAAGATAGAAGGGCATCTTCGGGAGCAAAAATGTATATAAGACACTGTCATATTGTGGGGGAAACACGGTAGTAAGCCACAGATATCTACAGTTGTTGATCTATACAAGATCTTGTGGTACTTTCTAGAAAGACAGTGTATGTACATTGTGGTTCCTGTCCTAGATTTTAAAATAGGCGAAGCAGTGAAAAGTAGAGATCAGTACATTATACAATGATTCACCCCACCCCTCTTCTTGGCCAATACACCACTTATAGAGCTTAGTTCCTGTCAGTAATTTTCATTTTGCAAACAGTTCAACTTTCAAATGTCAATACTGTATCATAGTATGAAAAATCTAAAGGTATATTATTACCATGTTATTAATAATATGCAGAAATTTTAAAGAAAACACAATTTTTATTATCCTAAAGAATGAGAGCAGGTCATCCAAGTTCATTATAGTCTTACTCATCTTGCCAAGTTTCCAATCAACAGCCTGTCATCTATGCTTTCTTTTTATAGATCATGTGATCCAACAAACCCAACCAGGTCCAGACCTCATCATTCTACCATCTTTGTCCATTTATTCATATAATGGCTCCTCTATAACCAGTACACAATTCCCACATAACAATATGATTAAAATAGGGGAATGGATAATTATACATGAAATAATCATCTAGCAACGTCAGATCCTTTCTAACAGAGTAAGCAGGGGAATAGAGACTTTGTACATTCTTGTATGAGGACATTTAGGGTCAAGGAAACACATGTAATTCTATAGGAATTTTAAATAGGTCCAGAAATTGCAAGATCCAATTTTCCTATAGCCATGTATATGAGTTCATTTATTTAGGTTCTATGGTACAATGGAGTAGAGCTTTATAAACCAAAGCGTATTAGTCAATCCACTCAAAATTAGATATGGGCCATATAGATGTCCGTGAGTGCGCACAGTGCTTGAAGCGATCGATCTGGCCCATATCTATACGTGTGTTGCCTGCTTATATAGATAGGCTGGATATCTGCCACCTAATTTACCTATTCTGCATGTCTTACAACAAAGCCTTTGATGTTCCACACCAACAAAAAAATCTCATATGAAAGGGTGAGACCTTTGAAAAGCAGATGGGTGGCACTAGGAATGCAATTGATGACATCTTATCACCAAAGCAAACAATATATATTGGGACACTAAAGTGGAACACTGGTAGTACTTCTTTTAGAAATTGGAAACAGAGTTTTATATCTTACCTTTAATTGTCAAGTGCAACAGACAATAAACTGACAATAAAAAACAACATATTTGGTCCCAAATTACCATACTTTTTAAGGTCCACAAATGCTGCAATCCAAATACATTTTTACATGGTCAAGCACAAAAAAACAGAAGTAGATAATTCAAAGAACACCAGTATGGTTTATTTTTTTAATATATATATATATATATATATATATATATATATATTTGCACGGACCAATGAACCATTGGTATTGTTTTGGATCCTAAATATCCTGTTATTGATGTCATTGAGCACCAGTTGTGACCTGTCACTTCAATATGATCAATATAGATTTAGAGTGACAGACGACAGCAATATTTTATAACCTTTTGAGGTTGGAGGTTACATTGTAATTGCAAATGCAATAGATTTATATTGACTTGCTGAGTATATCTTGCACTAAATCCTATTCAGAAATGTAATACTAGTATCTGCTTTCCTAAGCCAAAGGAAAATTAAATCCTCATTCAGAATCAAGATGTTATTGTAACATTTGCCTTTAAAATTGTGACTAGAGCTTCTGCTTTATTATATTAGCAGTCATGGTACTCTAAAACTACCAGCACTCTACACAATTTCTTGGTTTTCCTTGCACACCATGCATTGAGCTCAGTTACCTGCTGTTTTTGTAGTTGGCTTTGGCTTGTAGGTGCAATCCAGCCAAAGATCTTTAAAGCTATTCCGAAATGGAAGGTGCTTTGTTGTTGCTCTAATCAATTGCGGAGCAGAAAACCCTTGGCAATCAAGACAACAAAAAGTTGAAAAAGATGAAAAAGCTCATATTTCATAGTATATTCATCCAAATACCTCCCATCACTCTCTCTGTAACTATGTTGGAAATATTTGGGCTAGTGTGCCATAAAAGGTTAAATTAGGCCTCAAACCTTTGTCTGTGGCAGTTGGGAACCCTGTTCAATAAATTGAAGACTGTATGTCACTCAGCCGTTGATGGGTGCTTGAGAAGGGAGCACAAAATTGATCACCCTCATTTCTATGCTATACCCATTACCATATCAAATTAGGATTGGTATACCTGTATTGCTCAGTTCAATTAGCTTGCAGTTATAATCTATGAAATTGTTTAGCCCTTAAACAAGAAAAAGCCTATTTGTTCCAAGCAAGATGCGTTTTAGTAGGGGGACATCTGATGTGGCCTATTAGTTTAGAAAGGGCAACAACAGATGAGATGCAAACATGAATAAATAGCTGTTAATATTGATTATTATTAGCTAAATACATTTTTTTAACCATTGCAGTTTAACATATCTATATTTCTGGTACAATATTTCATATAATAGCCTGGTCTATTGAGACCTTCATCTCCCTAGACACTAAAGCCCCCCATACACCTTTAGATTACTCCATTTCTTTTTCAAAGTAGTAGATCATGAATGTTAAGAAGCACTTACAATTACTATGGTACTGCTATATGGTTCAGACGTTACTATGCATTACCACGCATAATTGTAGAGCAACAATGTTGAGAGGGATTTTCTGTAAATGTGCCACCATTAGCTGTAAAAGAAATAAATAATATATTTACTTGGAAAAGAGCACCTAAAGTAAGAAAAAAACACAAAAAGATTGTATAAAATATTAGTTACATCTGAGCCATAACAATGGTGCGCCACAACCCAAAATATATACTTACCTCCTGTGCTTTTGTCTGTCTCCATGTTTAATAAGCTGTAGATGCCAGTCTTCCAGGGGTTAATGGACTGCAGTAATGTTCTGGCCACTAAAGGGCATGCTTATGTCATCACATCCTGGCGTTATCAATTACGGCAGGGATATAAAGGATTACAAAGTGAGGGCGGAAAATCACAGCAGATTACTGGGTAATCTGCTTTTATAAAGGTAGATTTATGTGGTCGCTTCACAGCAGCCCAGGAAATGATCAGGCTCTCCCGCAGCAGCCCAGAAAATCACTGGGCACTCCCGCAGCAACCCAGGAAACAAGTTTCAAGCATCTGCAAACCTTTTTCCTATTCAGATAAAGTAAGAAGTTTTCAAATATATAGAAATAGTGATGGCCAAACTGTCTGCAAGGTGGCCAGTTCGGCCCCGTACTTCTAGCCGGCAAGCAGTATGGGTGTTTGACCCACCCGGTTCGCCGGCGAGAAGGAGCTCATTGTTTTTCCTCTGGCAGGATAAGAAGCAGTAAGATCCCGCCCAAGAAAGTATCTTTCCACTTGAAGACCAGATAGAGAAGCCGTTCTTCTAGTGAAGCCGGCTCTGAAAACCGGAAGTGACGTTAGTGACGTCACATCCAGCAATCGGAACCAGGAACTATGAGTTCCAGGTACCGGATGTGACGTCACTTCCTGTTTTACCGATTCAAATTTTGAATCTGTAAATTGGGAATTTAAATCTGAACAGGCGGACGTCGGACATCTTTAAAAACCGAAATTCAGCCATCACTATATATAAATAACAGCTGATGAGATAACCAGCATTAAATGGTTTGTCCCTACTGTGACAGTACAAGAGACAGAATGCTTCATATGTGTCATTTTTATTTTGCCCATAGTTTTACCTTAAGTGCATATGTTGTACGGTTTATTATAAAATCGCTGATGTTCAACTGCACTCCAGAATTTACTGTTGTGATATAAAAAAAGAAAGAAAGAGAAAATTTTCTCTGCTTGTCTACATTCTCAAAATCATCAGATGAAATGAAGTCTGAATTGAGAATTACGCACAGCATTACGTTTTCTTCCCTTTGTTAAATAAATCACCAGACTCCAATAATACATTCACAAATCTGAACTGAAATTCATTGAGACAAATTAATGAAAGTATGCTTATTCTACATGAACAAACATTATGAAAACCCCTGACTGAAGAGGAATCTTGATTGCTGCCAGATTGCGGGACCTACAACCATGTCATTGCGACCTTCCCCCCTTGATGTCACCAGAAGAAAACTCCCTTTCATGATGTTTATAGGACATTACAAGGGCAACTAAGGTGGCTGGCCTGTGCAGCATTCTCAGTACATCATAAGGGAGTGAGCAGCCTAATGTAGAACATCTGGATCTACACTTCCTTTGAACTCCGAAAGGCCGAGGAGAAAAAAAAAAGACAACAAAATATTTTCCAGGAATCTCCTAGGTGGAGGTTTCAAAGAGGATGTGCTGACCAAACCATCCAACGCAAATAAGAACATACTTTATTAATTCGACATGTTGTACAACACCCTACAGTCTGGGCCAGCTATGAGACATGACCTAAATTCAACATTAACATCCAAATTATAATTATTAACTTTTACTTATGAAACGCCAACATATTACGCAGCTCTGTACATTAAGTAAGGGTTGAAGGACATAACAAGCTTACATACTAGTTAAAACTATGACACAAGAGAAATAGAGGACCCTGGCCAATTAAGGTTAAGCTAGCCATATACAGGGAGTACAGAATTATTAGGCAAATGAGTATTTTGACCACATCATCCTCTTT
>CM070036.1:134625804-134645557 GCA_036250615.1 Ptychadena robeensis | reverse complement strand
AATAAAATTATTCCTCAAAAATACCACTTGCCTAATAATTCTGCACTCCCTGTATGGTCTTAGATTTGATGTTGTGCAAGTCTAACATTTTTCGTACCACCACCTGAGGTAAACACAATCGATTTATGATCTTACTACATGTACAATATGATCATAATCATGCTTGAAAATACAATCGTACGATTAGGATTGTAAACAAATCTAGCGAAATAACTAAAAAAAATGTCAGATATTTGTACGTGCAAGAAAAATTTACCAGCATGACTTTTATCAATTTTGTTCGCTTTTGATCACTTTTGGTCAATCGTACCAGAAAATTGATTTCCATACGGTCGACTTAAAAATCAACAGAAATATTGAACCATGTATGACCACCTTTACAATTTACGAGGTTTCTGGGTCAGAAATCTGAAAGTCGATAGTTTGTACCACCACACAATGTGATCAATTCACAAGTGGATGGTTTCTTGACTGAGTTTACTATGCATGCTCCACAGTACCATCCGATACAAATCGTACCTAGAAACCAAGAAAACTGATCAGATATTTGAGCGATCTACTGAGATTTACCAACATGTCCGATCGCTTTTCAACCTATTTTCTGGTTGATATCGATCACTTTGGGTCAATCATACCAGGTGGACAGGAATCGATTCAATGGATTGATTTTTTGGTCAATCTAATGCAAATATCAAACCATGTATGGCTACCTTTACAGAGAGGAGCAGTGGATGAAGAGTAGAAGAGTAAATTAGTCTAGTGATGAGCAGCATAGGCAATATTCGCATTCGCAAAATATCACAAATTTATTGCCTAATATTTGCAATAAATCAATAAATTGAAGAGTTCGTGATCTTCAGTCATTATTACCTTTATTGCGCAAATCTGCACTTGTAAAGTTATTACACATATTGCACATATTGCAATCGCAGTGCATGGTAGCTATGTACTGATGTACAAATATCTTGTTTATTCACGATCATAAAGATATAGCACTATATTCAAGATCTTCCTGAATTCTCAAAGTGCTGATATACGCAATTAAAATTTGCGATTAGAATATTCGTGATCAACACATAGCAGCACCATTCATGATAGACTGAAGAGGTGAGAGTTAATATAGTTAATAGTAGTTATAGTTAAAGGAAGGACTAGATAGAATGATGTTGCATTAGCCATGGTGGGAAATGATGAGTAGTTCAGTTCAAGACGGAGAGTTTGGCCAAGAAAATGGATGTTTGCACTCCTAGATGGTACAGGAACAGTAAGATCCCGCCGGAAGAATCTTTTCACTAGAATACCGGGCAGAGAAGCTGGTCTTCTAATGAAAAGCCGGCTCCGAACCAGGCAATCGGAAACCAGGAACTATGCGTTCCAGGTACCGGATGTGACGGTCACTGACATCCCTTCCAGTTTTCCCGATTAAAATTTTAATCTGCCTGCGAACAGACGGACGTCGGACAGGCCTGGCCAAAGTTCAGCCATTACTAATGATGAGAGCAAATTCAATGCAAAGCATCATCGGAGCTGGAGACACAGCAGTACTGTGTTTTCAGCTCCTCTGATATCAGGGAACCTAAAACGGCTCGTATATTGAGCTGTGTGTTCCCTGCTTAACTGTATTCATCTAATTGGCCATCTCATCTCATTGAAACTGCGGTATCAAATAAATGGTTATTATATTATATCATTAGCTGTAAGCCAGAGGCAACTGTATGCTGAGGACAAAATGTTTTTGTAGCTCTACCCACTATCCTAAAGTGAGTAATAAACTGGAGGTTGATAGAAATTCGATATGTGAATACCTACTGTTTATGGTGTAAAGGCCCCCATACACGTGTCGGATTCCGGCACGATCGATTCCGGGCGCGTGCACGCCAAACGATCGTGCCGGAATCGCATGCAGCCCACCTTGTCCAATCGATCAGGTCTGATCGTTCAGGGGCCCAGAATCGGATCCGACAGAGAACCAACATGTTGGTTCCATCAGATTGATTCTGCCCAGATCAGGGGGAGTTGCCATTTGTGAGGTGGACAATCGGACACGGAATCGTCCCGGAATCCGTTGGACAAGGTGGTATGCAGCGATGGATACTCTTAATTGGCCGATTGATCACACCTGCGATTCCCGGCAGAATCGCCGGAATCGATCGGGTGAGTGATCAATTGGCCATGGAATCTGACACGTGTATGGCTAGCTTTAGATTAGGAAGTTTGTTGGTCCCATTTGCCCCACCGCAGGATAACGTGTCTGGTCATAATCCCAAGGAAAAATTGTGTACATGGCCTTTCACAACACCTATTACAGAAAGATCAATAGTATGAAACATAAAACATTTTACTTCCCTTCATTTATAATTCAGGTTCCTATATGGCTGAAGTCAATGTTTCTGACTTATTCAAAGGGTTACCTTAATGTTGAAAACCACACATATGGCTCCCCGTCGCCCTTATGCAAGCAGCTGCTGACATCAGGAAATGTATGGATAGTCGATCCATGTCGACATCTACATTGTATATTTTGAAGTTCAGCGGGAGACTCTCTTCGCCTTGAGTCTTCAAAAAGACAAATGTTTTTTTGATATACAGCACAGAGGATACATTTTCTTTCAACAATCTGGATTGTTTTTCTTCTACTACAAATAGCAATGTCATCAAAGACCACACTACAAAGCCATTGAGACCATTAAGGGTCCATTCAGTGACATTATATACTGCTGACAATTCTACACTATTATGGGCAGAGGCGCAGGAACTTCAAGTGACATTTCAGATGAGGAAAGCGCCTGTAATCATATGGTACATTTATGTCATCAATCTTTTGAGGTATTGTGTAGATTGGATTGGAAAATCAGGTTTGAAGAGCTGGGGAAGAACTTCAGAAGGAGAGACGGCAAACATATCTCCATCAATGCAAAGACAAAATAATATATATACATTTGTTGGACAGGCTGTGACTTTCTCTTTTGTAAATTCACAAGTATATAACGTCTTGGAGAAACTGAGGAGAAAGCCAAACTCCAGCCAGATATAAAAGACATAAAATAATTCTGCATGTTATTCACTAATATGATATTTAACTAAATTATTAACAGTTTGGGGTTTTTAAACACATCAACATATTAGGCAGCTCTGTATATTCAATAATTGAGCGGCAACACAAGATAACACACAAGTACAGGTTATGACACAGAAGCAGTTGAGGATCCTGTCCTATCAAACTTACAATTTGAGAGTTTGGGGGACAGAGGGCTTCCACCTAAAGTTTTGGGATTTGTGCTGGATTGGGCCGTGTAAATACCTTCTGTTTTAAGAAGGCTTGATTGTGCTATGCACTGCTCGAGTTGAGGGCTTTTTGATTCCTTTCATCCCTTCTCACCATAACCTTCATGGGTACTTCTCTGGGAACAGAGTATATAATAGATAGAGGAGATGTAAAGCTGGGAACACACATATAGATATGGGCCAGATCGATGCCTGCTTCAAGCGCCGTGCGCGCTCACGGCCATCTATCTGGCCCATATATGATGCGGCCATCTCTGTTTTCGAGTGGGACCAATCAATCCCGCTCGAAAACAGGGATATCAGACATGACCGTAAACCAAAGTTAATGTCCATTGCTTTGCATGGAGACCGCAGGGTCTCTAAGCAAAGCATCAGCTGAGCCGGAGACACAGCAGTGCTCCTCCAATATATGCATCATCGCACTGCTGCAGGGAACCTCGAATGGCCATGTGTTCCCTGCTTTACTTGCTGGCTGGTGAAGTTAGGGATGAAGATAGGTAGACCAGACTGAAGAGGTGAGTTTTAAGGGGTTGTTTGAAGGTGTTTAAAGTAGGAGCAAGTTAAATGGAACAAGGGAGAGAGTTCCAGAGAGTAGGGGTGGTCCTAGAGAAGTCTAAACGCAGCCCATGTGATGATGTTATTAGTAGGGATCTCATTAGTAGGTCAGTGAGCAGAGCGGAGAGGCCAGTTAGGGTTATATTTATGCACAAGGTTGGATGAACAAAATGGAATATATCATACATTGGAATTTTTTTTTTAATAAAACCTGTTAACCCATTGACCTTGTATCAGCCTGCAAATGAAATAAAGCATACAGGTTTTACTGCCCACCCACTAATGAAAGGGTGCTAGTTTGGTCAATCAGGAGGAAAAGGAGCAAGTCATGTCTTCCACCATATCTGCACATACTTGGCATGTCCTTCAATCAGTTGAGCAGTGGAGAAAAGTTTATAATAGGGTATGCGTCCATTTTAAGCGTGCAAAGCCACTACTAAATATTCTTATTAACAAATGAAAGTTTTCTGAATCCAATTTGTGAAGATGTATTGGCAATTAATGCGATTAATCAAATTAAAGTGTCATTGACCCACATTCCCATCCCCGAACCCTTTCCTAATATCTATAAATTGTTTATATATATTTAGTATTCAGTATATATTTATTCTATGCATTCCATCCTCATAAAGCACATTTTATCATGTCAGTCTTATATTTTCAATTTCACCTCTAAGGTCCCCACACACAGATGAGCTGTGGAGGGTATCACAGTATAGGTGGGCACCCTTTGTGTGCTGGACGCCGGTCCCCATTGAAACTAATGGCATCGGCCAGAGATTTACGGACATGTCCGTTCTCTGGCCGTCTGAGCTTTGGGGTGATAGGAATCTGTCGCCCCATGCGGGCACCTGCGATTGGCCGACGCTCGTTGCGTGTATTGGGACTTTATGATCATTCCAAACAATTTCCATTAGATCTACCAACAACTATGTAGTATAATGGCCTCCCTTAAAGTATACATAGTAATTGGAAGGTCTAGGAAGGTCCTCATATTACATGGTTTTGGTAGAAGAAAATTGGATTGTACAGAAATTGTATGGTAAGATTGGAAGGTGTATGGCTTTACAAATAACATACAGGTAAAATAATGAAATGATGGCAGTGTTTAAGGAAAAAAAATAAAAAATATTCTCCAACTTGGTGAACTATGCCCCACAAACTCAACATATCTATTAAAATGAAATAAAACTGATTTTATTGAGATATCTGAGCAATAATTCTATTACTTACCTGCCAAACCATGAACTTGAATAAGGTAATTACGTCCGACTTTGACAGTGCTGACCGTGTTTTTCTTTCGTTTAATCCACTAACGTTAATAAAATAAGCAGAATTAAATATTGGACGGGGGCCTGCTCTGTTTTGCTGAGGTTGAAAATCATGTGGTTAATGCATTGGTCAATTAACTATTGATTGTATTTAATTCTAATGAATAAGAATTACCATTTTGCACCCATTGCATTATGAATTTCCTGTTTGCTCAGACTTATTTACAGGACATCATATAAATCACATATGACACATTCTTACCTGTATGTCAAATTATTGTAATGTAATATCAATTTCTGTTTAGTAGGATTCAGCACTTAATTATAACGGGGTAATTAATCCGAGATTGTGTCTTGTACAATGTTTGCAGATGGCCGTGCCAAGAATAATAATGTGACTGTTAACCTTCTGTTGACTAGATGTGTCTTCTTCAATAGACTGTGTTACATGGAATTGTATTCCAACAAAAGATTGACATTTCAAAATACAAAAATACAGAGCACGCTACAAAAGTCACATGACTAAAGGAACTTTATTGATTCTGACAGAAGCACAGCAGCTGTAGTGTCCCAGACCTGCCCACTCTGATATATAATAATATGCGTAAGTGTAAATGATTATAATCTTCGGGAGAAACACAACTGTTTAAGGAGCCCAGAGACAGACTATTTTTTTAATCATCCTGAGGAAGTGGCCTGTGAACCACAAAATGTCATCCAATGTAAATTTTGATGGTTTAAGGTTGATCGAACGATAAAACGGAACCATGTATGCTTAGCTTTAGATGTCTGCTTTATACTCAACTGTTTTTAGATTGTTTTCATTACAATCATTCAATTGTTTTATAATAATTTCAGCTTCAGATCAATGAATGCATCTGTTTACAAACAGCTATTGATGTTGGTCAAAAATCATCTAAACTTGGTCTAAGTCATGGACCAGCCTTCATATAAGAAAATGTGTACAATTTAGGAAGTATTTCCTCCTCATCAGATAGCGATGAACCTTTTTCATCTGGAAACAAATAAAAGACACATCTGTGCCATTCATTTCTTAATCTCACAGGCAAATATAATTACTTTTCCAGAGTTTGACACTCCTGAATTAGAGTGTTCTATTACTGCTTCATCAGTCAGTGTACTCCCTGCTGTCAATCATCTCCTTTCAATAGCATGATACTCCAGCTACAGTGTGTTACTGCTATTATACATATCAGTAGTGATGAGATATGTTGTCTTTCTGGGAAGTAGATATTTCAAATACAAATCAAAGAGGGATTTCTGGTCGGTAAAACACGTTGGGGACTAAATAGATATTTTCTCTGTTATGACTTGCATCAAAAAATCTTAATCCTTCACACCTGGTGAACACCAGTGTGTCCTGGCACCCTTTACCAGAAGACCAAAGCACGTCTTTCTGGTACACCAAAAACCCGTGGGACTTTGAATACAGCAAAAGTTTGGTATGGGTCAATAGAAAATTTATTAACCTCTCGTAAGACAAAGTATAAGTATGTCAATCATGCGTAATAAAAAACAAAAAACATAGCCAATTTTCATAGTAGGTAATACATTACAGGTGTCGGATTGGCTTCCTCAGGAGAAATATTGATGAAATCTATGGATATGGAGTTAAAGGGTATTAGTATAAGGTTGATCAAAAATAATAAGGTAACTTTTATGCATATATACGATATTTGTCTGTATCTCGGGTTACGTATATGATCATTTTAGGGAAACACGTTTGCATACCTTTATGTTTGGTGGTACACCTGTCATTGAGGGCCAACCCTCAATGACAGGTGTACCATCAATATTTCTCCTGAGGAAGTGGGTTATAACCGCGAAACGCATCGAGATTCATACATTGATGCCAATCCGACACCTGTAATGTATAACCTACTATAAAAATTTGCTACGTTTTGTTTTTTTTGTTACGCATGATTGACATACTTATACTTTGAATCCAAAGTAAGACTACTTACTGAATGAATCCAATTATTTCACGATTTTGACCCTTTTGACCCCACCACAACACTACACAACACTTGATTGCCATGAAAGTCCCAGAGGTTGGCCACCTCTTTTTCGGTGTAGTCTACCGACACTCTTTTCTATAAATACTTATACTTTGTCTTACGAGAGGTTAATACATTTTCTATTGACCCATACAAAACTTTTGCCGTATTCAAAGTCCCGCGGGTTTCTGGTGTAACAGAAAGACGTGCTTTGGTCTTCTGGTAAAGGGTGCCACGACACACTGGTGTTCACCAGGTGTGAAGGATCAATTTATATATAGGGATGATGGCAATATTACATATGTCACGCTGACGGACATTTGTTTGAAACATCAAAAAATCTTGTAGAATTAACTATTCTAGCCTCAGCTTAAACTAGACCAGTGGTTTCCTGGGGGGCGGGAAGGTTTGAATGGGTAGGGGGCTCTCAAAAATGTCCCTAAAAAGAGGGGTCCTGCAAGAAAAGTTTGAGAACCACTGAGCTAGGCATACACGGCTCTATTTTGTAATAGATTTGAGCACAGTCTAGCACCGTGCACCTTCACCTGTACTCTGTACTGCCTAGGCAGCTGGGGGTAAAGCTGTAGGGCATCACATGCCAACCTGATATCACATGTATACACTCTATGGAGTCAATGGCACAGAGGGTCCCTGGAGCCACTCTCAAACCTTAAACAGTAGAGGAAACCCTAGGTGTGTTTTTGTATAGCATATAAAGAGTATACAAAATAAAGTGCTGCTTAGGGAACATAAATCTGCAGACAAGCAAAAGCATTGCAACTTATTGCTAGTTACATGTACTGTGAAGGCTTCAACATGACGGTTCTTCAGATAAGCTATACATATATATTATATATTATGGAATGCCATTAGAAAACGAAATTATACAGACAATTCAAAGACGTCTTTTTTCTAAGATCAATAGAAACTCTCCACTTGTATCCTAATTAAAACTGCATCAGTTCCTTAGACCAAGGATATGACAGTAAAGAGAAAAGGAAGTGACTGGTCTTCCTCTAAGTGCTTCCTGGGGCCAGAATAATGTAACAGATACATGAGGGAAAGGCTGAGGCAGCATCAATCAATTCAACAAAGAGAACAGTGAGGAAGGGACGGGGAAGACCTCAGTCAATGTGTCAATAAAATTGTCTTTGTATCTTAGTGGGGTTCTATGTTAGTCATTGTTATGGTTGAATCTTGTGTATCGCCACCAGTCTCTTACAATAAAACCAACTTCCTGGTGTGTGTTTTGGGCTGATTTACTGCTGGCAATTGTTTGTAAGAATATTTTTGTTCTTTTTATGGCCATAAAAGATATATTGATCAATAGAATTAGTGAAACACAAAAAATACACATTGTATAGCAATACTTCATTAATTCAAAATTGAAAATCTTTATTGATATAAATTGTGTAATCTGTTAAGAACATAATGGTGTAAGAATGGTAGATGAAAACCAAAATTATAAACTCACTGAGGGCTGTAAAAGACTACAATGGTTTACTGGTTGAACATCATTTAAATTTCACTACAGTAAAGCTGGGAACACGTGTAGATATGGGCCAGATCGATGGCTTTTTCAAGCGCTGTGCGCGCTCACAGCCATCTATCTGGCCCATATCTAATGCGGCCACACAGGGATATCGGACATGACTGTAAATCACCGTCGATGTCCATTACTTTGCATAGAAACAGGTCTCCATGCAAAGCATCGGCTGAGTTGGAGACACAGCAGTCTCCATCTCCTATGATATCTGACAGCAGCGTGCTGCAGGGAACATCGAACGGCTCCAGTATCCAGCCATGTGTTCCCTGCTTTACTCATATTGCAGCTTGTATTGTTTTATAGTGTGTTTGTCATCCATATGCCTGTGTATACTCCTGTATGGGCATGCACCTTTGGATGGTGCATGCCCATACAGGAGTATACACAGGCATATGGATGACAAACACACTATAAAACAATGGTAAGGGCATGAGACATTGGATGGTGTTCTGTGTGATCTCCTAATTTAGAGATGGTCCCAAAATTTGGACTTGTTTATTTGGGAGTTCATTGCAAAGCCCCTAAACATTGTATCCTCACTAAAATAGCTGGGAATGTTGTAGGAACATTCAAAAAGTATTGTTCTAGAACATAGTGATTTTGCATAAATTAAGTTAAGAGTTAAGTAAAAATTTTCAAAAATTCTGAAGCTCCACTGACTCTGGGATTACTTCCGACACCACCTCTTTAGCGTCATCAGTGACGCTGTAAAGGCAGCACAGCTGACCTCTATGTGATGGAGGCGCCTTTGTTTTTTTGACCTACATCGCCGGCAATGTGTAGAGGGGAGGATGGTACAATGTACTGTGCTTTGATTGCCCTACCATTGTTGAAAATGGTGCAGTACAAGTGTACTGCCAGGGAGGTTAAACAGTCCCACCAGTTCTAGCCCCCACTATATTAATGACACTGGGGATGCAAAGACTTGAGGCGCCTATGCCAGTGGGAGCCCCGACATCTCATCCAGGCCATGAAGTACAGAATAAAAAATAAATAAATTTGAATAACATATACAGATAGTTGGAAGTTTGCCCATGCACTGGGGCAGATTTACAATTAGGCACAGAAGATAACTCCCTATAGGACAGTGATGGCGAACCTTTTAGAGTTCGCAAACTGAAACCCAAAACCCAATTATTTATCTCAAAGTGCCGACATGGCAATTTAACCTGAATTACACACACACAACTCATATACACACACAGATAATGTTAACACACACTCTACTTTCTTATAAGATAGACTAGGAGAGGGATGTTGTGTGCAATCAGAAGAGAGGGGAAGAGAACTGACAGCATTGAGAGCCAATAGGCTGCAGTTTTTTCCTCTGTGCTGACTGACAGCTCACATGCCCACAGAGAGGGCTCCTATTGCCACCTCTGGCATGCGTGCCATAGGTTCGCCATCACTGCTATAAGAGGAAGATTTTAAAACTAGGCACACCCATATAGGCCTATATCACATGATACATTCGAAGCCAAGAACCTGGAAACATGAAGGTTTTTTACGAAGGGATCTAATCAGAGGAGTGCTGCTAAGAGGTTACGTGCCAACAGACTCCAGTGGTGTAAAGTCATAGCTGTTCATGCAAAAAAGGTTGTCCTGTCATATATGCAGATAAGTAATAAGTGTGAATATAACAGCAGCACTAGATGTGTGTCTACACGTTGGCTGCCTCTAACAGTAACTTTCTAGATCCAGCCAGCAAAATCTAGAAACCCAAGAATTAAATCCTGTGTGTGTAAAAAGCAGGACTTGTCTGAACTGAATGCTACAAGAATTCAGTAAACGAATGCACAACAATAAATCATTTTACTAGAACTTACACAGTATTTTAAAAGTATATGATTGTAGTTTGTCTTTAAGATCTAAAATGTGACTTTTTTTGGTTTCCAGAAGTTATGGCTTTTCAGCATTAGTCAGCTTTGTCTCATGTCTGAAGAATGCATGAGTATGAAAACCAAAAGCTCTATTTTTAGTCAATGAATATTCCTCCAGACATATATATCGAAGACGGCAAACAAAAATGCCGTTATATTTTATTCAGTCAGGGATAGAGGCAATGGGATTTTATAATAAAATAAAACATTCACAGATGAAAGAGGGGAAAGTGCGTCCTTAATGCTGGCGATTTTACTGTAGAGCTGATCCCTCTAAAACTTCCTATTTTCTGGCAAGCATACTAATCCATTAGCTTTAGTACTTTCTATGTCGGGGTGTCCAAACATTTTGCAACGAGGTCCAGGTTTTGTGGAGTGAAAATGTGTGGGGGCCAACCATTCAGCCTGACATTCTTTAAACCATTAACATTAAAGGCAAAGACTGTGCTGCAGCTGTCACACTGAGATTGTGGTTCTTGAGGGAGATGAGAGTCCTCATGCTGCACTTGCACTTTCAATAAGTTCTTTAGCCATGTATATAACAAATGGTGGTAATTGGAAGTGAAATGTTGCCACCCTAGTGTAGACTGCCTCTGCATATCATTAATTGTATGACTGCGGACCGGTGCAGACCTAAGTACTGGCTGCATTTGGCCAAGCCAATGCCCTGGGCAAGACTTTGGACATGTCTGTTCTATGTCATAGGAGGTTTCCTTTTTTTATGCTATTGTTAGACCAATATTAGATCAGTGGTGGGCTATTAACTGGATGTGGGGGACCCACTGACTCTTTCAAATTCATATTCATTGCATTTATACTTTCAATACAATATAATACAACATGGCAAAAGTTCAGAGACTACAATCATGATATAAGAGATGTTGGAGACAGTGGGCATGCTCAGAAGCCATACATTGTTTGATATTTCTGTTAGCTTGAGCAAAAACAATTTCTGTTCATGTCGATTAAACAATAATTGATTCCTGCCCACCTGGTACGATTAACCCAAAGTATTCAATATCAAACAGAGCATTGATCGAAAAGTGATTAGACATGTCAGTAAATTTCAGTCGATTGTTCAGTCAATCTTAATCTTTTTGAGATCGTGGCAGAATCTGAGGAGCAGGAGTGGAGATATAGGAGATGAAAGGCCCCCACACAGGTGCCAAGTGGGGGCCGACAGAGCAAGTCAGATCAGCTCTGAAATGCAGCGTGATGACGTCATCACGCTGCACACCAGAGCTGACAGCATCAGCAGCACACTGTCGGCCGTTAGCTTTAATGAAGATACCAGTCTTCATTGAAGCTAACGGCATCGGCCAGAGAATATCGGACATGTCCCTTCTCTGGCTGGCCGAGCTGTGGGGCGATAGATGCCTGCCATGTGGGCACTTCAGAGCAGCGGGCGATTATGCAGCGACGGCCGCGAGCACGCATGCCCATCGGTCGGTGGCAAAATCGGTGAGTGTATGGCAGGCTTAAGAACAGGCATTACCCTGGAGTAGTCCCCTGGGGGCTCTGTCGGAGACATCTGTGGGCTCTGTCGGAGCCTTGGTGTCAAGGTTGCATGGGATTTATTTCACAGCTGTAAGGACCGCAATCGGAGTAGTACACTGTACTCACCTGCAAATGCCAGCTCTCTCCCCAGCCCTCTACACAGCGCCGGTGTCAAATGGGTGTCTATTGCGCCACCCCCGCCCCCTTTGGCGTCACAGATGACGCCGAAGACATGGGGCCGGAAGGCTCAGTGTGTCTGCAGATCTGTAGAAGAGCTGCAGGCACACAGAGAACTGGCGTTTGTGCCCGATCCCGTCACGGGCGCAGTTTGATTCAAGATCCTCATAAACTTTTGATGCTCTGTCCACCACAAGAACTTCTTGAACCTCTGAAGCTCTTGCCCAAAATGCCGGGTATGCCGCTACCTGCGGCCCAGGTAACCCAAAAGTGGGTACCAGTATATTGATCACAGAGGACCTTAAAAGGATGGTTATTTATCCTGTAGTACTATATCATCGTCTTCTCCTGAGGAAGCCCCGTTTTTTCTTTTTGGGGCGAAACAAGTAGAGTCTTCAGACACAGTATATCTACCCTAGTGGTGTTGATGGGACTTAGTTAACTCCAATAAACAGGTAGAGTTAGCCTATACGATATCCTCACTCCCCTGGATACCCTCGGCTATCATTCATGAACTGAGGGACCAGGGAGTTATGTATATATGTTACATTGGCTGTGGATATATATGTATATAAGAACCTGTGTGATCCCTATATATGGGGGATGTTTTAACAAATGTTTATGTATGGAGATGATGTAACCGTTCAATGTCTATGTATTTATGGGTGGTGAGCACAATAAAGACCATTTTTTGCCATATTTAGTTATCTGAAAGTTCATTTTGCATTGAAAGACCCTAAAATTGTTCCATGTTTTGTCTAATATTATTCATCCTTGCTTACTGTTCTGTAGGTGACATTTGTCTAAAAAGGAAGTGATGGTAAATTTGCAGCAATGAAAGGCAACAAAAAAAGCCTTCTTACTTCTTTCTGAGTTTCCTTCACTTCCTGTCCAAACAGGAAGGTTGCCCAACAAGGAAGGAGTCTTCTTGCCTCTTACAGCAGTAAAACCTGATAGAGGCTCTAATGCTTCCTCAATCTGTCCAAAGCACAATTTGTCGGGAGATTCATACACTAAAGATTATAAATAAAGTTATATGCATTTTGAAACAAATCGAGTAAAAGCTTCTTGGTTGCCTTTGCTACACCCCACCACAACGTGCCCTAGTATACTTTCACTTTTGTTTTGATAACTCAGAATTCTCTACTACCCTTGTGTCATTGCGATAAAGACCATGTAACTGTGACTTTAGCTTTCATTTTCTTTTTTTTTAATTCCTGCAGACAGATGCAAACATACATCAAACAGGCCAAGCGAAGCAATAGGAAACAAATAATTACTTATACGTGATTAATGTTTTCTAACCTTTCTTGGCCTTGTGTCCTCGACGTTGACCCCGATAAGGATCCCTGCACAGCTGACTTACAATGACATCTGGCAAATGTAAATTGAACATTTTCTTAAATGATTTCTGTAATGACTCTAAACGGCCTGCTAAAAAGGTAATGTAATATATTAGAACTGTCAGCTTTAAACCTTATGGGTTTCATTTGGCTGACCCTCATTTTATTTCCCTGCCGAGAACATCATTTCAAATCAAATTTGTTTAAAAACCATTACCCAATTTATCATTGCAAATCGGGTTAGTATGGCTGCGTCTAATTTCATTTGGGAGATTTTAATGTTTCAGATCTTGTTTAGAGCATCGCCCAAATGCCTTGAAATGTTGAACTGACAGGGGCAAACTGCCTGGAGCAGCTGCTTTTGTGAATGGGCATAGCTGGCTCCTGACAACACGGCTGAGCATTCTACGGCTCTGATGAGAAACTGATTTATGAAAACCGTAGAGAAGCGGAGCTCTTGCCCAAAGCAAGTATCATCTGCCAAATGAAACACGACACAACAATGGCAATTAAACCTGGAACATAAATGGCCGATTTCCTATAGCAACCCATCAAGTTTCATCTTCATGGAATAGGCAAATGGTCACGGTCCTGGTTTGCCCAGTGCAACAAACAATTGACATTTTACATTATGTTTTCTTAGTGCCTGGTAATCTCCTGCACTCTATTTTCTTCTTCATAACGTCTGATTGTCTGGCACGTCATAGGACAGACTTCATGACGGTAACAAGAGCATTATGTGTGTTGTTAATCTTTGTTGAAGTGGACACTTGCAACCTCCACCAGAAAGCCTGTTGACAACACAATTAAATAGGACAACGCATTGTCTTTTTTTTTAGCAGGAAGTGCCTTAACAAGCAAGGCCCATCAGGGCAGGATTGCCATGTATGACTGTATGTAAGCTTTAAGTTTGAAAATTTATTTCTGAAATTACTTGAACATGTTTAATCACGTATGAGATTTTAGTGAGTAAAGCAGGGTACAGACGGCTCGACATTTGAGCGGTCCGATGTTCCCTCCAGCAGCGTGATGACGTCATCATGCTGCTGTCAGATATCGGCAGAGCTGGGAAGAGCTCTCTCACCAGCTCAGCTGATGCTTTACATGGAGACCCGCGGTTTCCATGTTAAGCAGCGGACATCGGCCATATTTACGGTCATGTGCGATATGGCTGTTAATTAATCCCGCTCGAAAACAGCGATGGCTGCATATTATATGGGCCAGATAGATGGCCATGAGCACGCATGACGCTCAAATCGGCTATCGATCTGGCCCATATCTGCAGGTCTGTACCCTGCTTAAGGGTCCCCATACACCTTTATATTTCTCTGTCAGATTTCCTTTAGATCTCCTTTGTTTACCAAAACTATGTAATATGAGGGACATTTTCAAAACCATCAAGTCTACCTGTGTTCAATCGCAGAGGACCCTATACTACATAGTTGCTGGTAGATCTAAAGGATATCTGACAGAGAGATCTAAAGGTGTATGAACAGCTTTAGTGTTGCAGGCATGCACACGCTCCTGCCTCTCCTTCCATCATCCTGACCCTGCTTGGACCTGACTACATTTTTTGAACCCTCTGGATGCCTTGTTTGGACTATGACCTCTGATTTCTACCTGACCATTGTTTGTCTTCTGCTTGCCCTGACCCTGCTTGAACATGACTAAGCTTTTAGCTTGACCCATATGGACACCTCGTTTGGACCTCTCTGTTCCAGCTATTCTCCTACCTCTTTGTATGCAGTACTGTGTTTGTACAGCGGTGGTTGGTGTTAATAACCATGCAGTCTTGTTTGTTTGTGGGCTCCTGATTCTTTGCCAATCCCTAATCTTAGACCTCAACATTTGTGCACATAAGACCTGGGGACAACAGACTCCTGGGAAAGCACATCTAGTCTCCTGAGGCAGATTTTTTCATAAGTTACAGTATATACTTAAGTGTAAGCCAACTCAAATATAAGCTGAAGTACCTAATTTTACAAAAAAACTGAATAAACTGACTTGAGTATAAGCCTAGGGCGGGAAATGCATCAGCTAAGCCACTGAAACACGCTTTTGTCATTGTTAGAGATGGTTGTGAAATTTGTGGTTGAATATATTTTTGAAGAAATTTTTTAAAAGTAAAAACAATTTAAGCTTTCGCCAGATACATCAATTTGTAGGTAAGGCCATGTGTCCACTGCAGTGCTGCTTTGAAGACGCAGCAGCCCGCAGCTTCAAAACAGCACCACCTGCGTGCCACTCACAATACGTAGAGTGGACACTGTCCCATTCATCATAATGGGATGTGACCTCTCTGCGTCTTTTTCCCGCTGTGGATGCGCGCCTGCAGCAGGGAAAAAGACGCAGAGGGGAAACTTCCCAAAGCAGCAGTGGACACAAGCCCTAAAGGAGTTTGTTAGATACAATGTGGGGCACAATAGTGCAATAAAAGAATAAACTCCCATAAAACAATAAATGTCCCATCCAACCTGGGAGAGCAATAGTCATGCATGCAAGCCAAAAAGCCACTGCCAAAAAAAGATCTTATCTTATCATTAGCACTACCAGTACCCATTCTCTGAACACACTGACCAACTTTTGGAGAGAGACATTTTACTATTAGATAGCATGAGTTGTGTATTTACAGTAACATTCTGTATTGCAATAAATACATTTTGTGACAAAGACTCATATCTCCTCCCATATGTAAATAGCTGCTCATGGGTAAGTTGTTAGTGCCCGATTGTAAAATGTCATAAGTTGGTCATATGGTTCAGCGAATGGGTACTGCCAGTGTATAGACACATTATAAAGTTTCAGCTCTGCACACTCTGCTGCAGTGAAGCCTGGCACTGGCCTTTTGGCTGGAGGAATATAGAGTGAATACAGCATGGTCCAGTCCTGCCTACTTTGCTAGAACAATCTGTATATTTACTTGATATCCCAATAGCTGTCTCTGTTTTTTTTCCTTAATTTTCTCTTTAAAACTTTGGGTGTGTCTTATGGTCCTAAAAATATGGTAAATATGATAATAGAAATTAGAAACATCTCAACAGGGAAAGAGAAAGGAAAGAAGTAGCAATGGGGAAGAGAAGAGGAGATGGTTGCGTAATTTGGACTATCTAACTTTGTGAGTTAATGGCATCATCACCAACACTGTAGATGTGTTGTAGGAACACTTGGAAAAAGTATTTCTAGAACACATGCAGTTTTGATGATACCATGTTCAGTGGTTTTGCAACTCACAAAGTCGACTGCAATTTTCATCTCTTGAAGCTGAATTTCTTTTTCTCAACACTGAAATATTTGACTTATACTCAAGTATCAATGGTAGTCTTAAAGTCTGTCAAGTCAGTTAATTTTGAACTTACTACAATTTATTTATTTAATTATTTTCGTTTCCACAGCCATTTTCTACATCTCAAGCTCATGGAATTATGGTGTTACCATGTTCATTGGTTTTCACAAACTAGTGAAAACCAAGTCTAAACTAGTCTAAATTTCAGGTCCATCTCTACCTCTACACAATTCCTATTTTGTGGGTTATAGTTAAAATTTCTTAAGCTCCCCATACACGCTTCGATTTGTGGCCAATTTAATAGAAGGTCGACCGCCATGCTCACAGTGTTCTATCTGTCAACAAAATCGGATGCAAATCAAATGCTCAAACTTTACATTCGGCCATATATTGACCCACAAATCGATCTAATACATTGCAGACACGTCCGTAATGTTTAGATCTATTGCCTTACTTTGGATGTTGGCCAGTGTCCCCATCCAAAGTAAGTGCTAGCACACAAAGGGTGCATGGCCTCTTCTCTGGACAACTCTGCCAGGGGGTCGACAAGAATTTGAAACGTGTATGGGGGGCTTTAATGTTCAGAACTGAGCTGTGAAATCCTCAAGTTCTACTATATTCCCATCAGAGTTAATATTAGCACAGGAGAGGATTCTGGTGTTCTCATACCCTAAATTTGTATTTATATTGATATAGTGTGGATGACATAGAACTCATGTTCCCTTTGTATTAACCTTCCAGTAACCTAAAAAGGTTGTCACCCCAGGACAGGATGTGAACTGGAAGGAAACTCTAACAGCAACACAGAAACAAGCAGAAATGCTTTATTTTTAGTTAACCAGAGGAATTGTGTAACTATGAATTGTTCTTTTTTATTGCTGTATGTTTCTTTGTTGCAGATTCTCTCTGACTTCCTGTTTTGTACAACTAACAGGAAGTGAGAGGAATATACTGTATATGAGATCCAGATAGCTAAAAAATCTTATAGGGATTCTGACCTTTACCCTATTGTAAGGATTGTGGTACAGATACATGTTAATAGATAGATAGATACAAGAAAATACAATACAATGGCTTGTATATTCATACATGTATGCACAGTTCTATAAAGATTCATGATAATTTTATGTATCTAATACAAATAATTTATATTATAAATATAATCTAGATAAGAAGCATTGTCTGATGGAGAAAAGTTAACTGAATTTTGTAATGGCCACACTTAGAGGAAGTGTATAATTTAGTTGTCCAGTATGTGACTATTGTATGTAAGTATTGGTTTATTTATTTATTCATACATTATCTTTTCCTGTTTGTCTTTATTACTGTCACATAGACGTGATTTGCCTTCTCTCTACATTGAAATGTTTTTTCAAAATCGGAGCAGGGAAAGGATCTCATCTCATCAGTCCAGGCTTTGGTACAGTTAGGGCTTGTCCCCAGTTTGGCGGCTGGGCCATGGGCGTGATCTGTAACACCAATATGCACCAATATGGGCACTGGTCAATGTTTGACTGCCAGCCGCCAATGTGGGGACAAAACCAAGGGCAGCTGGGATTGCAGCCGCTCAATTTGTATATGGAAAGCTGTCAATCATCCCTGACCACATCCATTATATGCCTATGGCAAGCTTAGGTGAGAAGAGACATATTGGCTTTGAGACACCACTGTGGGTAACTGGTGGTTAAGCAAGGCAAATGGGAAGCTCCCAATTGACCGTGTGAACTAAACCTTCATCTGTAGACATGTAAAAGCTCAGATTTTAGAGTTATTAGGTTCAAAGAAAGCAGAAGGCATCACTAAATTAGAGTTCACAGATGTCCTGCTAGTCCCCATCCTGAAAATTCCTGCAGGGCACTTCCTTCCTGCATTAACCATTCTAAAGATTAAACAGATAAAATGTAGAAGTGTTGAATCTTACATTGGATTATACATGAGGCATTAGTGAACTTAGCCCTTTATGGGGGGTTAATTCAGTTTTATGTACAAGAATACCTTCTAAACTGTGCCAGGAATTGATAAATTAAGCCTGAACCATATGTTCCATTTATCTCTAGTGAGAGAAACAAGAGCTTTTGATGGATAGGCTCCATGGCTCATGTCAATGTCCTTTGGGCTGACCATGCAGCTGTGTCTAATAGCATAGAAAAAATAGCTTTAATCATCAACCTTTTCTAGGGCATTTGGGGGCAATGCAGACGAGGGGTTGCAAGGAGTGATGTCGTCTCTCTATCTTGATAAAAGTCATTATTAAATCTAATATAATTACATTTGATAAATTAATCAATACTAATAAAAGGCAATTTGAAGTCATCTATTTTCTATTGTGCTGCAACTATGGCTAAAGAGCTTTGTCCAGGCAGAACCCTGAAGATCTGGATCTTTGTGCAACATAAAGTGCAGCAATTCAGGTGCAATGCACCACCTGCTTAGTGCTCCAAATAGTTGTACGTCTCATAAAGTAAGAGCATTCTTTATTGGAGAATGGGCATTGGGCATGTCAAACATGCATGGGTATGCATTTTTGACAGGGGAAAAATACCCATGACATATTCCTGATGCAGAGATCCGGACCCATGCATTAAGATTGTGGTAACGCAATGCATGTGTTAACACAAGGCATTCTCCTAATACCATGGAAACATATTCTCATAGGAAAACCTACCAACCCTAACCAGAAACAGAGAGCTTTATGATGCTGGTGGTCCATCAGACAGGAAATGAGGCAGGTTCAAGGTACTAGATGCAGCTTTTAATATGTCTTGTATGGAAGATGAAGTGTACAGGGAAATAGGGCTATCCATTTTCATGACAGAAGAGTACTCTGCACTAGTGATCGCCCGAACTGTTCGCCGGAGAACTATTCGCGGCGAACATCGCATGTTCGCGATCGCCCAT
>CM070036.1:134594884-134621111 GCA_036250615.1 Ptychadena robeensis | reverse complement strand
CAAGGCCTGGCGGGCCGGATTTGGCCCGCGGGCCTTGTGTTTGACACGTCTGGTTTAAATAATACTGTCATACTAAGTTAAAGTATATGTAAAGAGTTACCATGTTTTTTCATAACATAACAACATATATCTATTTTCATCTTTTTTGGTATCTCTACCCAGCTGACCTCCTCCAGCCTTTGTTATCCAATTCTTGTGTACATGAACACTAGTACCAGGTGCACTTTATTCCTCTGGATCGGCTCCCTGATGACCATGAGAGAATATGTCTATAAAGGCCCCCATACACGGGTCGGATTCCGGCTGGATTCCGGGCCGATCGATTCCGTGCGCGTGCACGTGAATCGATCGTGCCGGAATCGTGTGCAGCCCACCTTGTCCGTCCGATCACGTCCAATCGTTCGGGGGCCCAGAATCGGATCTGTCAGAGAACCAACATGTTGGTCTTTTTGATCCGATTCTGCACAGATCAGGGGGAGTTGCCATTTGTGAGGTGAAATCGGAGGTGGAATCGGACACGCAATCGTCCCGGAATTGTGCCGGAATCCGTTGGACAAGGTGGTATGCAGCGATGGATACTCTTAATTGGCCGATTGATCACACCTGCGATTCCCGGCAGAATCGCCGGAATCGATCGGATGATGAATCGATTGGACATGGAATCCGACACGTGTATGGCTAGCTTTAAAGCAGATATAATTTGAATGAACCCTCTACATTTAAAGATGAAAAACAATAAATTATATAACATGTTGACTTTGACTTATATAACACTGTTGACACAACATAGATGACTTTGTGAGTTCTTTGTGCAAACCCCTTGAACATGGAATCACCAAAATAATGGAAATGTAAAGAAAGGTTGTAGGAAAAAAACTATTAATTTCAAAGTCAAGTCGAAATTTGAAACTTAATTTATGCGAATGCTAGAACAAATTTTTTACATCTCCAGCAATTTGATCATACCATGTACTTGGGCTGACCTGATCATATGAAAAGACACTTGCAAGCCAAAATAGTATGGGCACCTTTGGCCAAGACCTAGACCTTTTTCACTGCATTCTGAAGAATATACACTGTTCATTACTAACATATAATTTTCAGGCCCATCCTGGTTTCCTATGTTAGACAATTGTTTGGTCCATAGTACTATAGAGTTTGCATAGTCAGGGGGCTCTTAGAAGGTGCAAGAGAATGATTACAACCAGAAACCAGGTATCTCCATTAGTGTCTACAGTTTTTAGAGGAACAACCATGAAGGTTATGATAAGAAGGGATTAACCTCCCTAGCACTCTTGCAAGGTCCAGATCTCTGTACCAAAAGTGCACCATACACTCTAATGGAATTTTTTATGTTTATGTTGTAGACCTGAAATTTCCCAAAATCTGTCCATACAAGGGTCTAGTAGACATTCTGAATAAAATAATGTTTGAAACACACAATTATAAAAAAGTACATAAAAAATTAATAAAAGGTTTCATTATCATTTGAATGATAAAATCTCTTAAATACTTATTTGGTATGAAAGATCTCAAAACAGTATGTATTCCTATTTATGTTTTGTTTATAATAACATTGTTATTACAATTGGAAATATGTTTTGTTTTACTTTGAATTGTTATGACTGTATCCAATACAATGCCCTTTGGCACACTCTGAAAGGGTTAACTTCAAAGCTCACACCTGGAAATCACACTGGGGACAGATGTACTCTTTGAAGTTAACCTAATTTACATTTAAATGTCCTGCTGCCCCCCAGATGTGACGATATCACATGACGGGGGAGAGGGGTGACATCGGCTTGCTTCGGTGAAGAAGCCAGCTTAGAGCTTTGGATCCACCGGGACAGCACAGAACAGAACAGTGAGTATGTGCTGCCGGGGATCTGATTTATGCTGGACGGCTCCATCTCGTTCAGTGCAATACTGACAGGAAAGTGCTGGACGAGTTGGAGCTGACAGAAGCGCTAGAGGGTTAAAGGAATCGAAAAGTCCTCAACTCAAGCAGTGCATAGCACAGTCAAGCCTTCTTAACCCAGAAGGTATTTACATGCCCCAATCCATCACAAATCCCCAAAATTAAGGGGAAAAACTTCATTTCAGGACAGTGGGTGGAGCCTGGATCTGCTGGTGTACAGTACAAATATTGCCTTATGGTACAGTCATGTATTTCAAACTGCATACAGCTGTTTCAGGCTTGTTGGCCATCATCAGTGCATTGAAACCATGGCTCTATGGAGTAGGGCTTGGGAGCTGAATATAGAGGAATAGCAATGAAGGTTCCACCCACTGTCTTGAAGTGAGGATTTTAGGGGATTTCGGATTGATGGGGGCACGTAAATACCTTCTGTTTTTAAAAGGCTTGACTGTGCTATTTCTACAATTTCTCACATTTCTGTATATATATGAATATGTAGCATGTCTTTTAAACCTTGTGCTGCCAGTTTATTTCCCTTACAAAGATATAGCTAGTAAGATGAAAGTGGCCGGCCAGCTTCTTCCATCTCTGGAGAGCAGGGCAGCAGCACTATGCAGACTTAATGGTTTACTTTATATTGAAGAATCTACCACCTATCATCTCTGTGTAATTTACTGTCTTAGTTTTATATGTGTAATTGTAAAGTTTGCCAGACATGTGCCTTCAGTAAAATGTGTCTGACTTTCTTTGCCACAAGTATTTTGTGGGATACTTTTAAGTTGAAAATAGCTATTTGAGATCAAAAGGAAACATAGAGTCAGCAGCGAGCTTAGGTAATGCATGAACAAGGTTTGCAGAAAATGATACTTGAGGGTAATGATCACATGCCTGAAAAGTAGGTTTTCTTGTTCTTGACTTTCTGACACAATTTCTGTTATGTAAACTGAATATATTTATTGCTGTGGTGATGTTATTTTAGGATTAGATTGAAATAGTAAAGGAAAACTTAACGTATACAAATCTGTTAGATGTAGCCAACTCAAACAATGTAAAATAAAACCACTAAACATTCATTGAACCTGTAACAGAGTTACAGAGGAAGAGGCGTACCTTTTACTTTTGGAAATAGAATATCTTCAATGGCTTCTGACATCTGGACAATTAAAAGTAGGAAGAACACAGACAAGAAAGTACTCCTGGGTAGTTCAGAGTGTTAACCTCCCTGGCAGTTCACTGAGGTCCAGATTTCTGTACCAAAAGTGATACAGTGTTTTGCCTTTCCGCCCCCATCGGAGAGATCGGCTATTTCCAGAGGTCTCAGGTCTCTGTCCCAGCTCCCGCTGAGCGTTTCTGCTTGCTGGATCCACCTTTGAATTAGATCAGATAAAGATATTTATCTGATCTAGTTCAAAAGAAAAAAAAAATGAAAAAACGAAAAAAAAGTCCCACCTCCGTGACATCACTCAGGGACCCGGGAGAAGCCGACGAGGACGTCGCTGGAGGCGGCAGCTGGACCAGGTAAGCTCCCGCCGGTCCCTTTGCCCGAACTGGCTTTGGGCGTATTGCTAGGGAGGTTAATGAGAAAACACAAAAATCAGGGCACAAAGCTGCTATGTACTAAATCTCGCCCAAATAAATGCCCATTTGCAGTTAACCCTCTCTAACCTGGTGTGATGGATGTGGTAAAACCACACCAGGGAAGAGAGGGTTACTGCAAATGGGCACATCTGGGACACCAGAGACTTTTTGTTTTGGCGATATTTTGTACATAGAAGCACATTGAAATCAGTTTTCTACAAAGAAATTTTGTGCTATTCACTTTCAAATTTCCCGCCACCTCCCCGATGTGACGTCATCACGTCACTCGGAGGGGGGGGGGAGAGACGGAGGATCCAGCTGCCTGCATGTCGCATTGCGGACACCGGGACAGCGCAGAACAGTAAGTATGTGCTGTCGGTGCCCCGATGTTCACTGGACAGCACCATCTTGTCCAGTGCAATAGTGATGGTAGCAGCGCTGGACGAGATGGTGCCGTTTCGACCGCTAGGGCGGTTAAAGATTATTTATCATAAAAGAACTTATGCATAAGAGAAAGTGAAATAAGGTATACTCGTTAGAGAGAGAGAGTGGCTCTGAGTCAGATATTTGCCAAAACATGGTCCAAGTGGGTCATGATTTCTGTACAAAAGAAGCTCCATAGGGAAGGCCATAGGGGGTTTAGAGACATTGAGTAAAGGAGTGAGCCTTCCAGAAAAACTACACAGAGAGGAATATACATGTAAAAACTCAGATATTGATAGTTCTAATGTAGTTAGTTGGTGCTAATATATTGTGTTACATATCCACTGTAAACCATTTGGAAGGTTGGACAGATTAGACAGATGCACATACAACTGAAAATAATGGGGAAATGCTAGTGGTAGGGTAATCTTTGAAGACATCATATTGCTATCAACATAAAAGTAAAAAAAATAATTCTGTAGTGCAGATCTTCACCCTTTGCAAGTATCTGACCCTTCATGGTGTGTTGAATACTTGGTGCTCTGCCACATACTGTGATTCCTATCACTAACCACAACATCACTTCAGTATCCTGTAGTAAAATATGGTTGATGGGAGGAAATGCAGAACATAGGGCTGATACACAGGTAATTGGAAGTCTAAATGTATTTATCTTCTTTTACAAGTCAGTTATTTTTCCATTTTATGGAGTTAGTTGACCTAAATGTGTCTTTTAGGGTTAAAGGCATCCATTTCAGTGTTAAAGCTGAACTTCAGCCATAACATAAATAAATAAATATGTTCCTTAACCATTGAGGTTATAAATCCACTTTGTGACCTATATGTTATCATTGTAATAGTAATACCATTATTATGCTGTAAATAGCCAATGCAGAGAACAACCAACCCACCGACTACTACAAGCTGCCTACTGAAAAAACTGGGGGGCAAATACAAGACCAGTGACACAATTAGTAATAAAAAAAATGGATGGTCTTAGTGGTCAGAAAACACACCAAGACATATTTTGTATTTAAATAATATTCGTTTTTTGTGAGTATTTTGTTATATAGTAAATTTCCAGTTATGAAGGCTTTGTGAAACCTTTACATTCCAATGTTTATTAGTTTTTGTGAGTGAACAAAGTTATCCTCTTTCTATGTTAGATGTACATCCAGGAATGTGTATCACTGGCTGATAAACCTTGGCATAAACTGTTGTTGTAAGGAACGGGAGGCTTCAGGAAAACAATGGCCATTATACTTCCGAAGGAATGGCAGATGTGTCTTGGAAAACATTCCAAATGTCTTTTAGGAAATTCTCTCTTAAATGTTTCTTATTCATCCATCCATGTCTACATAGCAATGTCCTCTGAATATGGATTATAATAGCCAACTGCATGTGTTTAACACATTGGAAAGAAGTAGTTCCGGCTTTCAGGATATTGTCGGCTGTGTGGGATTCTCTGTTTTGGTAGCTTCACAAACTGCTTGGCTCGGTTCTCCCACATAAATGTCTTTATTACAATCTTAAAGCCTTGTCATTAGATTAGAACATTGACATCGCTTGTCACATGCTGCTTCAAGGGTTGTCCAGGGATTCTTCTTAACTGTGTTTTGGTCTCTTAGTAATGATCATAACGAGGCCCTTGCTACTGTATACTTTATCATTTACCATACCTTCATTATTGTCACTAGGTAACTGTAGTAATAGGGACACAATTTCATTTAATTTGTTTATGTTTTAGTTACTTGTTGAAAATCATTGAGCTTGTTGTTATCCAGCAGGAAAAAGGACAATATAAAGCAATTAATTACTTGAATCACATAATGACTGTGGGTTACTTCTTTTGTCACCAAAGCAACTTGTATTCTCCATCAAGGGCTAATGAGCTAAAGGGACAACACAGAAGATCAGCCCTAAAAACAACACACACACAGACAGGAGATTTCTACTACACGTGAGGCTCTTTATAGTAAGACTGGCCGTGTATATAAATATAAGACTGACCTCATATGTTTGAATCACCTCATATATTTGAATCATTTTTAACCCCTATAATCACCAAGCACCATATGTAATATATTGCAGGTGCACAGGGTAACCCTACTATACCACCAGTGTTACCAACAAATATTTCCCCCACATACTGACTTAACTTTATTTCCGTTTACACAGATATACACCAATCACAACCCCACACACTTATAGCACGTATTCCCACACCGACTAAAATGTCCCCTAACATACAAGTTAGTTAAGCCCCAAAAATTATACACATCCCCCAGATATTCCTATCTTCAAATCATCCATACTTCCCTCACTGACTCACTCACTCACTCACTCACTCACTCACTCACTCACTCACTCACTCACTCACTCACTCACTCACTCTCTCTCTCTCTTTCTCCCTCTCTCTTCATCACAGATACACACACACACACACTCTTACACAATTACACATGTATTGCCCCTTTCCTCTCTCCATATTTCAACACTTCTCTTCATCCCTTCCTTTCTTCATCTTCCAACTACCTTTGTTTTCCTTTTACCACACATCCCTCACACAGCCCACAACACACACTTTTTCAGTAACCATTAATATGGTACAGAGAGATTGTCCTCTACTGGTTATTTCTATCGCCATATGCTACACTACCTACTGAGCTAGTTTTTCCAGTACCCTCTTTTGTTCTAGAGTCTCCTTATATTTCAGTGTCCCTCTACTAAGAGGACAGCTTACACCACCCGTGCCTCCAACCCGGGGCCACCTCTCTCTGTGACAAGGGCAGACCTCGGAAGTTACCCTACAGATTCGACAAACCATAAGGCAGGATAATACTCTAATATTCTTACCACACCGCAAGTACGCCTATCTCATTAATCATTCATTTTAATGAGACATGTCTACTACATATGCTATGTGACTGTTCCTTGTTTTTTTGCTTAACATGTGCTCTTGAAGAAGTGATTCAAATATTGGGAAACAGTCAAATGAGCACTGTTCACCTTTACACATATATCAACAATTCATGATTTGACCAACCCTGTCTATGTAACCTATTTGTGATATGAATTTTCAAAAACCTAAGTAAATTGTAAATGTAACCATTTACTTCTATTTGTAGCAATAAACTACTGATATACAGTGGAGGAAATAATTATTTGACCCCTCACTGATTTTGTAAGTTTGGCCGATTGACAAAGAAATGAAAAGTCTCAGACAGTATCATTCAATGGTAGGTTTATTGTAACAGTGCAGATAGCACATCAAAAGGAAAATCGCCAAAAATAACTTTAAATAAAAGATAGCCACTGATTTTGCACATTCATTGAGCTGAAATAGTTTTTGAACCCGCTTAAAAGAATTAATACTTGCGCTGGAAAAACCCTGGTTGCAAGCCAGAGGTCAAACGTTTCTTGTAATTGATGACCAAGTTTGCGCCACATTATTAGAGAAGTTGGTCCACTCCTCTTGCAGATCATCTCAAATCACTAAGGTTCGAGGTGTCTCTGTGCAACGCTGAGTATTGAGCTCCCTCCATAGGTTTTTATGGATTAAGGTCGGAGAAGACTACGGACACTCCAGACCTTAATGGGGGCTTTTGCGTCTTGAGCACACTAATTTGTTGCCTTTGCTGTATGTTTTGGGTCATTGTCGTGCTGGAACACCCAATCCCGACCACATTTTCAGTTGTCCTGGCGAGGGAAGGAGGTTGGGCTCAGGATTTAACGGATAAATGGCTCGTCCATTTTCCGTTAATGTGATTAAGCTTGTCCTGTGCCTCCTTAGCCAGAAACACCCAAAGCAAAATGTTCTACACCCCAGCTTGAAGTGGGGGACAGTGTTTGCGGGGTCAGAGGCAGCATTTTTCTTCCTCCAAAACAAAGTGAGTTGAGTTAATGCCAAAGAGATCTATTTTTCGGTCGCATCAAGACCACAGCCACCTTCTCCCATCACTCTATGAATCATTCGGTGGTCATTGGCAAACTTCCGACGGGCCTGCACATGTGCCTCATGAGCAGGGGGACCTGCGCGCCCTGCGGAGTTGTAACATTGCGGTTGTTGTATGTGTTTCCAAGGTTCTGGTGACTGTGTCACATCCAATTGAGGTCATAAATAAATCCTTCCCGATTGTAGTTCTAGGATGCTTTTTCACCTTATCGAACCATTGACACCCAACGAGTGAATCTTGCGTGCGCCCAGAGGAGGGTGATTGATGGTCATTTTGTGCTCCTTCATTTTCGAACAATCGCACAAACGTTCGTCACCTTTCTACCAGTCTTCTTGCTAATGGTTTTGTAGCCATTCCAGCCTTGTGCAGGTCTACAATTTGGTCTTTACATCCTTGACAGCTCTTGGTCTTTCCACTGTTGAGAGTTTGGAAGGTTGCATTGATTGCTGATCTGTGGACAGGTGTCTTTTTTTTTTTCTACAGGTGGACTAGTTAAGACGGTGTCCTAATGAGGGTGATAATTGAGTAGAGAGTGTCTAACCACTCTGTGGGAGCCAGAACTATAATGGTTTGGTAGGGGTTCAAATTAATTTCACTCGATGAAATGCAAAATCAGTTGCTATCTTTTATTTAAAGTTATTGTTTCGATTTCCTTTTTGGATGTGCATCTGCCACTGTTCAATAAACCTACCATTGAAATGATACGGTTTTGAGACTTTTCATTTCTTTGTCAGTGGACAAACTTACCAAACAGTGACGGTGTCAAATAATTATTTCCTCCACTGATATATATACTAATAAATAACTACTGATTTGTAGCTTTTTATTGATTATGCCTTAAAAAACTACCTCAACCTCAGTTCCTTACCCAGGAGGGGACTTTTGATCTGGTCTTTGTGCTTATAAAGAGTTGCGACGTGTGCATAACTTACGGGTGAGGGATCATCCAATCACCACCACATAAGGAACCGGATGGGCCTTACCATTCACCCGGTATGCTCAGGATTTTATTTTTACTTTCAGGTTGGCCACAGAGAGGGGGGGACCACAGTAACTGTAGCCAAGTGGCTTACCTATAGAGAGTCTGCTGTGTAGGCTCACATGTAAAGCTCAGGAGGCTGAAGATTTATTTTCCACTGGAACGGCTACACATAGTGGTGAGCAAAGGCCTAAAAGCACTGGATGGTTTTGTTTGATTTGTTTTACCTGAGTCCTGAGACGAAACTGGGGATCAGGCTACTAATCTATGCTCTGCAGGCTTTACTGCGATTCTGAATCACGGCGGACCTGCTGTTGATCGATTTAGTACCACTTAACCTGTTTGATCCGCCCATACAGCTAGAAAGATTACTAGGGGAGTTGTGCAGATTTGCTTTTGTTTTAGTTTGGTTAAAAAGTAAAGCTTTTGTTTACTGAAAATGGCTCGACGTGGGATCCCTATCTTTATGAACTTTAAATAGAATGATAGCATGGATCAAGGAAGCAGTCTAGGAGGCGGGCGCCTTGGACCCAGGGGATGGACTGGGACGTCGGAAGGTAAGTGGGCAGGAGGAATAGGAAGGGGGAAGGGGCGGGGTCAGCGGAATCCTATGTAACCGGCAGACAGGAGTCCATCTTGGCCGGTCCGGTTGACTGTCAGCGTCTGCACATCGCTGGAAAGGTGATTAACTTTGTTGTTTTGTAGGACCCTACCAACCCCTCCCAGCGATGGCGGCGACGGATCGAGCTCCTAATTGAGCAGCTGCGCACCAAGGCAGCGGGATGGGGGAGACTGGGTCCGGTCCCAGTTGGTCCCCGACACCCCCCTCTTCTTCAAACCACGCGCGGCCCAGCCAGATTGCGGCGCAGCGCGCCGCAGAGCTTTAAGCACCTCCACCCGACGGAGTTTTCGTAGCGCCGACGGGTCAGAAGGAAGCCCCTTGCACGGCTGGAGCCAGGTCCTCCGCCCCGGGCCCCTCTCCCAGACCCCCTGCCCCAGGCAGCCAGATCCTCCCAGCGAAGACCACGCTCGAGGGCTGCCGCGCTAGCCCCGACCCACCCCCTATCCTCCGCCGACACTGGCCTCAGACAGGCGCAGGGACGTCCAGGTCCCAGACTGTGGTCACCCAGAGGAGCCATGTCAGGTAGTGGGGGCCCAGATGTGGCCAGGTGGGAAAAGCCAGCGGACCAGCAGCAGGGCGTGGGAAGGATACGGCAAGCCTACCTCCTCAGGTTCAAGGGCCACGGACGGGCAGAGGGCTCCAAGCGAGATGAAGGAAGGCAGGGCAGCACAGGGGATGGTGGTGCAGCGGCCGCGTTTATGGCAGGGCTACAGCCTTCTTGCAGTTCACCTTCGCCCAGCAGAGGCGGATTCCCTGGGGAGTTTCCCACGTTAATGGATCACAGCCAAGATGGGGTGTATGGCCGCAGGACTGCCGGTGGTAGGAGGCTTTGGGAGGGCTGCCCCTGATCCATTAGGGCCTGTATACGGTTCCAGGCACCAGGGAGTCGGCCGCCACGCGGCGCAGGAAGGGGGTTGCAGGGTTTTAGGGCAATGTCGTCTCATGTGGCGGATTGCAGGGACGCTGATGCGGAGTTAAGTCGCTCTCCAAACGAAGGACTATGTGCCATGGACGCAGATGCGGACGCCAGGGATTTGCCGAGCGGGATGGATGCGGAACCATCATGGTGAGCGCCACTTTATTTGGGTTTTCTGTGCGGGAGTCAGCTGGGGGGATGCTTTGGGGTGTGGGTTTTCTTCGAAGGCGGGGGGTGAGTTGCTAGGGGGTGGGATGATCATTGGGTCATTTGCGAGTAAGTTTTAATGTATTGGGAACCGGGGTAGGGGTTCCCGGGGTGGTGGACGGACTAAAGCAGGTGTGGGCGACAAAAGGGATGATCAGCAGCGGTGCCCACTCAAAACGCAATAATTGTTGGGGAAGGGGGGTGTGGTGGGACGGGAACGCAACGGTCGGGCCCGTGCAGGGCGGTGGAGCGGTTTAGTTGCGCCCGTACCATACGGCGGCCCGGCGGGGCGGGTGCGGAAGGGAATAAGTCGATGCGAGGTTTATGAGCTGCTAGGGGGGTCGCATTTATACTGCTTGCGGGCTCCTTGGGGTTATACATGTCAAGCATGAGTTAGGGAAAACAATTTGAACAATGAGTTGTAGACATATGTACTTGTTGCCTTGGAGAGTTACGCGATAGAGAACTATGAGAAGGGAAGGAGCATCGTAAGGAGGAGGACGAGGACAGGCGGCGCTTCGCCTGATCCTCGTAGTTCATGAATTGGCTGAGCTTTTTTCATTTTTGCTACTGTTGGACGTGTGAAAGGGGCTCTGCTGCAGGGCGGGGGCTTTGTTTTGCTACGCGGATAGGGGATTGTTGGAACAAGAGCACAGGACGCATGGGGGAACTGCTTGGGCTTTCGACTATGACGGAGCAGTTCCGTCAGACGGGGTCTGTCGCCAGGGGGCGGGGTGGGGAGCAACAAAGGAAATCAATTTGTGGCGTGAGTCTCATGGAACGGCCCGCACAAATATTGGTTACGGCACCGTTATGGTCGCCACGGGGGAGGGGTGGGTCCCCAAAACCCTGTTCAAGCGGGGCCGGTGGGGCGTCGGGGGGCCCCGGTCTCACCGCCCCACCATCCCCCAAACCACCGCCCCAGCTCCAAGAAAGGCGTCTGATGGGCTTTAAGGGAGGGTTCCGCCACCTGGGGGGGCCGCGAATGCAAGTTCCGCACGAGTGTCGGGGTGTGGGGGGCTAATAACCACCCCATTAGCCGCTGTTTCGGAAAGGCGTAAGTAGGGTAGCAGCGATGCGTCACAAGGGTTGATTCTTGGATGGGGTGGAGGTCCTCGGCGTTGTGGGGGAAGGGGAGGAGGAAGGACAAAGGGGGGGACACCAGTGATCGTCGAGCGGATGGAACCTGGCTAAGTAGAGTAGGTATCCGGATAGATAGGTGGCGGCTTGATTGTCTATTTTTTGGTTTAAGGGATGTTTTGTGATTCCGTACGCGACGGGGGGGCGGTGGGGCCGGGTACATTGTGTGGAATTTGACCAGCCGCACGGGAGCGACCGGACTTGGTGGGGAGCAGACTGGATAAGGAGTGGAGTTGGGCGGGAAGGGGGGCCGTTCGGGTCACCCGCCTTCCTTCGCACACCGAATTGCTGGTGTCCCGCCTTGGTCTGGTCCAAAAGGCGGGAGCCTGGAAAATTTCGCAATGATTATCGACATTTCCTTTCCGCACGGTGGGGCTCGGTTAAATGATGGTTATGAACGCCGCAGGCTCGTGGGCAGTGTCATATACCTCCTTTGAAGCGGCGGGGCGGTGTTCGCCAGGCGGTGACGGGGCTCATTTGGTAAGTGGATGTGAATCGGCCCAGGTTGCTGCCAGTGCACATCGGTTAGTCAGAAACTTCTGGGCTGTCAGGTTCAGGGGAGTTGGTACATCGACCGCTGCCTCCCCATGGGCTGCTCCATTAATGCGCATTACTTGAGAAATTTAGCTGCTTTTCTGGAGTGGGCTGGTTCGATCCCAGTCTGGGTGGAATCAATTGTCCCCTATCTGGACGATTTTTATGCGTAGGGAGGGGGAATGGGGAGTGTCAGCGCGCTGATAGGACGCGCTGGTCTCGGTTTTCGGGGGACTTCGGTGTTTCCGCTCGCCCCTGACAAAACGGAAGGTCCCTCCACTTGCCTGAAACTGAAATTTTGGGTTATAGTGATTGAACGGAGAGCGTATGGACATGCCGTTTGCCACCGGGAATAAAATGGAAGATTTGCGACAGTGTTGGCCCAATTTTTGTCAACGAAAAACAGGTCACGTGCGGGAGGTGCGTTACGATGCTGGGGCAAACTAATTTTGCCTGTCGGATTTTGCGATGGGCAGGATTTTTTGCAGGCGGTGGAGGGCCTACATGCGGGACGGGTGGTGCGGCCCCCCCTACCCGGCAGCACTATTTTGTCCGGATTACGGCTTTGGCTCGCGAAGATTTTCGGGTTCGGACCAATTTTGCGGAGTGGATATCGGGAGGGTCCCTATTTGGCTCGCCGATCGGTCGCTAATGGGGTAGTTGCAATGTTCCACTGACGCTGGGGTGGTCGGTGGGTTTTGGGGAATACTTCCAGGGCGCATGGTGTCAGGGTAAGTGCGCCGTCGGCTGGCAGGGTGCGGGGCGTACACGGAACTTGGCCGTTCCTGGGAAATTTTTTCCGGTGGTGGTCGCTGGTCACGGCCTGTGGGGGCCGACTTGGCTAATCGTTGGGTGCTGGGTTACATCGCTGACATACGGCGGTGGTCTCTGGCGATAACTCGCTGTCGGCCACGTCGTTCCCGGGGTTATTTTGGTGTCGGCGTTTTGTGCTTACTGGCTTGTCATTTAAACATCAAAGTTCCCGGGGCGGTTAACATGTTGCCCGCGGGTCTTTAAATGATTGGGCGGATTGCACCCTCTCTCGGTTTCAGATGGACGGGCTACCTTTGGCTCCGGGGGGGGGCACACGAGACCCATGGGTACCGATTCCGGATTCCCTGGGGGTCTTGGGCAAGTCGTTGACGGGAGATGGCTGATGGGGCGCTGGTTCCTTCCCAATTGGCGGGACGTACACCGAATGTATGGGAAGCAGTGGTCCTCCTGGTAGGAGCCGGGGGGGGGGGGGGCTGAGGATTCGGTTGGGCGGCTCAAACGGGACCTGTTGTGATGTTTTCTATGCCACTTTTGGATCGGGTGTTTCGTGAGGCCAAGGTGGGAGGGAATATGTTGCCTAGATACCTCTTTAAGGCGTTATAGGCGGGTGAATTCTAATCGGTTCAGGTTCCTATGTGCGCACACTCTGGTCTCTCCCCAGTGTTTAGGGTCTGTGTCACGTTAAGTTATGGTTTAGGAGCTCCGTTAGTACCCTGTTAGTATAGTCAAGGTGGTTTTTTCGCAACGGGGTTTTCCCATTTCTCTTTTAGAGCGAGGGAATGTCTGGATCCTTCGGGCACCTTACGTGCATTGGGGGAGCAGAGTGCGGCGGTCAGTGCCGCGCGGGAGGGAGATGGGCTCGGGGACCTAGGCGCAGAAGTAGACGTGCACTGGTTCGGCTTTTTACGGCTTAAAAGGGAGGGGCAGCTATTCAAGCAGGTTATTCGGACTTGTGGATCGTAAGATCACATCCGAGATCTGATCAGTCAATGCGGGGGGTAATGACTGGGACAAATGCCCCAGCGGAATTGGATTCGAGGTGTTTCAGGATTCTTCTTGAGGATCTGGAAGTTGCCCCTAGGCATGTGTGTGTCTGGTCAGCAATAATTCCGGAAGGAGGACGATGGCGGTCTGCATTGGACATGTCCACTATTTCTAGGGAGACAGGATAACTGTCAACAGGTCGGTGGAGGGTGAGAGGTTAATGTGTAGGGCAGGGGGTTTTGCGGTTCTGGCACACAGTTGCTTGAAAATCTGGGGACATTTTTCGGAGGGCACGGGTCCATAGTCAGAATGGGTTGTGGGGGTTTTCATTACAGGTTTGGTCTGGAAGAAATTGAGGCGGCTTCTCTTTTGGTCGGGGGGGGGGGTCCGGAGCGGACGAGTCAGCATCCCGGTCAATGTGGCAGGTACCACGGCAGTGGTGCCGCATGATTAGGATGGAGAAACCATGGTGGTGTCGGTATTGGCAGGGCAGCACGTGCATGGTAAAAGCGGGGGCGGGCTTAGGCCCCATTTATGACTTCGGATTTGAAACAGTAATGTGTACCCGATCGACGGCCGGTATTGGAGGGATGGTTGGCCGGTAACGGTTAGGTTTGAAGAAAAGAAGGGCGTTTCGCGGTGGGCACTGTCGGGGCGGGTCAGTTCCAAAAAAGTTATTTTTAAATGGGTTATTTAAGGGGTGAATGGTATATGAAAATGTTATTTAAATGGTTAGTTAAATGTATTTACATGTTCATTAAATTTTATTGAATGTTTTTCTATTGGCGGTGGCCAAAAGTTAGTGTAAAACTATTTTGCCAAATCTTCTTATATGAAAGCTTTTAAAATGACTTTTGGCCTCTGGTGTTATGTGGTGGGGGGAGAAGGGGTTAAAGGTAAAGGTACAGGGTCTCAGTAATCCCTGGGTCATGTGGGAGCTATCCTTAGTAGCCCAATGCACCATTGTAATGCACCATAGCACACTGTCAAGGAGCAGGCCCATAGTTTCCTGTGGTATATAGTCTATTCTTATTAATGAGCTGCTGGGAAAAAAATAACATTTTATATTTGATGAAGCTCTGTCTTTAAGTCCTTCCTTTCCAAATTTTCTTGAACTGATAGATCACATAATTATTTGACATTTCCTTTAAATAGGTGGCAATTATATTTTATATAAATATTTTGTAAAATCTTTACTGTTTTGCAGTGAAATCACACAGCTGGATTGTATTTTTGTGGAAAGGATAATATGAGATGAATATGTAGTTTTAGGTTAACTTTCAGTTACTAACTCCAGGTAACACCTTTTAAGCAGCTAAAGAAACATTTTCTTTTGGAAATACATTTTAAACAGAAAGAATAAAATGCGACCGTTGTCAGCACTTTGTCAGCATTCAGTGGTTTTTCCAGTCCGCTCTAACTGCCACTTTTGCTGGACAGCTCAGACTGTTACAGGAAATGAAAAATAACCGATCTACTAGCTGGATTATCAGGTAATAAAATTATGTTACGGAGAGAGTCTAAAAAGCAGAAACCGCCGTGTTAATGCTGGAGACAGACTGTTATGTATTATTTTACCCAGAGATTCATACATCAGAGTGTGACCTTCAACAAAGATACCCTAGTTAATAAACTGGGATATGTGAGTGTCTTCCATCCTGGGAGGTACCCTATGCAGATTTAGGTCAAGATTCCACTAGCTTCAGTGGAGCTTCAAGCTTAAATGCAGCAAACACACATTCAGAGTTAACTTGTTGGACGAAGGATCAGTACAGCATTATGGCAAACATAGCCAAAATGCAATAGAAATGCATTGGAAATATATCTACTGTGCTAGGGAAGCATGTAATGCATTTGCAATGGTCACACTAATGTTGGGCAATGTGGTGAGCCATGTTGAATCATGAAGCGCCCATTAATATTGTATCATAAAGTGTCCGATCGGGCAGGGTCCTCTACTCCCCCTTGTTATAACATGTACCTGTGTGTTATCTTGTGTTATCTCAACTCTAATGTATTGTACAGCGCTGCATAAAAATATGTTGGTGCTATATAAATAAATCATAATAATTATAATATTCAATAGAAATGTTTTTTAAACCACCCAAAAAGACTAAAGCTGGCCATACACAGGGCAATCAATCACAATGTTTTGACGCAACTAATTGCCGAACGATCGCTCGGCTAATAGATGCACAGCACTTCTAGCAATCAATCCCTTTACTTTGCATGGCGACCCTCAGTAACACTGAACTTCATTGGCTTAATTTCAGTCTACATACACTTTGCACACCACTTCTCCCAGTGTGACCCGTACTCACCACCAAACATCTGTACACACAGACTTCCATTTGGTTTTTCCTTTTACGTCAGTTTTGGATTGGACTCACCGGTGCAGGAGCTTCTTATTGGCTGGTCTCCATGCCTCCTGAACCCCGCGCAATAGTATTGAGGCTCCAGAGAGGAGTAGACACCAGGGGAGTCAGTGTGTTATTGTATTTTTCGATGTATGAATAAAGAATTTAGGACTTTTATGCTACTGAGTGGGATACACTCATTTGTATGTTAATGTGGACATTTTGGCATATCATTCACCAGCACTATAAACAATATCTTTGGAATGCTAGTGGTGGTAATAAAATATCTAATATTTTGTATTCTGTCGTCCCCCTCCTAAGTTGATATTGATGGAGAATGCCAATAACGGTCCTTAATGTCCTGGTCCTGAAGGATTGATAAAAGAAAAAAAATATCTTTGGATTGTAAGCTCTATTGGCCTCCTCTTCAGGGTCATGGTTTGTGCTTTGCAACGTAGGTATCTTTGTCCTTTCTAGCCTATATTTGTTGTACAGCACTGCACAATATGCGATGTGATCCTTATATTTTGTAATATTGCCCCACAATTTAGAAATGTACCAATTACCCATCATATCCGGCCACCTTTTTTTTCTGGTCACATGGTGGAGATCTAGCTGGTCTTTAAGCTCTAAGATAGAGCAGAATATATGTATTCATGTTCAGACCATAAATAAAAAAGTACACTAGTCCATTTTCTTCTCTATATAATTTATGCTGAAAGCCTTCTCCCTCTATAAATACATCATTTTCCAGGCCGAGAGATTTACTTACTGCTAAAGCACATATGCAATAAGTCACATATTTATTAACCTGGATCCTGCCAGGAACATTCATTCCTTTTCGAGTGGCTCAGCTGGGATCCATACTCTGCTCCCATTGCCTGGTGTATGTCACACCCTGCAGGGGAAGCCTGTGTCCACTTATGCTTTGAAGATTAGTGAATCTGTATGAGTAGGAGTAGGGGGGGGGGGATATATTCATTAAACCAGCCAATTTTCTGATTGTTAGAGGTGAAGTATTCTATTCACAGACATAGATGATGAAAAGATAGCTGAGCAAAGATGAAAAAAAAACCATCTTTTATTATTATTTCTAAAGAAGTCATCAAATTGTGTCCTACTGTTCTGTACCTGAAGGACAAGATAACAAGATACTGCTTTAGATGTTTTATGTATTTGATGTTGTTATTTAAATTAATGTGTTATTTCCAATATATCCAGAATAATTTCTAAAGGTTTAGAAATATTTGTTTGCCGGTGCTGCCTGCATTTATTTTCTTGCTCAGGGTTTACTATGTATTGTACACGTTATGCATTACGCAAACATACATTGTGTTAAGGCAGCTGTCAACGCACCTGGCAGCTCAGGGCCCAAAAAACGACATGCACCATGTGTTTTGCCATTTTGCACCATGACCCATAGTAGTCTGTTTCCATGCATTGTGGTATACTGCAATGCATGTGCAGTGGACCCTTGACTGATGAACATAATTGGTTCCCAAGGGTTGGTTGTAAGTCAAGTTGGTTGTAAGTTTAGTATTTTTTCCCCATAAGAAATAATAAAAATTCCCTTAATATTTTCAAAAACTCCCCATTACCTCACTATTTATTTTAAGTTCATTAAATTTCATTTCATTTACCAGAAACACTAATTCTTTTCCTAGTGTTTTCAGCAAAAGTTAAAATGAATCTAGCTTACCAGAAACAAAAAAATTGTAATCACTATTCAAAGTGAAATCTTTGGCTTTCAGGAATAGAGGAGAGGATATAGAGAGTTTTGAGTTCAAGTGATACAGTTTATTGGCTAACTAAGGTCATTAGAGAAGCAACCTTCTGGGATTTCGCAGATCCCTTCTTCAGGCTAATACCTGAATTAGCCTGAAGAAGGGATCTGCGATATCCCATAAGCTTGCTTCTCTAATGACTTCAGCCAGCTAATAGGAGAGAGGGAAGGTAATCTCCCAAGTCAATGACATCACTTCCTGTATTTGCAAAGCGGCACTCCTCTAATTTTTCCCTTATTGAACAAGGGAAAACTTGACATGTATCAATCAATGATGCTCCATAGAGCTGCCACAAATTGCCAATGCTTTCCTGATCAAACAAAAATGGAAATCGAGTGCTTCTGATGCAACCTCTAATTATCTGAACCTGGGTGACTTCAGTATCTTGTCTATGTTTTGTTTACTGCAGAAAACATTTGGAAATACTGTAACAGTTTTTATTTTGCATGTGGGATCTAAAATTAGATGTATCACCATCTGAAGCTCAGCTTCCTTAGGGGAAATCTGGTACTTTGGCAAAGGATGTGTCATGAAGGAGCTCCGAGTGTGATATGTAATGATCCGTTAATACGAGTGCAATTAAATTAATTTACTTCTCTTAAAGCTCCAAAGCTCATTTGGTTTTTGCTAACTCTCCATCTGTGTACATAACACAGGAGATCCTATGACATGCTAATATGTACAGTAATAATGATATCATGGGTATGGATGCTCAGCAAACGATATTGGCTTACAAAAAATCAGGTTTCTATTGACTAAAAGAACTCAAGGGAAATATGAATAGATATTGTAAACATTCTGGTTATACATACAAATGTTATTAAATTATATTATTTTAACTATCTGAAACTACACAAGTGGGAACCTAATAACTCCACCTAGGAGATATATTCTATTTAAATGGAGAATTTAACCTCTAGATTTGGCATTGACCACATGTAAAATTATATTTCTTCTTGTACATTTAATTGCATATTTGTTTTCTTCCTCATTACTACTTCATCTTACACCTTGCTACTAGTCTCAAATTTTCAGGTCAAATTCCTGTTACAAAATTTAGACATTAATAACATCAGTTTCCAAGTTTATATATTTTAGATTTAATTGTTTCCAACCACGAGGGCTCCTTCCACCAACCATGATCTATTCCATTCCAACCTTAATTATCAAAAGAGCCATATTTCCCCCTCTTTTACTACTTCCCTTCCCCCACTCCACCTCGCAACACTCATTTTGCTTCCAAGGATGATTAACAAAAGAGATGGTTAGGAAGATCCGACTTGCTGACTTTGTGAGTTGATTGCACTGCCCCTGAACATTGTACAATTAATAAAATGCTGGAAATGTAAAGAAGGGTTGTGGAAACATTGCACCAAAAAAATACTGCTCTAGTTCATGTCATTTTTGCATAAATTAAGATCAGAGTCAAACCAAATAAACTAAGCATTTTACGGTGGTGTTCTCAGATGTGAGTCATGTGATTAAGTAAACACAAGTGTGGTGTGGCCTGTGGGTCCCAAGGTTGACCTTCTTCCCCTCCAGTCCCAACCCCCCCCCCCCCTTACCTCCACATCCTTCCATATTTATTACTCTTTCTACCTCACATGTTGAAGTTATATTTTACTGATTTTTCTTCTTTATCTCTTTTTGTAAGAAAAATTAAATAGGAACCTGATAATGTAGAGGGAGTGCATGTTAAGTACCGTATATTTCTATTGTTTCTTCATGATCATGGTTATTTCAATGCTCTTTTCAATGTTTTTCCCCGGTGAAGTGTAGACATGGTTCAGTTGTTTTATTTTATACTTTGCTATTATATGTTCTCTACACCTCTGCATTGTGATGGTTCAATAAAAAGTCATATTTAAATAACAAAACAGGCATTCCAAAAAGTGATTGATCACAATGCATTCAAACGTGTCTTAAGCTCGATTCCTCGGAGATTGTTGTGCGATTAATGGCAACAGGGTGATGCATGAACCACCCAACAATTACAAGATTGTTCGGAGAACCTATGTGCACCACCTAGAGGAATCGATCCCTGGCCCTCAGTCTCCATCCAAAGAAATAGCAATCAACAATTTCTTGGAGCGGGGTCAATCACTTATGGCGGGCTGTGTTTGATTCCTGAACGATTGTCATGAAAGCACCCGGCGATCGATCATTCAAGAATCTAACTAAAGATCAAGCCCAGTATGGCAGGCTTGAGTTCTATTCGATTTTTCACAAGATGTAATGTTTTTAGCAAATATAACATATTATCTATTAAAAACATATATTAGTGTATGGCCACCTTTAGGGCTTGCTCCCAGTGGCGAGGCTGGTCGCGGCTAAATACACCTCATCGGGCAGCCGCGCAGGTGGGGACAAGCCCATTGAAATGAATGGAAGCACCCGCTGCCCACGGATCAGAACTGCACCGCCACGCGGCCAGCTTCGCCAGTGGGGACAAGCCCTTAGAATCCGAAATCTGATATACAGCTATGAGATAGCAGGACATGACAATGCACATAATTTGAATGTCTGTTTTAAAATTCCAAACCAAAGTTACATTTTTAACTCTGTTCAGGCCTTTTTTTTTTTAGAAATAAACATACTTAATTTATTGTTTATGACAAAATAGCATGTACATGTGTGTAAATGACAGTCACTGTTGTAAAGGAGGAGTAAGATAATGAAAGAAAAACAGATAAAGCCATAACTTTTTTCCAGGTGATCCTTCCCCAGCATTGATGTATTGTGTTGCCTGCAGCAGGGTTAAAAGATGAACCCTGATCAAATTTCATAAGCCAAAAAAAGCCTTCTGTAATTTCCAGTTACACAATGCATTTAAATTGATGGATGGCAAATATTTTAGATGTCCTCAATTTGTTGGGAAAATGCCCTAATTGAAGCAGACACTTCTATACGGGCATAAAAAGGATTTGCTGAGCGATGTTTTACTGAGCACTTTGAGAAACTACAAAGCAATGCTTTGATAAACCGATAGGAGAGAGAGGACAATATATTATTGAAGTGTTTTGTCTTCAGCATTATCCATTATGAATCAGAGCACTATAGTTTTAAGTGGCCTAATCCAAAACTCTAGTCACATGTTCTTATAACTTCCCTTGTTAAGCTATATATACACTACATCCATATGAGCCAAAAATATATAACCTTGTTTTATTTACTGCATTGCTGATGTTCATGCATCATAAAGCATATATACCATGTTTTCCCAAAAATAGGTCAAAGTCATATATACATTTTTGCCCCAAAAGATGCATTGGGGCTTATTTTTGTGGCTGTCATAACCAACAATCGTAATCATAACCAACCAACAAAAAATCTACATTTACCGTACTTAAATCTAGTCATGTCATCATGGAATGTCATCATTAGACTGCATTTACATGTTTGGTTTAAGGGCTTGTTTCCACATACGTCGGGACCTCCTACACTAAGCGTATTGCTTGGTGGGGATCCCGACGGAGCACATTCACTTACCTGCTGGGCGGATGCTGTGTCTTCACTGCGCTGAGCCGTTCTGTGGATGCAAGGCTAAACGTAGTGAGTAGGTTGAGCCTCTGCAAAGGTGGATGTCTAAACACAGCATCTGCCGAGCAGGTAAAGTCTATGTGCTCCGTCGGGATCCCCGCCAAGCAATACACTTAGCAGAGAGGGTCCCGACGTATAGTGGAAACATAGCCTAAGACAGCTGGCATCCATGCTAAAACTGCAGCAGCTGCATTGTATGGACAGTAAGGACAATCACGGACAATAATCCCCTGTGACCCTTATGGGCAACCAGTCCATTTTGTAGCCACAGTTTCAGGAAGATCGGCAAAACTCATATTCAACTGGCCCTCTGTATGCAGCCTCAAGCTAGGCATACACAGCTTGATTTTTGTATTGACTCGTGCACAATCACCGTGTGTGTTCGTTCAAACCTATACAAAAATCTAGTGGGTGCTGTTTTCTTTGAGCGGGATTGATTGAACAGGGAACAAACAGGCAACCAACATGTTGGCAAACCTTGTTCGATTAACGTTACTTTGGATGGGGACTGGGATTGAGGAAGCAAAAGTGCTGCGCCTTGATTTCTTGTTCAATCAAGGAAGCTCCAGTGCATCTCATGACGTCATTTAATGTGCTCCAGGGTTCCTCGATTGCAAGGGCATGGACCCGTGTATGTGGGTCTTAACTCTTCAAACACATTGTCAGTTTTCTTAGTGTTCAAGCTTGTTTTGGGTCTTTTGGGGGTGTCTGCTTTGTTGAAGAATAAATCTGTCCTGCTGCATTCGATTCCCAATTTATTTGACTTTTTGCCAAGCTGTCAGGACACTAGTTTAATTTAACTTTTTTTTATTAAGAACTACCGATTTGATTTGGAGTAGTGCTTACATTTTTAACATCCAGAAAAAAATGTATATAAAAAGGATGTATATATATATATATATATATATATATATATATATATATATATATATATATAGGTTCTCTTCAGGAGTCATTTGATACCTCACCATTTGGCCTTTGTACAAGAAACATTTTTGAGCCCCCCATTTAAATAGGCAATATGGCTACACTCGCTTAATCTGAATGCTGTTGTATGGGGGACTAGAAGATTCAGATAGAAATACATTTTTTTATGGATTTACACTTGTTAGATATAAATATAAATAAACATATATTTAATTAATTGATTTATTATAAAATGTTATACTAATTTGTACCTTGATCTTGCCTAGAGGTCAGCCTGAAGCTTTTACACATAAAGCAGTTTAGGCAATGTAAACAATTTCACATAAAGTAATAAATAATACTGTCCCTTAAAGACATGGTCTCACAAGATTTGAGTATATAATCTAGCATCACTTTCACAGTCTTATCTCATTTACATACACATATTCTGATAACACTGGGTGGAACAACTAAATCTTTGCTTGTCCAAGGTAAAACAATATTAATATCCTCTTAAATATTCACATAGTAGTAAGGTTATATTTTAACTTGTTACCAAAACCCATCTCTACCGCCCCATTTGTGTGTACCATGTTTGCCTTTCATTTTGCAGGATGAGCGCCATATGCAGGTTTGCCAGAGAATAACATGGCAGATTGCCTATACGAACACTATGGGCTTTGTTGGCTTGCCAGTTCTTTTCTCATCTTTGAAATAAACTCAAAGGCCCTTATAGACCTAAACATGAACAGGTTGCGACCTTATTACTTGGATGGCTAAACAGATGGATTCAATATGGGTAAAACAGTGGGGAATCGTTCATTAAAAGAAGTGCAAAGTAAGAATTTAGAATGTAATAACAAGCTTTCTTTAAAGTGAGCCTGTCATAACTTCAAACATTTTAGTCTGAATATATTACTTAAATGTAGGCAATAAACACTTACTGGTGTGTTGAAATGTTTGCAAACGTAATCTACAAATGTATGTTATTAGCTACCCTTTGATTTACGATGGAAAGTGTTACAATACAACTGTAAAATATGTCATTCTTATGGCCCACAAAATACTTTTTGTATGTAGAAGTAGAGAAGAGTTGTTCTATAGTTCTTTCCTAGGGTACCAATGCTGTTTCTGTATTATTATCATTTATTTATATAGCGCCAACATATTACACAGCGCTGTACAAAACATTAGAGTGGAAATAAAACACACAATAACACACAGGTACAGGTAATGACACAGGAGGAAGAGAGGACCCTGCCCAGTTGGGCTTACAATCTAATATTGACCCTAGGGCATCCTCGGGCAAAAAGTGTACCACCAAGTATAAATAAAGATAAAAAAGTAATGTAATAAATTACAGCCATCACAAGGTAGGCACCTCTGTAGAATGTTTAATTGCCAATGTCATTAGCAAAAAATCTCTAAAGCCGGCCATAGACATGCTGATTCCCGGCCATAGTTGCAGGCGATTTACCGGCATGCACGCTAATACCGAATGCATGGTGGTCAGTCGCCTGCTACAGGGGTGTCCATCTTGCAGTTTCGACCCCAAAAGACGGCAGGTCGGATCGCATGGTGATCAATCCTGCTGGTACTTTTTGTGATCCTGTTGTAGGCAGTTAACTTGGAGGGAGAGTCTCCTCCCCCTCCAAGTCAATTGGCTACAATCTGATGGAAATCCCTGTAATAAGGTCCCCACACAAGTATCGAGTGGGGACCAACAGATGAGCTGTGGAGAGCAGCGTGATGATGTCATCACGCTGCTCTCCATCGCTCACAACATCGGCAGGCACCCTTTGTGTGCCAGCCGTTAGTTTGAAGGGGGACGCCAGTCATCTGTCGCCCCATGTGGGTACCCGCGATCGACGGACGATTTTGCCGCTGACCGATGTCTGTCAGTGTGCCTGCACATCGGTTGGCGCCAAAATCAGCCTCTGCTGCATGTGTGGGGACCCTTAGTGGAGCACACAGGATTCTCCGCAGTTCTGTAGCCGACTTCTCACAGCTTGGTGACGTCACCACACTGTAATGAGTCTGCTACAAGCCGGCCATGAATCGAGACGTTCTGCAATGACAACATGTAAGGATATGTCAATAGAAGGCAGAGCTAGTAGTTTGGCTTTGCTGGTTGTGTGTTAGACAACTAAAGAGAGACCACTGCTTCCGCACAGAGAGCAGCAGTTGCTTTTCTACAGGATGTGACTTACTATGTAGCTTTGAACAGGATTTATCAGTGCATCAATTTAACTGTTTTAAAGAAATGTTATTGATAGATAAAAATAAAAATAAGGAATCTGCTGAGACATTATGTTTGCATAATTGCTTTTACTACTTTATAACTTTGTAGTGTTTTCATGTACCTTATTTTTTTACTGATACACTCATACGCCTCAAGTTAGGGCATCTGAAAACCGGGAGGCGTACGGGAAGTGACCTCACTTCCGGTACATGGATCTTGTTTCTGTCGCGTTCCACGTACCGGGAAGTGATGTCACTGACGTCACTTCCGGCGTTTGCCAGGCTTTTGGCTGATCTACCAGGGAGAGGGCGTTACTCTCCCTGCTAATGTCCCACCCGCTTGTACTGATAATGTGCGGGGTGGGACATTAGCAGGGAGAGTTACGCCCCCTCCCTGCTAGATTCAGCTCGATTTCAAGAACCTGGGAAAAATCCGGGATTTCTTGAAATCGGCATTTGGCCGGGAAAGCCACATAAAAACGTTACTTTCCCGGCCAAAATGGGAGGCTTGACAGGTATGTACACTGTATACTTAGAAATTTCTAAAGGAAAGAATTTTCACTGGTGACTCCATTGAATGGACATCTCCCCATGTGAGTAAGAAGGATTAATGAATTAGCCTTTATCTCAAGGATGACACAATGACTCAAACTTCTAAATTCATATTTACTGTAAACATGTAAACGAAAATGTAATGTGTAGAAATACCTGGAGTGCATAGGGGATTACCAACGTTTATTTCGAACGTTGGCACTTCGAGAATCCGATAAAGATTATAGTGCTATAGTGCTATATCTTTGTTATCACAAATATTCAAGATTTTTATGTCAGCACTTTTTATTGCAGAAATGTTTTTTTTGCAATGAAGGTGCTAATGACTGGAGATCACAAATTCTCAAATTTACGAATTTGTTGCGAATATTAGGCAAAAGGATATTTCACATATATTGTCTATGCTGCTTATCACTATATGCGACCTTAAATTCCCTATCAGTATCATAATCCTGAGACCTTTTATACTATGGCTTTTGCTATGGCTATAGATGTCTAGATTTTTCGCGTGAATGGAAGGAGGTTAGAGATCTGCAATTAATCGATATATGACTTATGATTGAAGACTTAATCGCATGTCATGATTATTTAAAAAATCGATCTCAGGGAAATCGAGACGTCTATGGCCACCTTCAGAAATGGGCCCCTGCAGGGAAATCCATTTGTTGTTATTGACCATGTCTCTATGTGAGTTAGGTTTGCGAAAAATTTACCCCACACTATCCCAGTGATTGTGCCATCATCCCAACAAATATGGTGAATGGAGGAAGACTAAACTTCAAAAGGTCCTACTATTAGCATTGTGTAATGCCACAG
>CM070036.1:134578286-134594784 GCA_036250615.1 Ptychadena robeensis | reverse complement strand
TTGTACTTACAAGATTCACGTGTGTGAACGCCAACTTACGATAAAGGACTTGAATAAATAAGTACAGAGAATAATTTTTACCATTATTCTCTGTACTTATTTTTTGTACTTGTGTTTACCACTATGATGCCTTAAAATCCCTTTTACCTACCTGTGGCATTACACAATGCTAATAGTAGGACCTTTTGAAGTTTAGTCTTCCTCCATTCACTCTATGTGAGTTAATTTGCTGGCGTATGGTTTGAGCCTCTACCCAGTTTGCCGTTTGAAATTTTTAACCAATATTCGACATACAACATTTGAAGTTCTGCAGGAAAAACAAAAAGGCATTCACACGGGGAAAGCCTCCAGGGAAAAAGTGTGTTCCTTGTAGCTGGTCCACACATCTCAAAGTTGGCCTTTAAAATTTGGCCTTGAGTTCATTTTTTCAATTGACTTCTAATGGCTCTCTTCTTTACAACTCCACAATAAACTAAGCATAACGAGCATGCTGTGAAAGGAAACCACTCATTTCATGTTCCTTCTGAAATTCTCTGCCAAATATCACTGTTTGGCAAGCAGACAGCAAAATATCCTGACTCTGTAATCTTGGCAAACAGGTGTTCTGCCAAAGGTTAAGAATGCAATCCTGGGGCTGTACAGGAACATGTACACACAGATACTTTGGAATACTATGCAAAAATATAAATCTCTTTTTCTACGTAGCTGTTCACTAGCTGGCAGTGTAAACACGAGGAATAATGTTTTCTGACCCTGCACTAAATAAACCCTTTCTGGTACATGAATCAACTCGAGAAGGGAAGTGTGTAAAATTTCATGATGTAGAAATGCTTAATTCATTCAACACCAATGGAATGACACAAAGCAGATGGTATAGAACCTATCATCTTGTGCTATGTTAGTCTTTAAAAAGCTAGACCATGTGCATCAAAGTTTGTTAAATGGCTGAAAGACAACAATTTAATATCTATTGAATGCCAGTAGCAGCTTGTTTATAACGACAGCCAAAAGTCACATTATGTGGAAGCTTTCTGGGCCCCAGAATATAATATAATGAAAAAAGGTTTACCAGAGAAATCATGTTTCAAAATACCAAAAGCAATTTGTACGTATAGTGTCTTGCAGAATGATCCTGCATTTTTTATTTTGTTGCCTCAACCTAAAATGAAATGGATTGTTTGAGAGTTTGAAACATTTCATTTACTGAACATGCCTACAACTTTGAAGATCTATTTTTTATTATTGTGAAGCAAACAACAAATATAACAAAAGAAAAGAAAACTTTAACATGCATACCTAAAGTGAAGAAAAAGGCACCTTTTATGGCAATTACAGCAAAAAGTCAGTTTGAATAAGTCTCTATGAGCTTGTTACATCGTACCACTGGAATCTTGCCTATTCCTGGAGGAATTCTCACTTTCTTCATGTTAAATGGTATATACTTGTGACCAGCAGTGTTGAGTGCGTATATTTGTATTGTGAATTTTTATTGTGTATATCGGCACTTCACGAATTTGCGAAGATCTCAAATATAGTGCTAAATCTTCATAATCTCGAATATTTGTGTTGATTTTCTGTTTGCTTGCTGAACGTATTGTGAATCATACGTAAAAAAAAAGTTTGATGTCGCCGTAACATCGCAATCACAATATTTGCATGTATAAGTGCATATATTTACAAAAAGTAAAAAGAGATCTCAAACTAAAAAATTTACTTCTCAATTGGAGTAAGATCTGGACTTTGATTAGGTCATTCACAGGGGTGCACATAAGCAGTACACTTGTACACAAAATGGACTAAAACCTAGCTCTGTGTACCTTATTATCCTTCCAATGCACATCCGCGTACTACAGAGTGAGGGGAGACATGCACACAGCTTCCTTCCCCCTCTGCCCCCCTCCTCCCCGATGTGTGAGAAGCCATGCTTGGGTTGTGCTTTAACGACAAGTGCTCTCTAGTGACATCTGTGGCTGAAGCTGATATTGCAGATTGAGTTGAGATTACAACTCCACACAACTTCACTTTATCATTAACACACCACTGTAAAAGTAAAATTTTTTGATTGCCAAAATTCTTAAAGTTTTTATTGTTAAATGTATACAATTTATGCCACTTCGATAACCACAGGGAAACATTAATAACTATCAAAAGTTGCAGTTAGGGGTGTCAAATTGTGAATGTAAATTACTTATCCAAAAAAAGATTGAATTTATAAGGGTGTTGGAGATCTGGGGTTGAAAGTCAGAGGCATATGTAAGGGTAAAATCTGACAATAGAAAAGTTGCACTACTGAGGTATGAGATCTGGGGGTTCAAACAGTGTTGTACTGTGAGAGCCAGCTGTTGACCTGTAGATGGAGACAGCTAATCGGAGGATTGATCAGGAACAGGGAGGCCCATCTGCAGCAAAATCTACCATGCAGGAAGCTGTTGCAGAGGACAGTGAGGGAAGGAAGACCACCCTTTATATGTGGTGTGTACCAAACACAATTAATAAGATTAAGAAACAAATAAATTACATGTTATTATTTAACAAAATAGGTAAAAATCCAAGGGATGAATACTTTTGTAAGGCGCTGTTTATTCTGGCACTATCACACCACAACTTCAAAATAATACATCCTTGAGCAAAAATTTTAAGAATGCCACTATGTAGTTAAAAAGCATTTTTAATTAAAAACCATCTTTAAAACAACAACATATTTGTTAAAATAAGAATGAAGAAAGTGAACATAACATCAATGTTTTGTGGATCTCATAAATACATTGAAGATTGATAAGCCTTTCTACTGCCAGAAATTGAATGATAGGCATATTATTAACATGATTCATTGACTTCAACATTGTCTGAAGTATTGAATTTAACTTGGGTTTAATAATGCAAATGACCAAAAGAATTCAAATATATACAGCTTTGTTGGTCCTGCTAATGTTTAAAGGAAGCAGGAAATTACTTTCTTTTTATTAAAACAAATCTATACTTGATTGGGTGCTTTATATTTGCATAAGTGATGTAGTGTAGTGAGAATACACTAAAATCAGTATAAAATATCTGTATATGTATTTGTATAGTAGGTCATGACCATGGTGGATAAATTGTGTATATAGCTTTAAGAATATATCTATTTTTGTAGAGCAGGTGCTAGATGATGAGGTAATGGCTCCTTTCCCTCTCTTTTGATTTAGTTATCTGTCCAGTAACTGTAAATCCCCTCACAGAGGTTGGCAGAGGTTATATATTTACCTAGTTAGCTGTTTTCCAAGGTATTTTCTGGTTTCCTGGCTGTAAGACACATCTTGCCTTGGAGCAAGGTGCTCCCTTCTCTCTGGGCCCCCCACTGCCGTCCACTCAGCAAATACCACAGGCTGACTCACCACCCATGACAAATGATGGGGCTTCTTAAGACCAGGGTAGCCTCTCCCTCATCTTGTCCAAGTGGGTGCAGGCCACATAGTGCCTGAGGAACTACAAATCTCAGCCGCCCCCACTGGACTGTCATCTCGTCTAGTCTGGGTAAGAGAGCCATCACCCTCCACTCCTTCCAGCAGCTGATAGACTGTTTGCAACATTTACCCTATGTTTAAACCCCATCCCTGCCTCATGAGTGGTGGTGAATTGGACTTGTATATATTCACTTTAGCAAAATGTTAACCCTTAACCAGCTGTGTGGACAATCACTTACTGTGTGAAAGCCGTGAATGAAGTAATCTGAGCATAGGCATCCTAAAATCCGAAAGAACCAGGTTGCTCCAGTCAGTTACCCTGGGCAATGCTACAGTGACAGATCCTTTTAGCAAATCCCTTTCCCTATTTTTTATTTCCTCCTATAAAATGCCAGCAGTTTTAAAATATAGACAAAACAAGCAGGATAGATTAGAATCCATCTCTATTTAAAGCTTTTAAAACAAAAGTGGAATGCTCACCAGTAAAACAATGCTGCAATTCTACCTTGACTTTAGAGAATTAAAACTCCAGAGCCGCCCAACTTCAAAATACAAAATCTTGTGTCTTGTTTTTGTGCCTTAACAACGCACATTACATCACAATTCAAAGTATTTTCTGGTCAGCTTGATCAACTTGCAGATGCGTTACCATGCATCGCTACACGCAGGTGGAGAAAGGAAGTAATGAGGTCATGTCAAGTAAAAAAATGGAAACTCCCATCGCAGAGATGCTATGACTCAATATAAATGATTTCAGCAAAGAATTCAATGCAACAATACTGAAAGTCAGGAACTTTGGTGTAATTAAAGTAATTATATGGTTTAATAACCAGAACCTGAAATCACCTCATACAGGCAATTATTTATTTATTTTAGCCTTGTCACATTCACTATTGTTGGTTTTCACTCATACTGCTGACTCTCCATTTACGCATAACAAAGCACTGAAAGCAGACATTGCATCATTGGAGCTTTCTTTTCCCTGCAATGACCTAATGAAGAAGAGGAGTAACCACACACAGGATAGAAATTCAAATTTCTCTATAAATATCCAAAGCCATTGAGGTCTGAGGAAACCACAAAATGTTCTTTTTCAGAAAGGTGTTGCAATTTCTAAAATTATAATGACAGTATGTTTGTTGCTAGAAAAGTGGTTAGAATTGTCCTTTAAAGTGACCATGTAGCACAAGGGTTTGAAAAACACAAACACAAAGACGAACAACCATGAAGGTTCATGCACAACACTGAGAGGGAGAAATGTAAAAACTTGGACAACGCTGCGGGCAACCTTGATATGTATGGAAAGTAAGTAGTCTACAATTAAGGAATATTTTCTTCTTGTTTGATATAATGATGAACCTTTACATATAGAAACAAACTTAAGTTTTGCCTAAACATTGTAACTGGAACAAGGAAAGTGTAATACTATAAGACAGGTGACATCACATGTCAAATGAAGGATACATCTGTGGCAATCATGTCTTAAACATAATATTGTGGGCCAAATATAATCACACTGTGGGCCAGAGGGCAAAAAGAGCAAGAGATGTATGTTCACCTCTGCAGAGGTCTGTATTTCTTAACTTCCTTATTCGGAGATGCATCCAGGAGTTTTTATTGTATTTCTATTTCATGTTGTAGTTCTATTTCTGATCCATTCTCCCTTTTTTTGCTGTGTTTGGCAGTGGTATAGGGGTAAGGAGGAAGGAAACACATTGTATCAGTGAGAATAGGCATCCAACACTCCTAGTGCTTGAATAAAAGACGAGGAATGGTTACAGTGCTGGAGAGGAGGCATGGGACACAGGACTCTGGAGATACACGGTACTTCTATTGCAGGGAGCTCTGGTCTAGTGCAGAAAAACATTGTACATTAACATACCCCCTATACATACCATCCTTGAAAATTTATTGGGGTTTGAGGCAGAGTGAAATAAATTTACACCAAGAATTTAAAAGGTCTTTATTCCCATAAATAGGACCAAGCTTAAAAATAAATACATCAATATAAAAAATAATATCATCACAATAATCAATCCAAAATAAACAGTACTGTTGCCCCTTGTGTATCCTACACGTTTTGCCCTTCTGTCTGGCTTCTTCAGTGTCTGAGCCTTGTACTGTACTGTAACTATAATTAATCCAAATTCAGTGATATTCCAATATTCAATACTTCATATGCATATCACGTTTCTCTTGATTACTCACATTTACGTTGATTGAGCAGATATATACTGCCTATACTGTTACAGCAGCATTGAGCAGCTATAATTATTGAGAGACAAGTTGCAGCATAACAATATATCCTCACCATCCACCTCCAGCCTATGGACATGTGTGGTGTGTCTCACCTACTCCTCCAAAGAAGAGGAGGGTAAAGGGAGAGGTGCAATTTAATTCACCAGAGGAGTGACCACCACCTGAAGGGAAAGATGCATGTATTTATATAAAGTTAGAAAGTATTTGACTGCAAATGCACATTATACTGATTCTAAAATCACACAGCACATGTTGTATTTGACATAGGTATTCAAACAAAGAGTTTTGTAGATCCACATTCTGGGCTCGTGTCTCAACAGTATGCACACACAGTCTTCCTCCTAGGTAAAGTATAATAATCAAAGGCCAAACAAAATCATACCAGTGCTGGATCCCTTCTCAGCACTCTTCCATACACAGTCTCCACTTCTTTTAAAAACGTAAAAAGTTCATTTCAAACAGTTCCAGGGGAAACATCTCCCTATAAGTAAGCCCTGGACATCTGGGGGGAAACGCGTCAGGGTGGAGGACATTTTCCCTGTGCAGAACTGATGTAATGTGGTTTGATGTTTTCCCTTGAACTGTTTGAAATAAAGTTTTGATGTTTTTAAAAGAGGACCAAAAATCTGAGTACAGACTTCATACCTAAAGTGTATTTGACATAAAGTATGTTTTGTATATAAAATACTTTAAGTATTTTAAAGGAAAATACACCAAGCACACTGGTATAGTGTAGCAGATTTGAATACAAATGCAATAATAAAAACACAATTTACTCACAAAGTATTGTGGAAAACAAACAGCATGGTAACAATCAAGCTGGTTAGCTGCTCCGTCACTAGGACTTTAGATTATTCTATTTAATCCTAAAAAACATTAAAAATGTGTTTTTATAACCGAACATGTGCATTCATTGGTCACTGCAGGTACAATAATCTCCCTATAGAGTCTGTTCAGTGATTATTCAGGGTTTCATCATTAACATCACTTATTTGCACTGTTGCTCTCTTTGTATAGTTGCCTTTCCTGTACCAAGTTCCTTGAAGTAAAGCTACAAATCCCCTTCATGGCTACCAGGAGATGTACATTGAATTTCCTTACCAGCATGAAAGCTATAGCCCATATTTAACATTCAAAGGACCTCCTGTCTCCAAGACCACCATTGTCTTGGCTATTGTATTTTTTTTTAAGATCTTTCAAGTCAAAGGAAAACTTTGATGGCTTTTGCTGTTGAAATATGGAGACACATTTGCCATGGACCTTCAAAGTCTTCCTGAAAAATATAGGAATGTTGCAAATTACTTTGAGTGTTGACAGATAAATGGCCATACAGTCAAATGGCATCCACCACTCAACAAAACCTGCTGGCTAACTTTATAAGAAGATGTATGATGTATGCGAGTATGACTGCAAATGTAATGTTTCTTAACTGACATTAACTGCATTAAGCCACACAAAACAATCAAATTCAGTTTTCTGAAACGAAGAATGTGCAAACTATAACCTAAATGTACTAACTGTATAAGTAATATTTTTACATGTATCTTCTTTATTTTTACCTGGTGGTCTTTCAAGTATCACACTGCCTTTCCCAGAGCGATAAAGATCTCTCGCTTATTTTATTTATTTATATAGCAGTTCTCAGAAAGGGAGGGATTCCAAAGAAATTGCAAGGAAATGTAATTGTAACTGATAAGAGTGCAGAAGAGTTAAAGAGTTTGTTGTTTGCAATGCATACAAAAATTATGTGCTCCGACCATAAACCTTTGCCTTACTGTTCTGTCGCTCCATCTATTCACAGAGGAGAAAGAAAATACCCACTGGGTTCCACTATGTGGCCCACTTCTTCTGTGAACATGTGACCAGACTGAATTGTTGATTGGCCCACCACTGTCACATGTGGGCAGATCATACACAGGGCACCATTGAAGGAGCAGGGAAGGCAAGTTGGTGCCCTAGAAGGAGAACACAACGCAATTCTGTTACCTTACTCAGCATGGCGTACCTAATTACTATTTGTTTCTGCACTACTCTTGCCGTTTACTGCTTCCAAGTATGGCTGAATATAAGAAGTGTAGAGGAAGAAATCTATAAAGCATTTGATATTTCCAGTTTCGAGAACAAAATATTCAGTTCAATGACTTTTTCTGGCTGTTGAGTGTATAAATATTTAATCAGGACACAAGCTTCAGTTTGAAGTACTTTTATAATATGTCACTGAACATTAAACTAACCAAACAAAGTCATTATGTTTTATTCATATTGTTTCCAGCCGCTAAAAGAAAACCTGAGCTACAATGGCCTCAATAAAAGAGCATGCTGGGATGTTTGCCGATGTTGATTCAGATATTAAGCATTTCTATGGGGAAAAAGAACGGCTGAAATTTCCAGTTTCTGTGTCCTTAAAAGAAAATAGTACAAACTGCCTTTAAGCCTGATGTCCAGTTGATAAAAAGATCAGAATGAGGACAATAGTTCAAATATTATAATGATGATGATAATGATGAAACTAATTCAAAATGAAATTCCGCCATTCCACCTCCTTCCAGATGCCTTTGCCCTCAGATTCCTGGCTCTGCAATTCATTGACAATCCTCTTCCATATTGAATTCCCAAGTGAAAAAAAAAACATTTTCCTTTATGATCTTCTACTTTCTGGCTCTCTCAACCATGTTTTTGTCATTGTGGTCTCCAGAATTCTTCCATCGTTACTTCCAGTAGTTAGTATTAGTCCCGCCTCGATGGTTATTCACTATCACTGCCTGTTATATCTGCTGGCTTCAATCAATTTGTGGTGATGGTTGGTGCCCATGTGTGTCTCATATGATTCTCCCTTTTTTTTACATCATTGTTAATCATGTGAGCTGGTTGGATTACCTACCTTTTAATTATATGAATATGTTTTTTTTAGCATATGTTTCAGAATTTTTCAATTTAGGAAGCAAAAACATCTGTGAAATGTGGAAAGTGCAATCCTTTTATGACAATACTGTTTCCAGCTGATTAAGCCTGAAGATCTGAGACATCCTGAAAGCTTGCTTCTTTAATGACTTCAGTAAGCCAATAAAGGGTATGACTGGAACTCTCTACTTTCTGTATATCTCGATGGCTAACACGATACAACACATACACACATACTAATGAAAATACTGTCAAAGAGTTTCCTCTTCATACAAATATAACACTGGACTTAATGTTATCAAAGTTGTCATTTTAGGCAGTAACTTTATTACAGGTATAGACAGTACTGACAGGCTCTGACTCTTTCATGATTAGTTTTCTTTGGATTTTTTTGTATCTTATATTTTTATGACTTTTGCTTGCAGTAAGAAAAGAATGACATATTTTAGATTTAACAGTTATTTGCAGGGTTCCTTTATGGCATCTTATAACTCCAATTTGTCCTACTAGTTCTGTAACTGGCAGGTTTGGGTAGTGAACAAGGAACCACTCAGAGAACCAGTATAGTGCAACATGTCCCCAAGGGCAACCACTGGAGCCCTCCAGTATTTCACCTGCTTTTCCAGTATGTCACTAAACTCTCTGCTACGGTGGGAGAAATCCACCTCATTTTTTCCTGGCATAGTCGGCACAGTTCTGTACTCCGGACATGGGTCATTCTGCTCATGAGCCACCCGTACACTCCCTCCTACTGAGTCCTGATCACAGGGAGACTCTACACAGATCAACGAGCCCTGCATTTCCGGCTGGAAGGGTTTTTATGGTCTCTATGCTGGGCTCGCCTCGTGGTGTAGTTATATTTGGTTGGCATCACTGATAATGCAGAAGAAGTAGTTCTGAAAGCATTCAGCGAGTCCACTAAGATCGCTGTATGTGTCCATGACCCCCCCGGTCTCCATCAACATATGCTCCCCGGGACCCTTAAAAAGCAGTGGCCGCATGCCTGTCACCTACGGCGGCCACTGTGTCCGTGCCCCCCCCCCCCCCCCCCCCCCCGGTCTCCATGCCCTCCGTTGAGATCTGCCTGCTCCCCCTGTAGCAGACAATATCATTAGCTACAGGGGGAGCAGATCTGGATGGAGGGCATGGAGACCGGGGGTGCCTGGACACAGTAGCCACCGTGGGTGAGAGTTTTGCGGCCACTGCTGTTGAAGAGTCCCGGGGAGCACATCTCGAAGGAGACCGGGGGGTCATGGACACAGCAGCCGCCCTAGGTGACAGCTTCACAGGCACTGCTATGGATGACTTCCCGGTCGATATCAGCTACCCCTGGAAGTGCTCCCCCTGCTGGCCATTTGACCACATATGTTCTAGCGCCCATTAATTTAACTCTCTCTTTTAGCAGAAGTTGCATTGTAATTCAGACTTGAAACTTATTACAAGGGTTCCCCCATATTGTAAAGGTTTAAGCAGCCAGTTTTAATAACTATCTTAACTGCAATTCTCTATAAGCCCTTGTTTGCCCTGGTTAATGATTTACTGTATATACTTGAAATATTTTTCTTTTTTACTCACCTTTGTATTGAAAAATCTCAGCATTCACAATGTCCCCACTAAACCATCTCTGTAAACTACTCATATTGCAGTTAATTTTACAGCACATTTAATCAGCCACATCCTAAACACATCTCTTATCTCATGGCCTTGTTTAAGGACCACAGCGCTCAGGAATCCTTGAAAAATACAATGTCATCTGTCAAACAAGGCGTTTGGCATTTTTCAGAATTAGCTGCAGCAAGAATATTACGGATGAGTTCAACTCAGTAATTAAGTTTTGACAATGGGACTATGTGTAGGGTGACATGTGAAGCACGAAAAGCTTTTGTCACAATTTTGTGAACAAGTCTATTAATTTAGTTAAAGATTCTACAAATACCTTCTTTTTTTAAAAAGGAGACAACATGCACAAAGAATGTGTGTCTAATTTAAAATGCAAAGAGAGCTTCTGTTTGACATTGCTATCACAGACTGCTTACGACTCAGATGAAGGATATGTCTGGAATAACTAGTGTTTATGTGACCTTCATGACATCAGGTCTCTTCTTTGGAGTATGTCATATCAGACTGAGATACATTGTTGTCTTAGAAGGAATATGTAATGTCTTATTTTTTATCAATTTATGTTAAAAATAGATTTTTTTCTTTTAAAGTGGAACTATGGGTCAAAATACAACATATCAGAAAATACTGGTACCATAAGAAATACACCGTATCGCCAGACGTATTGGGAAATCGCTCCATATGATAGAATTTAGGTGTTCCAATTAGTGATGAGCAGCATAGGCAATATTCATATTAGCAAAATTCAAGAATTCATCATTATTACATTCATTGCACAAATCGGCACTTGAACATGCACATATTTAGAATGCAATGCATGGTAGTTCCCGGTACTTATTAAGATATAGCACTATATTCGAGATTTTCTGTGATGATATTTGCAATATATCAATACTAGTTGTAGCCATTTCTATAATAAACATTCATGAAAAAATGGGTCACTCTCAGTAGCTCTGTAGGTTCTAGAGCACGGGGGCCGCATGCGGCCCTTTGGGCGTTCTTTGGCAGCCCCTGAAACCTAATTGTTAATGCATAGGGCATAGGAACTCACCTGTCTGCCAAATGGAAGGTTATGTGCCCCATCGATATTATCAATGGCTTTGATTACATCTATGAGGCACAAAACCTTTAATGATATACATGGCACAAAATGTACCATACTACAGTGTTCCCAATTGGTTGAAGTATAATATTAAACAAATGTTATTCAAAAAATGAAAAATAATGTCCTCTAGCTATGCCTTCTGTAGTTTTTTTCATAAAAAATTCTTATACAAGTCAGTATAGATTGAAAATGTTATGTGATGCTGAGGGCCGCACTTGTGGCCCTCCATATCAACTCAGTTGGCCACCACTGTTCTAGAGACCATTCGAGAAATATCCTTACTGCTAAATATTCTATCTTCAATTATATGAGGTAAGTGGAAGCGAAGAAAAATTTGCCAAGCAGTGGCAGGCCATATAATAACACATATGTCAGATACTAGAAGAACTGTACTTGCATGTGTTGTGCCAAGTGTAATATTTGAGGGATTATGGTGTTGAGTTGTTTTTTAGGCGTTCAGCTTCATACATACCAGGATATTTTGAAAAATGTGGCAATTTGCTCTTCCTGATCCACAATAACTGCACACCAGTTCACAAAACTGGATGAGTGAGTTAAGCATGGAGCAACCTGACTGGCCTCCACAGAGCCCTGAACCCCAAGTTAAAAACACCTTTGTAATTAATTAGAACAGAGACTACAAGCCTGGCATTCTCTCAAACTTTACAGAAGAGGTGATGCTGTTATTGGGTGGGCCAACTACATATTAAAGCATATGGATTACATTTTGGATGTTGTGATTTAGTGTAGTAATTTTTTTCTCTCTTCAATTTGCAACATTTATTGTAGTCTGATATCTCTGATGTTTTCATCCAGGCTATGTTTCCATGGATTCCTCTTTAGAGCAGCTTAGCAGGTTTCAAAGTAGTGATTCTCAACTAGTTGTCTAGTTGTCCCCCAGATTAATTTAATTAGCTTATTAGGCTTCTAATTAATGGTTTCTCTATTGTTCCATAGCAAGGGAGAACAAAATATCAGATCCAGTTGTGTGAAACCGTAATCTTTTAAGCTTTCTACAACAGCTAATAACCACCCCCTGGTATACCGTATTTTTTGGACTATAAGATGCACCCGACCATAAGACACACCCAGTTTTTACGGCAGTACACTGTCAGCACAACGTCATTCTCCACACTAATCGGGAGAAGAGGGGGGGGGGGGGCGCGCGCTACACAGTCTACTGCTCTCCTCTCTGGCTGGCTGTTACTGTGTCCGTAGGAGCTGCAGGGTGATTGCAGTTCCCATGGACACTGAGAGAGGGATAGATGGCAGTTCATCTATGCCTCTCTTCATTGCTTATGCCAGGAGGGCTCTGAGCTCTGCTGGCATAGGCAATTATACAGTACAGATGGGAGAGCCGGACACCGACCGGCATCTATCAACTGACAGCTCTTCCAGCTTACCGGCTAATCTCCGTGCCCAAGGAGAGTGTATTCGGACCATAATACACAGGCACTTTTCCCCCCCAATTTTGGACCGAAAAATACAGTAATCTTTCCACTGTTTTACCAATATTTCTTCCAATTAATTGGTTAAAGCAGCGGTTTCTTAAGACTTACATTTTTATTAAGGATTTGAGGTAAGTTGCCTACAGAATTGCATTTAACATGCAGTATTATGTTAGCCATTAATGAATACAGAAAGTTTGGAGTTTAGGCTTTAGCCTGATGAAGGGATCTGAGGCATCCCGACAACTAAACCCAACAATGTTACTGTTCCCAAAAACATTAAAACGCAAGGCTTGCTTTTGAGTTAAGTTTGAGTTGAAAGTATACAAACAATCAAGCCCTGATTGGCTGATCACATGCAACTCCAGGGAAACTACTCATCTACATGTGAGGGCAGTTTCCTTGGCTGTAAAGGATCAGAATATTTAGTTCCACTTTAAAGCTTCGATCTTTAAAATACATTTATTTTTAGGGAAAGCAAGCATATTTGCTTCATGACAAACATTTTCCTGACAGTTTCTGCTCTTCTCATTTAACATCTCTCTTACCATGTCATGCTGTGAATCTCATCTTTCGTGCTTTGGATTTGGCAGAGCTCCCAAGAGTATTACAGGTAAAGCAAACATACCAAGGTGTTTTTCATAAATGAAATGTTGTCAATGTCAAGATTCGGTTAGCTGTACAGACACACGCACTGTGGTTATTTCAGGTTTGACAAACTTTTCAAAGTGGTCTCTTCAGTTGAATAAACACTGTTTTCAGTGTTCTAAGAGGACTGTTTTGGATTTTTCTTTTTTTGTACATGAGTCATTTTTGTTGACAATTGTAATGACAGTGAAAGGTCTACATTGATTAATGAATGATGAATACCTTTCTATGTAATAAGAACTGCCACTAGGAGGGATGATTTATATATAGGTATATAAAAAGGTATTTGGCTTGGGGGCAGCAAACTTGTTGGTAATGGGGATATCAGCCAACCAAACACTCAAGTGACTCCAAGTGAAAACCATAATATTTCAAGTAACTAGCCATATACAACTTTCTGATGGCCATACACTAGCCAATGGGTACATAATAAGGTAAAGGATCAATATCTCCAAAATATTTATAATTTATCTGATTGACATTCAGCCAGGAGTGGAACCACCAAGCAATGGTAAAACTCTCCACCATTTTCTTAACAAACCAAAACAATCCCTCTCCTATTGGCTAAGGGTGCTTCCAGATGAAATCCTCCCACTCTGAGATATAGTGTCTTGGAGGGGTATCATGCGGAACATAAATGGCATGCCTAATGCTAGGCATACACATGCCGATAAGCGGCCGATTTTTAATCTGACCGGCGGGCGTGCGCGCTCGCGCCGTCGGTCAGGTTAAAAATCGGCCGCTAATCGGCATGTGCCCACATGGGGCAACAGATCCCTGTCGTCCCACAGCTCGGCCGGCCAGAGAACGGACCTGTCCGATAATCTCTGGCCGGCGCGAGCCGATGGAAGCCGATGCCATAAGCTGCAATGAAGACGGCGTCTCCATCGCAGCTTATGGCCGGCACACAAAGGGTGCCCAGCTGATTGAAGGGGCCCCACAATGCAACGGGATGCTAACGTGATGACGTCATCACGTTAGCATCTCGGAACACATTGGAGTAGGTCGGTCTGACCTACTCGGTGTGTGTATGCCCAGCATTACATATTAACAGGATTTAAACCAATATACATACTAGTTAGTGATCAAAGGCAACATACATAAGTTGGTTAGCCCCTGGGACTTTAATGACAATAAGTTATTGCCCCTGAGGCTAGCCACCTCATGTATTTGTTTTTTTTTTCAAAAACTAGTATGTGTATGTGGAATTGGGATGTTGGCAATCTTTTATAGAACTTATATTGTGCCCTAGGTATTTTAGTAAATGATCAGCCAATTATCAGCTATTGTTAATATTTACTTTTACTTATCAAGTGCCAACAGCACTGCACATTAAAAATTGTCTGAAAGGCAACAAAAGCTAACATACAGGTACAAACTGTGACACAGAAGGGGAGGGGCCTTCCCAATCAAGCTTACAATCTGAGAGGTTGGCGAACATTGTATACAATAGGCAGGGGTTTGGAACTGGCTGGCTGGTTAGGAATGAGAAGATGGTTAGGCCAGACTGAGGGCCCTTTCACACTATGTTACAGTTAGGGCAGCGCAGCATGGTAGCATTACATTGGGGTACACAGGTTTCCAAAAGAGACTTTTTGTACCTTTTAGACTCATATTGCGGTATGCATTAAAACACGACACAGATAAGCATCTCCCAACAGTGCAATGCGTTAAGACAGGGTTTTGTTTACCAGCATCATGCATAAACACATAAACCCAGCCATTGTCGGCAAACATTACACACTTACTAGTGTAAAGGGTCCTGAAAAGGGGGTTATTTAGGGCATATTTTAAAGTGTTCAAAGTGGGGGCAAGTCTACTGGGATGAGGGAGAGAGTTCCAGAAAATTGGGATGATCCTAGAGATGTTTTGAAGCCGCGCATATGACAAGGTTATGAGTGGGGATGTCATTAGTAGGTCAGTGGAAGAGCTTTGATTTGATTCTCTGTCCATTTGAATATAGACAAGTAAACTCTAGTTTTCAATAGATTTGTATTAGCTCTTAAATCTAAGGTCTAACCTGTTTGAAATGTCTACTCTTATATGACCAATGAAATACAACTGATTTTTATTTATCTAAATGTTGACCGTTGATGACAGATTGGTAATGTCTGCAAGCTGCACGTTAGTTTCAAATTGATTACTTTATTTTTATTCTATGTGCATGCTCCAAAATTATTTTAAGATGTCTACATTTAGGTATTTCTGAGGATGTGAAGAATGCAGCTTAAGGCCCCCATACACGTGTCGGATTCGCACCGGATTCTGGCACGATCGATTCCGGGCGCGTGCACGCCAAACGATCGTGCCGGAATCGCATGCAGCCCACCTTGTCCGATCGTTCGCGTCCGATTGATCAGGGGCTCAGAATCGGATCCGAAGGAGAACCAACATGTTGGTCTTTCTCATGCGATTCTGTCCGGATCAGGGGGGGTTGCCATTTGTGAGGTGGACAATCGGACACGGATCCGTCCTGGAATCCGTTGGACAAGGTGGTATGCTGCGATGGATACTCTTAATTGGCCGATTGATCACACCTGCGATTCCCGGCAGAATCGCCGGAATCGATCGGATGATGAATCGATTGGACATGGAATCCGACACGTGTATGGCTAGCTTAACACAAGTAATGACAGTCATCCGAATTCCTCTTCACATGTCTGTTTGCTTATTTCATATTTCTTATATTTACACATAGCAGAGGCTGTCCATCAAAGTGACAGGAAAGGGTTAGGACAATATAGGAATAATTTTTTGTTTTTTTAAAAACAGTATCTATTTGCAAATAACAAAAGAGGATGTAATGTTTCAAAAATATCATTTAAATCTAGCCTGGTCATACTAAGCCCAAGGCTCAACTATTGTTGCCCTCCCCGTCCTGCCATGTCACCCAGACCAGGAAGGCTTGATCATCAGCGTGGCCAACGCTCAAGATCACCTTCCTTCTAGGGCAATAGTTGGGAGAAACGATGCTGTACTCACACAGATCAGGATTGCAAGGTCTATGGACGATGGTCATAGAAGAAGACAGGAAATGGGAATCAGGGAAACCCCTCCCAGAGGGAGGGATTCAT
>CM070036.1:134559675-134578186 GCA_036250615.1 Ptychadena robeensis | reverse complement strand
CTATCTCCCGCTAGGGGGGCTCTGGGGGAAGACCCTTTGTACACTAGACCCCCTGCTCCTTGAGACACCTGCACCAATACCAGTAGTACCTACAATCCTAACAACTATGCTGCAGCATCCGCTGATGCCCGCGCAAGCCTCCATTATGTTACTATGGATGCAGATGGGCTGCGTCGATATTAGCCTGACGGAGGTGGGCCAGCGGATTCATGGCTCTGATGGGCTTCAGTTTTCAGGATTCAGTTATCTAATATAGTTTATTCATAAAATGTGCTGTCAGCACAAGTTTGCTCACTAATATTTCATATAAGCTTTAACATGGTTGTGTCATTCCCAAAGCTGTTACAATTTTTTTGTTTTAGCTGGTGTTTACTGCAAATATAAAAATTACAAATTATTTTATTTAGAAAAATTTATTTTGTGAATTTCAAATATAGTAGAATACATTCGTAATTGCAAATATTTGAGATTCAGATCTAACGTGCATTGCACTACCAATATGTGCATGTACAAGTGCCGATTTGTACAAGGAAAGTAATAAATTATTTGTTTTCATGTGATAGAGTTCGTGAAAATATGCAAGAATCTGCAGTTTTTATTGTGAAAATCTTTTGCGCAATGAAGGTAATAATGACTAGAGATCATTCTCAATTTGTTTGAGAATATTAGGCGTAAAAATTTGCGATATTTTGCAAATGTGCTGCTCATCACTAGTTTTAGAACGGAAGCCTGCAGCACATATATAATATATATTAATCATTAACAAGTGAAGGCTCAGGAAAGTGAATACTCTCTTGGCCTTTCCGCACATAACCTGATATTAACTGACAAGACCACTTATTAGGCCCACTGATTTCAACAAAATTATTGAAGGAACACTGTATAACTAGTAAAGGCTTTTTTACAAACAATTAAAATCGACCGAAAAATCGGGTGTATGGCTACCTTTACAGTTGGTGAGAATGTTACCCTTACAGAAGTCTAAAATTACCATTGGTGTATTGCTGTTTCCACTGTAAACTGGTTGGACTCACCATATGGTCAATTGGCCACACCTCTAAATCGACTTGAAAACTCTAGAGATACCCAGATTGAGAACGTCTAAACTCAAGGGAGAGGGAATTCCTGTAAACTGGACACAGTATCTATAGTCTGGAGATCAGATGTTTTTATTTTCTGTTATTGTTGTGTCAGCTTACTGGTTACCAGAGTCCTGGGAACAATTCACAAAGGCAATATCTCCTTGTGCTTGCATGTATTCCCATGATAAACACAATTCTCTCTGAATAAAATACGTCTGCTGGTATGAGGTATGGACACTGTTAAGAGTCTGTAAACTGTTGGGGAATTTTGGAAATTACATTAATGATTACAAATGATTAAAAATGTCAAATGTCAACAGAATTATAATTAAATACATAATGTACCTTTACATAAAAAAATAATTTTTTTTTTTTTTTTCAATACTGAAAATTTTCTTCCTTTTGGAAGAATACAAGACTCCTTGGGACTTTCTGATGGATGAACTAAGGGGGTTTGTGAAGGTCTACAGAAGCTCCACTATAGAAAATAACTGGTAGGGTTATCTTCTATAGTGGAGCTTGAATGAATGTCCGATAAAGAGCACCCCCATTAAAGAGTCATATGCATACAAATTGTGGCTACAGACTCAATTTATAATAATTGGAATAAACACAAATAAAGTGTGATACCTTGCATTGTACACACACAAGTACAGTTCACACCTGCCTATAACTTCACAAGGGAGGACACACATGTTTGTGTCAAATGGAATGACTTTCATGTCTATTGGAATCTTTATCTATGAACTTTAAAGATATTGGAGGGCTAAAGCTACCATGGCCTTTTTCTGTGTAAAGCTATTTCTCATGAGGATATACTACAAAAAAAGGAAGTATGGCTCTAACAGAAACAGTTTTTGCATACATAAGGTTCAAAGTCAAGTCGAAATTTTGGCTTTGATTTTGAACTAAATGTTCCCACAACCCTTCTCTAAATCTCCAGCGATTTTTGTGATGATGCCATTTTAAGGGGCTTTGCAATCAACTCACAAAGTCAGCTAGTCAAAAAAATTCGACCATCTCTAGTAGCAAGGTCAAGTGTATGCAAAAGTCCAAGTGTTATATGACAACAAATATGTTCTGTTATAAGACCAGACCCAATGTCCTGGAAGAAGTATGAATTTCAGGACTGAGTGAAAGTTTTGAATCAAAGGCTCTGGAAACCAGATAGCAGGTCAACTGCCTATTTCTCACAGATTGTCTCTAGGTTGGGGTACTCCAATAAAGGAGTAGTGATGAGAAGCATAGGCAATATTCCTATTCACTAATTTTCCACCAAATATTCAAAGCAAATTCGTAATTTCAAGAAGTTGTGATCTCCAGTCGAAAATGATTTTCGCAATAAAAATCAACACTACTGATCGTAAATCTTGAATATTCACGATTATGAAGATATGGCACTATATCCAAGAATTCTGGAAGTGCCAATATTCAAGATCAACACTGTAAATGAGATGTGTTACCTTTTAATTGATTACTATGTTGAATATAATGATCCACTACAAAGTGTCAGACTTCAATGGACTGCACTATTTATACAGCAAATATCAACAACAAGCACCATGAGTGAGCACAATGCCAAGCTGAGAAGAAAGGAAGACAATGCAAGGTGTGAAATAATAGATATCCAAGGTGTGTTTTAAATCAGAGCGGTTTGAAGCTGCACAAACAAGGAAATGCAGGTTAGATGGGGACTTGGCTATGATTTATTGTATTTCCTACAATAAATGCCAGCGAGGAGTGAAATAATATAGACAAGTATTGATTGATATTGTTTGAAACTTGTGTTACACCTGTAGAGTCAATGTATTTACCAAAGGCTTCATTTTATGGGTAGAGTTTAAACAATACAAATGTTTAGAGAAGTTGCGCTAACAGGCAAAGTTAAAGTGGAATTCCAGACAGATATGGTTTTATAGCTTTAAACAGTAAAGGCCCCCATACATGTTTTGATTTCCCTATGATCGATGTCAGATTTGATCTTATTTATGATTTAATATTGGTAAAGGATCGCTTTGACAGGAATATCCCCACATGTTGGTTCGATCAATCGAAAGCATCATCGAAGGATGTCAATCATAGACACACCAAAATGTCTGCCACTGGATAAAGGATTAAGTATGCTAATCATTTAACTTAAACCAAAATCGGTCGGGCACAACAAAATAAAATCCGATATACATTCGATGTATACTCATTTGATCAAAATGTACTTTTGAATCTTTTTTTTGGGCTAATTCTGGTCGATCAAAGTTGATCGAACCATGTGGACAGGCATTGATTTAAGGTTGATCGACTTAAAAATCGAACGGTTTAAGTCAGATTGAGCGGAAAAATTTTAACTTGTATGGGCCGTTAGTTGTCAGGTTTTTATCTCTAGACAATTTAGCAAATAAGCAAGACAACAATAAATAGTTATTGTTCTTTTGTGAAGTCTTCAGCTGGTCATAGATAGGTCGATTTTTCAGTTCAATCAACCTAAAAAAAATCAATTGTTTACATCAATTGAGTTTCAAAATAACTGCAGCCGGTCAGGTTGAAACATTTCAGTCAATCATAAAAGTGTCTAATGGGTTTTAAGGTATTTGGATCATGAATCAAAAATCTGTTGAACCCAAAAATTGTGTATGAGTAGCTTAAGACTCACATTATTGATCACACTTCCATTGATCCCAGCTTATGACTGGACAGCAACAACCAATGAGATTTAAAGATGCATTGAAAGTCTTTATGTGCTAATGTGAAAACAGAAACAAGTGAGGCAACAGTCCTGAAGAATGAAGAATTCATTCCTATTCCGGGTGCTCACCGGATTGTATTAAAAGGATTTTAAAGTTTAAAATATAACCAATTGGCAAAAGTTTAAGATTTGGATGAACTGGTGAAAATTATGGGCAAGATTTTTTTTTTGCTGTCAGTGTCACTTCCTTTTGGGATTATCTGTCTGTAAATTACCTCATCATAAACCGAGTGTATAAACACACATTTAGGTTGTCACAGAACAAAATAAAGATAAGATTCCCAATAGGGACATCCAAGACCTCACAAAGACACGTCCTGTTATGTTTACTGAACAGGAAGTGAAGAGAAGTACCTCAAGGCTTGTATCACTATCACCTCAAGGCCTTGTTTTTTTGCCTTGAATGTAAGCTCTCTTTTCAAAACTTTAGAATAGGAAACAACTTACAAAAAGTTTCCAGGGTTCAAAGAAACCTAATTGTTATGACACAACAGCTACGGTTGTTTGTACTTGTCCATTCTTTCCTCTCATGCCAGCATCTGAGATACAAACATGTGAACTCATTCCTATCCATCCTTCATGTATTTCTTGCCTTCTTTGCATAGTTTCTATTTTATGTTTCACATAGTTTCACTGAAAGCACGTCAATCAACTGCTGAAACCAAAATAGCATATTCTCTTGGCAAGCATTCGCTGTCCTAAAAATTGCCATCTGCCTTAAGATGAAAACAAACTCTGACAAATGCACCCTTGATATTTTATTCAGCTGAAATATGTCATTGTGAACATTCCATCAGTTTCTGGTTGTTCGTTTCAGAGGAGCAGAATGCGAGCTTGTTGACTTGGTTAGAAGAAGACAAAGGCTCCCTTTCAACTTTGTATCGTTCATGTAATGCGACTGCATGAGTGATTAATATATTAAGGATAAGGGCGAATAACTGAAGTTTTCCAATGAATGGAGATGTAAGATTTTAAAAAGATTCATTTTATTTTCCCCCAAACGTCATTCTGGAAGCTTCCACTGTCCGTCTGGACAGTCAAATTTTATTCAGAGATGTCTTCCTTTTCTCTTTTCTGCTGAGCCTACCACAAATAGACATGAGTAATGCACCAATAAAGAGAACATTGAGCTCGGACTAGGAAGAATATAAGGGCACAAAAGTAGCCATTAGGTCTTTCACACTACTTATTTATTAACTATGGGCTCGCAATGTACATTCACAGACCACATAACCACAGTTTATATTCCAGTGTAGTGTTTTCACTTAGCCCAGCTGACCTGTGACCAAGGGACCACTCCTATGTCTGGAGACCACTTCATCTAACCAAGACCCTATACCTTCTACCTCTACTACTGTGGTTAACAATTGTGATACTTCTACCTTTACTACTGTGGTTAACAATCGTAATACTCCCAGGGTGCTGCTGGTCTGGGCCCCTGCTTCTGGGCGACTATTTTCTGGCCTCTCGCCGTGCCCTACTGCGTCTGTTCGTCCCTGCTGCTCGTTCAAGTTGACAGTTTATTGATTATTCACCAATACATGGAAAAGCTTACCCCCTGAGGAAGTAAAGAAAAAAACGAACCAGCGCGTTGGGGACGCTCCTGGTTCTGGGCGGGATTTATATCCTAACAATCGTATGGACTACTGAAAAAGAGAAAACAACAATCTGTATCCACCTTAATGATATGTGTATGTATAATATAATGTGAACTTGAAAATATCACTATGGCAAGGCCCAAATGGTGCGGTTTTGTCTTTATGAATTATTCTTTTTGTTTCATTAAAAAAATTTTTTGTGCACTATCTACCTATTTCATACGGCACGCTTCCTACTCAGAGGCCGTTAAAGTCCACGGCCCTTGAGATTTTCTCTCAGGGGGAAACTCATCCTGGAGAAGACTCCTGTGTTTGGTTCTCTTTCTCAGCTCTTCGACTACCCTTAACCTATATTATTTTGGGATGTTGGCCTCTCACACTTAAATGGTACAGCTTTTTCTATAGTGTTTTATATGTGTTGAACATGAGTGTTGGTATTAAGTTAAAACCACTCTTACTCCATCCCACTATATGACTTGTTTGTTAATGAGTATGAGGGCCAGGTAAAGGGATTTACCTGATTCTGCACCCCAAATGCTGTCCTCTGTTCCCATGCTCTGGTGGATCTTCAACACCCTTCTTTCACAATGCATTATCTCTACATTGTTGTAGATTATATCATTACCTCAGTAACCTGCTCAGAGTGGATAAAAGAGGCTTTTCCTAGGGGGTGGATCTAGAAGAGCTGGTAAGGTTTAGGTGAATAATTATCTTCTTCTCCTGAACTCTCTAGACCTAAATGACCATTTAAGCCTTGAGCTCAAAGTCTTAAAATATAAAAGAGTACTGCAAAACTTTTAGGAAGGATGGTAATCCTTACCTCTCCTGTTGCCTGTGTCCTGAAATGTTGTGAATTGATATTAGAAATTACTGAGGTCTGTGAAAGACCCTGGGATGACCACTTTGTCAGTTTTGGAAAAAATGTCTGGTAGGGAATCCTCTTCACTAGACATCGGGACAGTTTATTACATTCTTCTATACACATTAAACCTGTGGATGGCCCATGCCCAGCTCCCTTTCATTTTGTCTGGGGTACCAGGAGGCACAGTCAAGCTTGTTGACATGGGTGTTTTACAGTGGGAGACATTGAGTTTGTATATTAGACTTAATGGAGCAATGGATTTAATGATAGTTCAGAGGCTGTATTCTATGGATGGGGACCCTGGCCAAGGTATCCACCGGGAAATGATTGCGCAAAGTGGTGCATATTGATTCGCTGAGCAATCCACAAACCGATCGAACGGGTATCAACTTGTGTATGGGCATCTGTGCACAGGAGAAATTATTTACTGAAGAAGTTTGAGCTGCTAAGAGCTGAATATGGAGGACAAGTACATGATCAAATATTGATCTTCCCTGATTCCCTGTTTTTAATTATTTGATCATGTGTCTGCTTCCTGTGTAGGCTAAAATAGGATCAGCAATCAGAAAAAAAACAACCATCTGACAGATAATCCCCAAAGAAAGTGACACTGACAGAAAAAAAAAATCTTGCCCATAATTTTCACCAGTTCATCCAAATCCTTAGATGTATGCTTCATTTTCCATGATTTGCAATTCACTACATAATCAATTAAATTATATGTAGATGCAATCACTAAAATTCCATAGCATATTTAACATGTTCATATAATTTCTAAAGCCTTTTTTAATATATAAGTCTGGAACTTTAATAAAAAAAATTATATCTGGTTATTCTGCTTTCAAGATCCTTGTTTTCACACTTGTTTTGTGTATTATATTTATGCAACCCCCCCCCCCCCCCCCCCCCCCCCCCCCCCCCCCCACACACTCAGTGCGCTTCTGTCAGATAGGTAAGTTATAAGTGCCCATTTCAACATACAGTGTTTCAGTGAGTGCATTGTCAAGTGTTGTCATCATCAGGATTCTGACTTGGGCAGGGATGAGCTGTGGAGGAAGTACAGTTGGAACCCTATCTACCTACCTGTTAATACTAACCAGCCCTCCTCTAGATTCCCCCCACCTGCTAACCAACCCTAATAAAGAAACAATGACACCAGATATCAGATTTAAATGTGGGGGTAAATTCTGGCCACAGCTTTATCACCAAGAACTTGTAAACATATAACTTCGAAAACCACCAGCCCGGTGGGTACCTCCATGACATTGACTCCATCCAACCTTAAATTTTTCCCGAAATTTCAAAAACCCTGTGGGTCATTGACCCTTGAAGGAGCTCAGTTTTTTTTTCACCCGGCTTCCTCTTCCCCCAGCACATCAAAAATGTTCTATCAGCCAAAAATGTTCCTGGACAATGTCAAGGACCCACCAGCTGTGACAAAGAGAAGGAGCTCCACCAAGAAATATTACTGCAACCACAGACTAGGAGAATTAAATCCTACTGCTACCTGAAAAAGAAATCTGACAAATCTAGGGGAGGTAGAGCTTTTCAACTGCTCGAAGAAAACCGGCCAATCCTATCCACCACTGGGTTTTCTCCCTGCACGGTGCTGCCCATCTTTGCGAGGTCACTTCCGGGCATGGCAATCCTCCTCCATCCCATCCCAGTCAGTGGGGTCAGTGCCCTGGCTGGGGGTACCCTGAGAAATATCATGCATGTGGCAATAAAAGGAGTACATGCATTACGTCAAGGAGGTATTTCAAACTAGCTGCATGAGATCACAGCACTAAAGTACAACAAAACATAAAAAATTTAAAAATTGTATTTAATTCAATGCAATTTGTTTATAATATAAAGTGCTTTAGCAAAGTAAATATAATCTGAAAGATATGAACTGTAAATGAACACGTCCTTGCTATCCATGTGCAACCTTGTCTTCTGAAACGCTGCTGACTGCAATATATTTTTTTTCTTTTTAACTCTATCAAATACATGTTTTTTCACAACTCCAGAAAGAAAAAAAATAACACTTTACTGAACACTTCATACATCACACAGCTGTTTATTGTAGACTTGTCAACATTTTTCGTGGAAATAACGCAAAGTGCCTTTTTAGGAACTCCCCGATGATTGGTTTTGATGTAGTGTTGGTTTTAAATGGATAGTTCTGTTTCCTTTGTAGCTTTTAAGTGTTTCAGATTGATGATGTTCAGGCTAATTAAGCAAGGATCGCTACATCCATTTACCCGTAATGCTATACTGCTAACCGCAGCTAAGCTTTGATTTCTTAAAGACAAAACCCAATAGACTTGGAGGCCTAAGAAAGTTAATCTGTAGATAGCATAACTAATACGAAGGGAATTAACACTCGGGAAGAGGGCACATTTTTGCTACTTAATACCGAAAGTGGAATTATGTTATGGACTCAAGCCATCCATTATTCATGGACAAGACTGCACACCCCTAAAGATGCTCCATCACTTCGAAATGAAGAAAAAGAACTAAATCTCTAGTAAGTTTAACCTATAATAAGTCATTGGTCCCTTCATATTTATGCAGTAGCTCTCATTGCTCTCTACTATGGTCAAATGCTGGACCAATCTGGACTCCAAGCTCCAACATTAACAGGCAGTACAAAAGTACAGCACCCATTCTTCAATAAATTGTTCTTGACCACTTAATATAATGGGTTGGCTTATTGGCCAGTAGAAAAGTTTTTGTGAGTCCAAACATGGGGGAAGTCTTTATTGTTTTTTTCATACAATTGTGCAAATATATTCACAAAATCCAAAAAGTTTGGAGTTCAAGTGATACCGTTTATTGGCTAACTGAAGTCAGTAGAGAAGCAAGCTTTTGAGATGTCGCAGATCCCTTCTTCAGGCTTAAGCCTGAATACCAATCATCGGTGTAACAATGGATGTCGCAAGAGATAATAACATCTAAATAGGTAAATCATTAATCTTTTATATATGGGTTGAAGAAGCCACATCAAATAGAAAGTAACTTTACAGCCATTTTATTGAACCAGTAAAGCATATGTAATTAATTTGTACAAATGTACCAAATTGGTGAGGAGGTTTTTAAACATGGTCATTTTCTTTTTCTTTCTTTTGATTGATAAACCAACTTTGTATGACCTCAAAACTATAACATGCACTCTCCTCACTTTCTAGATTGTTTAATCTCTAGTTACCATTGGAATACCTTGTTTCTCAGCCTATTCTAACAGATGTCAAGAGTCCTCATCGATTAACCATTCCTGAAGAAGCCCATGATATTCTGTATATAGGGGCGAAACGCATTGAAAGAATACGTTAAAATCGATGATTGGTATTACATGTATTGTACAGCACTGTCTGCACCTTTGTTTTTAATCTAAATTGTATGTCAAAGGGGAAATCATTGCCCCACTACTATTTAATTGGATGTTTATTTTAATCAATAAAAACATGTGGTTTAAACTAAAGTATGTATTAAGGGGTATCATTCTCCAGCTCCCATAAAAACCCAGGGTATGAGGGTACCCACTAAACCTATACTCCTTTTCCCTTTGGTCTATACACCGAGGAACGGTAAGGGTATAAACAAAACAATGTGTAACACGAATTTGGGATGAGGTGCCAAAATTCCCCTAAACTTGGAGAATTAATCTCTCAAAAATAGGAGAAATACCTACCGGGTATATAGACAAAACCATAGAGCTGAATGCCTAAAGCTAGGACTCCACTACGTTTTCCCCACATGAGGCTGGTAAACCATGTTTTTTTTTTGCCACAACACAGTAAGCATGCAGGCTATGGTGCGTTATAGCTCATTACTTTGAACAGGCAGTGTTGCTTCTGCAGTGGAGCCCAGAGTACTGAGATCAGAAAAAATTTAGTTTGGAATACAACAGAAAACCACCAACCCCAAATTGGCACTGGTTTAGTAGTTGGCATTACTAGTTCTCTTAATACTTTTACTTGTTGCATGACATGTCTTAAACACAGACGTCAACCTCATGCCATGTCAATGGACCTGCTAGATAAACATGCTAGAAACCACCTTTCCCAAAGAAATGCTTTTCCAGTACTGACTGTATGTATGTTGTGAGACCCACTTCAGCTGTATGACCAGCACTGAATGGGTCCGGGAGCAGTGTATTCTCCTATAAAGACAAGCAGTTTAGTCTTTCATTTACTTTTTATTTATCTATTCCAGCCAAATTGTTAACATATCTTTATGGACATATGTGTAGGTGTATGTGTGCATATCTACAGAGACGTGCTCCTTCACCTGTACTAATGATTGTTGCTGGTCAGGTAATAAACAAGAACTGTCTTATCTTCTGGAATTTCTGCAGATACAGAAGGTGTGGCCATGGTTGGGTTGTGAATGGATTACACAAACATTATGGCAAGGAATCAGAACCTTTACACACTAGTAATCAGGTAACACTGTACACTTATTTATGGAGAAACAACAAGTCTTATTACAAAGTACAGAGGTGAAACCCAAACTCATACCAACCAATTGGCTTATTGTTTACTAATCTGTGTTGATTGGCTGCTTTGAAACAGGAAGTTTACACTGTTCAAAGTTAACTGTGGTAATTTCAGATGGTAAAAATAAAACTTTTGTGTCTCCATCCGACTTAGAGGACCAGAAAACATCCAAACACATTATTGTGTTTGTTAAATCAAACTATAAAACAAATGTTTTGCTATTTCCATTGTAAATGCTGTTTGACACTTAAAAGCACAGATGTTCATTACTGATTATAACAGTGAGTCATCAGAAGCTTCCACACACAGCAATGCCAGTCCCCAGATTTACATAAGACAAAGTAGTGTGTTGTCAGTAATGTCATCACTCTACCATAATGACGTCACTTAATCAACGGCTGCCGGGATATGTTCCTACGTGATCACTGATATAAAAAAAACCACATGCTACAAGAGTCTGTAAAGCAGGCCATACACGGGTCAGATTTTCAATCAATCGACTTAAAACGATAAATTTTTTAGTCGATTGATTGAAAATTGAGTTTTGCCCACCTGGTTAAATCGACTTAATCCGATCAAAATTAAATGAAAATTCAGTCGTTTTTTGATCGGACTGGATGGTAAATTTTGATCGGTCAATTGAAAATTGGTTCCGTATTTTGAGAACCAAGTGTGGTCAACCAATTTTTGATCGATTTTTCTACCTATTCTACCTCACTTCTGATTGAAATTTCAATCTGACTATTTTGGATCGATTGTTATGTCGATTGAAAAAAAAATCGATCAAAAATCTTGTACTACATATGGCCCATGATACAATCGACATACAATTTTATACCGACTTAAAAATTGATCGTTTTAAGTTGATTGATTGAAAATCTGACCCGTGTATGGGCTGCTTAAGTTTGGCATTTCTTGTAAAGAATGCTAATTTTATTTACTTTCCAGGATAAGTTATCATTGTTTACTTTTTGAAGTACAATTTTTTTCATACCTGTGTTTGTTATGTTTAAATTCATCTTTTTACAATCTGTATAAAATGAATAGAAATTAATGCACCTTTAGACAGCATTCATATGGCTAAGCCTGTCTGCCCTGTGTTCAGGTTCAGAAATGCCCCAATGTAATCCTGTAGTGTAAAGAAATAGGGTTATTACTGTATATAGTGTTGTATATATGTAATTCCTAGTCAGGCCATGACATGTGTATAATAGGTGTGTATATAGCTTTAAGAAAAAGTTACTTTATGTACAGCAGCTGCCAGTGGATAAGTTAATGGCTTTCTTCCTGCTATTTTAATTCCCTACTCTGCCCAGATACTGTACATTCCCTCCCACTGGACAGAGGTTATAAACTTCCTGTTTTTAACTCCTCCCAGTTGTTCAGTTGGTTAGTCAGTTCCAGTCAGTGCTGCTTACCTAGGAGCAAGTGCTCCCATCTCCTTATGGGTTCCCCCCGCTGGCCATCCACTCTGCAGTTCCCGGGCTAATGATCCCCATCTGTGGCAAATAAAAGGGATCCCGTTTGACCAGGGCAGTCCTTTCCTCATCTTGTTTGAGTTGATGGTTGCGGTTTCCAAGAGGTGTCTGGGTGAGACACAGGGTTCCTCCCCTCTCCACCTTCCCTGGATCCGCTTTTCCGACCACTGGACTACTACTTCTATCCCCTGCTGCCCTGGGTAAAAGCCATCAGCTGAACTCTCTGACAAGGCAAACTTATTGGTCCACCCCCCTGGTGGACCAATACACTCTGAAAATTGTGTATGTATGTTCCAAAAATTCCGTTTTTTTTTACGTTTTTCCAGCCCACTCTGGCTGTCCTCCCGCTTATTTCTCACTTCATCAATGACACCCAGTATGTAAGCACCCTGCATGCCTATGCCTGTCATACAACACAGGCATATGACAAGGGTAGCACCTCACCTCCCCAATTTTCTCATTAACATCAGAAAAGTAAAAGCAGTAAGAAGCATGCAGGACAGGGGCACTGCAGGATGGTGCAGGCTTGGCTGGAGCAGGTTCAGGTTCACCAATTTGGGCAATAAAAATGTACCCTGGGCCACATTAAGAAATACGACTAGAGTAGTTAAATAATAAAATACAACCAAATCAGTAAAAGTAAAACATTACGGGCTAGTCATCAATTAGTGACTATAACTACAGAGGGACACAGGCAAAGATACGCCCAGGAATGGGCCCTGAATCCATAGATAGAGGAACGTGCATGTTTTGGTTCAAAATTCAAAACATCTAGGTTCAGCTAAGCCATGGTAAACGGTCATTTTAATGATGCCCTCCTTATGAATAAGCCCTTTCCAGGGTGAAAAGCGTTAAGGCTCAATGAGTTAGACCTCTCTGGAAGATGCCTGTCATGGATTAATAAAGCTTTGAACTTTGAACCAAAATGTGGAAGTGAGTTTGGCTACCTATATCAGGCTTTAAAAGTTGGTGGACTTGAGTTCCTGATGCTATTTGTGATGAAAGTGTCCTTATAAATTGGACAATAAAAGACTTTACAAATAGGAAATACAACTAAAACAAGTCTTTTTTCAGCCCTAAGACAAAATGTATCTTTTAGCACATTATAAATATAAGTCAGGAGCATCATGTGTATTTCTATGTGATTTTAAATGAATAATCCCAAAAAAGAAAAACAATTTGAAGGAACAAAGGGGCTGAAAATAGAAAATCCTAACAAGGCAAACTTATTTATACACTTCTAAAAATGTGCTAACAAGCAAAATCGTACCACATAAAAACACACGGAGAATGACTTGGTCTGAATGGGCTATCTTCGGGACACAAATTTGGCGAGCAGTAACAGGATCCTCAATGTGCAGTTCCACTAGAGTTTCTCTAGCGGTCCCGGCCAACTCGTGTTATGTGCTGCCAGTGCTGTAACAAGTGCTGCTGTAATGTAATAGGTGGTTGAAATGATGGTCCCCATCCAACACTAATGATGTGTTTTCCTGACATTTTCCCAATTGTGTTAAGGAATTATTTAAATGTGCAGCCTCTATCTACTCCTGAACAGAAACTATATCGTGTTACAGCTTCTTTTATGATGCCATTTATTTTTTAAAATGTGATAGAAAGAACCCATTAGGATTAGAACCCAGATGTATAAAGAATGTAGGGATTTTCCAACTGTGGAGCAGCTCTCTGACTCACAAAAGCATTTTTCAGAAATGCATTAATGTAATCTGACTGGATAGCCTTGTAGAGGCATTGAGACTCCGGAGGGTATTATCGCTATTATGGGGAAATAAAACCAGTGAAAATAAGGCATGCAGGATCTATTACATCCAAACCACAGTTTAATAATATTTGTTCCGTATGTGGAAATGCCATAGCTCCAATGTTTGAAGTGTACCTGTCATAAATATATTATAGGAGCTGACATTATAAAGCTTAAGTTCAGGCAACTGTACAAATACCATTGTAGGGGGGATACCCCTGCATTGCATAGGTTAAATGCTATTATTGAAAAAAACAATACAAAACAAGGAATTTCCCCTGTAAAAGATCACAGGGGCAAGGGGACTTTAAAGGTTTAAACAGTAAGAAGGTATCAAAACCTAGAATAGGTAAAATTTTTAATAGATTTAGCAGATGAAAATTCGAAACATACAAAAGTTCAAAAAAGAGTTTGTATAGTCATCATATATGGATATAGCAATCCGATGACATTCAGGTAGCCAGTAGCCTATGCCAGGTATCACAATCTCAATTAGCCCAATGGATTGGTCGCAGTTTGTATGAAGAGACCACACAGCATGGTCCTCAGTTATAAGAGAAGACCCCGACGCGCGTTTCGTCGCGAATGCGACTTCATCAGGGGGTAGATGTAAGTCCAACCAACTGAGATGTGTGATTTGTAGGCCAGCAAAAAAGACTAAGGTTGAGGGTATGGGGCTTAGATTCTCCCAAAAGAACGGAGAGTCCCAGTATGCACTCCGCGTCAGAGCCAAAGACCAATAACCATTGGTTACAGGTAAGATGCTGAAATTCAGCATGCAATAGGTCCAGAAAGGTTTGAATGGTCATAGGTAGGTCGTCAGATGGCTGGTTAGGTCCTGGGTGGCGCGCAGTCACCACACCGCATGGATACCCTTGCATTGCATAGGTTAAATGCTATTATTGTATTGTCTAACAGAGGTAAATCGGCAATATTTTAACATTCTCTATATTATTAGATTGTAAGCCCGATCGGGCAGGGTCCTCTACTTCTCCTGTGTCCTAACCTGTACCTGTATCTTGAGTTATCATCTCTTGTATTATACAGCGCTGCGTTATATGTTGGTGCTATATAAATAAATGATGATGATGATAATAATAACAATAATGATAATAACTCTTCTCTTCTTTCCAATTCTAGAGACTGTGAGTGGGAGATGGGTAATCCCTACTTAAAATGCAGAGGTAGATTTGAAGTGAAGGATCTGTATTTGGGGGAATCAATCTAGTAATTTAGAGCAAATCACACATAATAAATACACATCTGAGAGTGGTTTTACCTGCCAGAGGGGATTAGGATTAGGATTAAGGATATATTGCTGATTACCTCACAGCATTAATTTGTGTCTTTTTATACTTCTTTAGTGCTATGTTGGTTTGACCATCCTAATCATGAGGGAAAATACATAGGGGGTCCTCAATATACATATATTTGATGAGTATTTGTATTGAAATACTCATATTCAGCCTGTCTCTAAGTCAAGCCTTGTGATATGTGATTGTTGTGGCATACAGTAATGTTAAGATTCTCTCGATAAGATATGTTGTGCGGTCTTCTCCATACTCTCAAAATGCAGCAGGCCCCTCAAGATAAATCTTGAACATCCCAGAGTGCTATTTGGAAAGGAAGTTGGATCTTTTTCTGTTGTTGGCTCACCCTTTGATGTCCATGGGTAAGATAATCTATGTAACTGCATCTGTGCCAGGTATATGAACACTGTATTATTTATTTACTCAAAACAGGTAGTGAATGGGCTTGGGCTTTAAAACAACCCAAATATAAAGTTATTCATTCTCAAAGACACTTAACATCATAATTTAAATTATTAGTTTAAAAATCCTTTATAGAACGATGAAGATCATGGTATGATGTGGCAGAAAGTAATATGGGAAGAGCTAAGATTTCATTAACTTTATTGTAAACGTTGACAGTTTGTTCACAACACTTACAAAATACAAAGATTAATGAAAGCTTGTTTTAAAGTAGTTTTAATTCCTGTTTATGATGTTCATAATCTGGCTACAGATTCACTTTAGAGTTAAACATGTAAGCAGCTTGCAAATGCAACACTGAAATACAGTTAAGGTGGGTTTACATGTGTTCAATTAACTGCCATTTTTTTGTTGTTGTTGTTGTTGAACATTGTTCGTTCATTTATCAAATGTAACATTAGATTTTTTGTTCGTCGCCGATATCGAATGAAAATACATTGGAAATTACAATGACAGATAAAAATTTACCAACATGTTTGATGACCTTTCAAACGATGTATTGCTTATAAAATCGTTCTTTGTTGATTGAACAAAAAAATCTACACGTGTAAACCAACCCACCTTATACATATATGGAGCTTTTTAAACCTACCTTTGTAACCTTGTTTCACCTGCAATTTTTTGCCAAACACACCAACGTTTAGTTTAACATTCCTTTTCTATTGAGCCATCCATGCATTCCTTTTATTGAAAAGACCATCAATCAATGATATGGATCGATCAATTTTAACTTTGTTTTAATTTTTACAATCTTTGTCAATGTGATCACCCAAAAGCTATCATAAGAATAGTTCAGTTTGTAAAATATTATGTTGACTGCCCAAATATTAGATTTTTAATTGTCAGGATCCAGAGCAGAAGGAGCGACCAGACAGGCAGCACAGACGGGGAATAGATGAACCAAAAGAGTTTATTGTGCACTTACAGAAACAGGAACAAACTAGGCAGGTGCAAAATAGTGCAGTGTTCAGATTCAGAATCAGAATCAGAGGAGTAAAAAAAAAAGCTCAGTCAGCATGCCTGGGTGAGGCACACCTATATAGCCTGTCTGTAACGAGGCAGGTGACCTCAACCCAGCCCACGCTTGCAGGGAGCCACCTGCTGGTGACTGTGGAAAGGCGGTACCCGGTACAGCCATGGTCCTCACTAGTGATGGCTCGAACCCGGAATTTGATGTTCGCGAACGGCGAACGCGAACTTCTGCAAAAGTTCGCGAACCGGGCTAACCCGCGAACCCCCCATTGACTTCAATGGGAGGCGAATTTTAAAAAACAAAAGGGACCCTTTCTGGCCACAATAGTGTTGGGAAAGTTGTTTCAAGGGGTCTAACACCTGGTCAATGACCTGACAGAGGGGAATCCATGGCAAAACTCCCAAGAACTTTTTTTTTCACACTATAAATCCGCACCAAGGAATTCTACAATGATAGTCAAGGGAAAATAAAGTGCAATGAGTGATTACCCTTAGACCGTGTTTGATTGGACTTATCTCCTTTGTATGACCCTTGCCACAAACCTGGACTTTGCATCTGTCACTGTTTATGAACTCACCCCCTAGAGGGGGGTCTTGGAGGATTTCACCGGTCTCAGTTCTCAGGGGAGGTACCTTGTGCATTAAGTCCTGAAGACTAGAAGTAGAAGAGTAGAAGAGGTGGCAGCAGGCCTGCCTGCAAGTCTTGGCGGTGTCACCAACTCGGCAGATTCAACCATTTCCCATGCTGGGCAGCTGTCAAGCAGTTACATGCGCAGTTGACGTGTAGACGCGCCTGAACCGTGCTTGTGTAGACAACCGGTATCAGTGGGTCAGATGGAACCTTTGCCCCCACACTGTAGACAAGATTTGATGACCATGGACTTCCTTTTCCAAAGGGAAAAAGGGATTGGGTTAGTGGCCGTTTTTGAAAAATAAAATTCCGGACCGGTGTACCTTCCACTGCGGGGTCCCCATAGCCACAATGTGTTAAAGGCCTCAGGACTCCACCAGTCGGTATGGTAAAAGCTGGCGGGCTAAGAGCTCGTCAACAGCAGGCTGTCAGACGCACGGGGCAAGGGGGGGACTCTTGACATTGTTTTCTTGCGTTCAAAATGTCCTTCACTGAAACCTGATCGTGGCCAGATGAGCTTGGCTGGGATTCTGCTAAAGGCGCTGAGGCGAAGTGGGGCTGGTGGTGAGAGGGGGCAAGGGGGACAGCAGTGGTGAAGGGTGGATGAAGTTGCTGGAACAGGAGGAGGGGGTGGCTTCGAGTGTGAGTCCTGCTTGTAGCATGTGTTGATTCCCAAATGGGTTTGGATGCAAGATCATGGCCTTATCAAAAGCAGTGGTGACGAGGTGGGTTTTGGACTTCCCCGATTCTCAGTACTTTGGCAACAGGTGTGCAATGGCATCGCTGCTATGAGCGGCAGAGACCACAAAAAAAATGCCACACTGTAAGCTTTTGCATGACGGCATACTGGTTTGGTGGCAAGCATGCGTTGAGTTGGAGGTGCTGTCTGGCTGACCCCGGTGCCGATTACATGGCGCCTGGATGTGACACTAGATCATGGATGACCCACCCTGCTACAAATTCAATACTCCTCCTCCTCTCTGTGTCTCCATCTGAACTTTCCCTCCTGTTTCTTCTTCTCTTGGGGGGGCAACACAACACGTGACATCATGGACTAACGTCGTCTCATCATCAAACCGCTTCACTTCTAATCTGGATGCAACGCGGATCAGCAGGAAAGCAGCGGGTACAAC